>CM076582.1:1420697326-1421087309 GCA_034641835.2 Pinus albicaulis | reverse complement strand
TTATCTGTGAGGAAATTTGGTAAATGTTTCAATACGATGGAAACTCACCTGGTATCTGTAGAATATCTCTTCCTTGTTTTTCTTTGACTATGATAAGTGGTAAATAGCTCCTTGTTCTGTTCGGCTGTACGTTTCTGTTCCGATTTCTTGTACCTGTTAATACATAACACAAAGGCAAAAAGAAAGTTTCCTTTTCTCTCTACATGCAGTCATACATTTGCTTGGTTTCAAATCTCATACGAGTCAATTTTATTATCACGCTCACACACGGATGTTACATATAATTCGAACTGGAAATGCACACAATAATTTCACAGTACACAGATGTAAACTAATGATCCTGACTGAAAGGTAATACTGGTTGCAGATCTTATTATCCACGTTTGTCTTCTTTCTCTGTTTTTCTTGAGGGAAGAATGGAACCCTCCCATATGATTGTACTGTTGTTTAAATAACTACAAGTGAAATTCAGTTCTGATATTCGGTTGAACTGTCAACCGAATGCATCCAACTACTTTGCCAGTTCCTCTTTTTTTTTGTAAACGAAAGTAAACTTCTAACTAACTAACTAACTACAGAAACATTTTATATCCCTAGTCTTATTGTCTTTGTGTAACTGACAATTAATAAAAGTAATTAAAAGAAAACACAGGTTTCACAACCTGTTCATAACCACGTGCTAGTCACCAAGACAGTTAACCATTTTCCGCCTCCTCTGAGCACTCCTGCATCAATGTTCATATGATGTTTTTTTTAATTAATCAATTTAATTAAAAGGTTAGAAACTGTATATATACTTTTGAGATAAATTCTCGCCTTTGATATGTGATTATTAAGAATATTCTAGAATATTGAGGTTAAACCATTGCTATCCATCTAAGAATTATTGATAATTAAATTAAAATTTTGTAATCCTATTTCAAAATAAACATGAAGTAATAATAACTTGAATTTTTAATGTTTCTTTGAATATTATAGAATGAGTCAAATGAGTTACACTAAGATATGAGAATCTATAACCATGGCTCATGTTACTAACCCATGGTATTGGCCCATAGTATTAGCCCATGGTATTAGCCCATGGCTCATGATATTAAGATTCCATGTTATTGGCATGCGGTATTAGCCCATGGTATTGAAAATACATGGTATTGGCCCATGGTATTAGCCAATAATATTTCTAACCAATCTTATTTATAAAGTAAGAATTCTTATTTATAGAATAAGAATTAGATAGTGTGTAAATACCAATTAAAAATCCATATGTAAGGATTTTATTTAACTAAGCTAATTAATATTAATGCATATTTTCGTATGAGAAATAATAAAGGATTGGTGGGTGATAATTTCAGTTAAAGGCGACACGCTAGAGTCGTTTCTTCTAATGAATAAGATCTAGGTTTTTTTTTCCATAATGATTCATTTTCCACAGTGTTAAGTATGTGGTGTACATTGTGGTAATTTTTATGTTTAATATTTTGAAAATAACTTTTTATCATTTTTTATTTTATTATTAACGAGATGGTAGATGAGTGTTTTTATTTTGCGCTTCTCTTTAATTTATAAAACTAAAGTCGTCAAACTTTTTAGCGAATTTGATCTTTAGAGCAGGTTTCTTGAAGCTCCCACTGTGGCTACAGTGGGAGTCTATGAGGTGTAGCCATTGGGGAAAAAATAAGTTTCATTATGTGCCATAACTATTTAAATCCATTCAATGGGGTTTTCAGAGTTTGATTTTAGATCTTTTCAGGTTTTCATGCTTTATATTAATTAGTTGCCCCACCTCCATATCTTAGAATGTCATTTAAGCACACTTCTAGTTGGTGTTCCTTTCCTGCGACGTCCTTTGGATCTCATACTCTTTGAGTTGCGAGGAAGCGAAGTGGGTGGTAGCCACCACTGTGGGGGTGAAGCCATAACCTCATAAGCTCTCAATGCGGATCGCCTGCTCTTGAGGCCCCACTGCAGACCATAGAGTTTCCAAAAGTGTTTCTGCAGCTTCAATTTTCTCAATCTCCATCTCCTCAGAACCATCTCAAAGGGTTCTGAGGAGATGGAGATTGAGCAAAATGAAGCTGCAGAAACATTGTGGTAATTTTTATGTTTAATCTTTTGAAAACAAGTTTTTATCATTTTTTATTTTATTATTAACGAGATGGTAGATGAGTGTTTTGATTTTGCGCTTCTCTTTAATTTATAAAACTAAAGTCGTGAAACTTTTTAGCGAATTTGATCTTTAGAGCAGGTTTCTTGTAGCTCTCACTATGGCTACAGTGGGAGTCTATGAGGTGTAGCCATTGGAGAAAAAATAAGTTTCATTATGTGCCATAACTATTTAAATACATCCAATGGGGTTTTCAGAGTTCGATTTTAGATCTTTTCAGGTCTTCATGCTTTATACTAATTAGCTGCTCCACCTCCATATCTTAGAATGTCATTGAAGCACACTTCTAGTTGGTGTTCTTTTCCTGCGAAGTCCTTTGGACCTCATACTCTTTGAGTTGCCAGGAAGCGAAGTGGGTGGTAGCCGGCACTGTGGGGGTGAAGCCATAACCTCATAAGCTCTCAATGCGGATGGCCTGCGCTTGAGGCCCCACCACAGACCATAGAGTCTCCAAAAGTGGAGAAGTGTTCCTGCAACTTCAATTTGCTCAATCTCCATCTCCTCAGATCTTAGAATGTCATTAAAGCACACTTCTAGTTGGTGTTCTTTTCCTACGAAGTCCTTTGGACCTCATACTCTTTGAGTTGCCAGGAAGCGAAGTGGGTGGTAGCCGGCGCTGTGGGGGTGAAGCCATAACCTCATAATCTCTCAATGCGAATGGCCTGCACTTGAGGCCCCACCGTAGACCATAGAGTCTCCAAAAGTGGAGAAGTGTTTCTGCAACTTCAATTTTCTCAATCTCCATCTCCTCAGAATGGAGATGGAGATTGGGCAAATTGAAGCTGCAGAAACACTTCTCCACTTTTGGAGACTCTATGGTCTGTCGTGGGGCCTCAAGCAAAGGGCATCCGCATTGAGAGCTTATGAGGTTATGGCTTCACCCCCACAGCACCGGCTACCACCCACTTCGCTTCCTGGCAACTCAAAGAGTATGATGTCCGAAGGACGTCGCAGGAAAGGAACACCAACTAGAAGTGTGCTTCAATGACATTCTAAGATATGGAGGTGGAGCAGCTAATTAGTATAAAGGATGAAGACCTGAAAAGATATTTAAATCCAATTTGATATCCGGGAATAGAGTAGCTGCAATGCTTTCTATTATATCTCACAGCAAGTCTGGTAAGAATTATATCCTTATCAAAAACTCAAAATTAAGATGAGGTATGGTTAGAATCTAAAATTATTCTACAGTCAAATTTTTGTCATTCTAATACTGCTAAGTTCACACCTACAGTCGAATTTTTGCAACAATACTTTGGTCATCTGTTAGTGTTAAAAATATTTTCAAAATTGATGTCACTGCGTCATTTTTTCTAAAAGATAACAAACCTCCAACACATCTATTTGAGAGGTGCTTCTAATTGCAGATTCTTCCAAATTCTTAATTGGTTTAATTGGAACATCTATATTTAATTGGTTTTTTTTTTTTATATTTAAGCAGACTGGAACTGCTTCCACAGTTAATTGGTACCAAAACTATGTTGTCAACCACGGATCATTATGAAATATTACAATGTTGGAAAATTTAAATCTACAATGGTGTAACAATGTGAAGAATTGGCTCCACAAATCACACATGAAAAAATAATTTATGCAATCCACAGTTTAAAGAATCAGCTCCCCAAATCGCACATCAACTGTTTTTGAAAATTTATTTATCCAAAATCTCAAATCGTACATAACTATCTCTGAAAAAATTATTTATGCAATCCACAGAATTTACAGAATGGTGTTGTTTTTAGTGTAATTTTCTGAAGGTGTTTTTGGTGGATTTTCTGGGTTTAATTTCTTTAAAATCCAACAAGAAATTATTGAAAACAAAAATTTGATGGATAACTTGCACAATCCAAGTATCCTAGGAGTTTTTTAGGGTGCTGAATCTATATTTACAGTTAAAAAAACTAGTTTAAAAAACATAAATCAAGATTTTACCTCAATATGTTTCACTAGATTCGGGCACTGGAACTCCAAAAAGTAGCACTAAAGACTACTCCTTTAAAGAATGGAGTTGTATTTAGTGCGACTTGTTGGAGTTTCCGATTCTGGTAAAACAAATTGAGGTAAAATCTTGATTTCTGTTATTTAAACTAATTTTTCACTATAAATATAAATTCAGCACCCTAAAAAACTTCTAGGACACTTGGATTGTGCAAGTTATCCATCAAATTTCTATTTTCAATAATTTCTTGCCGGATTTTAAAGAAATTAGATCGAAAAAATCCACCAGAAAAGCCTTCAAAAAGTCGCACTAAAGACAACTCCATTCTTTAAAGTAGTCGTCTTTACTTTTTGAAGTTTTTTCTAGTGAATTTTTCCGGGCTAATTTCTTTAAAATCCGGCAAGAAATTATTAAAAACAGAAATTTGATAAATAAATTGCACAATAAGTGTCCTAGAAATTTTTTAGAGTGCTGAATCTATATTTACAGTAAAAAAGCTAATTTAAATAACAGAATTCAACTGCTGTACTAAATGTGCTAAATCAACACTCTTTGAAAAAAATATTTTATACAATCAGCATAGTTTAAAGAATTGGCTCCCCAAATCGCACATCAACATAAATTGTCCTAAATAAACTATTTTATGCAATCGACATAGTTTAAAAAATTGCAATGCTTTATTGGAGACCTTTAAAGAATTGCAATGTTTTATTGGAGACCTTTTTCAATTTGGAAGTTCTGCATATAAGTGTGCCACCTTGGGTTTGTTACTTTGAGAGAGTGCCCCATTTAGTAGAATCCATGCCATATTCTTGGCACCGTTAATTGTGTGGAGATTAGTGAATGCAATGAGTTGTTAATGGTGATAAGAATTGTGTTTTAATAGTGTTGGAATATATTTCTAGATAGAGTGGCTCTCAAAAATAAATTAATAGCTATTATATTTCAATTAGAATTGGTGATATAAAAGATTCAAATGCTCGTAAGAATTGTTTTAGTAATGTTGGAATACATTTGTAGATATTGTGGCTCTCAAAAATAAATTAATAGTTATTACATTTCAAATAGAATTGGTGATATAAAAGATTTCAAGCATCAAAGAGTTGAAATGATTTAAAATTAATTATTTAATTATTTTCATTTATAAGACTTTAATCATGACTTTTTATTTGAAGAGATACTACAAGTCTTAATTATGACTTTTTATTTGAAGAGATACTACATTTCAAATTCCAATATATATAGAGGTAAAAGTGAGAAAATGTTTTAAATTTTTTATTAAGAAAAATATGTAAGATATAAAAGAGTGATAAAATGGTTAAAATAAAATATTAAAATTTAAATAGTTCAAAATGTTTTTATTTTTATAAATTTGATATTTATGTTGCTGGTTCACATGTTTCTACTTTCATAAATTTGATAGTTAGTAAATTGTTGGCTGGACCTTATAATTAAGGTTTTCATTTCTTAATATTATACTTAATTGTATAGGATTCAAAATACATTCACTACTTTTATCTAAATTTTTTAGGTTAAAGTTCATTTTGCTCATAAATTTTATACCAATTTTTTTTTAATGTACTTTTATTGTTTTCATTTTTAAAAATATTTCACCAAAATTATTATTGAAAGCATCAACCAAAATTATTATAGAAAGCATGAGAAAAGCGCACACATATAATTATAATAATAATTATCTATTAAGAAAATATAAACAATTTTAATATTTTTAAAAACATATATATAATTATGTAAACGTAATTTTTTATGTTAGTAAATTTTGTTTTACCTATTTCTTGTGACATGTATATCTAATATGACTAAATAATACGAATATATATCACATTGGAAAACTAAATTTATATTTATAAATTTGGTAATATTTTAAATATTTAAAAACAAATTTAAATATAATTTTCTAATAATAGTTATAACTGAGAAGCATAATTAGAGAGTTACAGGTGCTTATGATGATTAGGATGTTTCCAAGTTGGATCTTATTATCTAGATACTTATAATTATGTTTTTTTTTTTTTTTTTTTTGTGAATTCCGTAGGACCTGTCCTTTCTATTATAAAGGGAAAGTTGCTTAAATAATACAGCAAAAGATTGTGCCTCAACCTGCCCAAAGGGAAACCAGGTCTGTTAGCCATCTTAAACAATTAAAGGCCAGCTAAAAACGATACTATTTCAGTCTAGCTGTAGCAGTAAGAGCTACACGACTATCTCCATAATACTAACATATACAACAACAACTATAATATCGCTGAACAAAAAACATATATGAGAAAAAAGAAACAAGAAGGTCTAGACATCAAGAGATTTCACAGGGGCTGGATCTTCATCATACCCAAGCAGCTCCAGCCACTGCATATGTCGCAGATACTCTTCAATACGTCCAATGCGGTCATTTTGCTGCTGCTGAACCTTAGTCATATTAGTCATGTCCTGTTTGATATGGTTAACGTCAAATAACAAAGAAGAAGGAGAATCTTGTTCCTTCATACTCATGAGGGTTGTTGCAAGAACACATTTAAGGCGCCAATACATCTTAACAGTTTGCTAGAACAAAGATACCCTGCCCCTAGTACTGCCAGGGTCAAGCAGGAAATCCAGTGTTACTCGCTGCTGCTGTGGATCAACTTCTTCATCCAAACTACGCTGCTCCCATGCCTTAATTTTCTTGCGAATAGGTGGAGGGGTCATGGTTGTATAAGCATTAACCAGATTCTCGACAACCTGTTCATTTGTTTTATGCCTTCGTTTACAAGATCACGCAGGGACTTTCGTTGCCTTACCCTTGCCTCTTAATTTATGAGCTGGCGATGTGGAATTTGTCATAGTGGCTCCCAGGAAGCATGTGAGAAAAAGATAAGCACCAGAGCGGAACAGGAAGGTAGATAATCTGTAAGAGACAGGCCGACGGAAACAGTTGCAAGGCTTAACAGAAATACATATGCACAGGACTGAGTAATAAGGGCTAGCTTGATGAAGGATGAGCATCATGTGGAGAAAACCGAACAAAATACAACAAAGCCCACAGAGCCGACATGAAAAGCAGCAAACCCCTATCATTGCGCAATCCAAACCGGGAAAAATACAAAGAAACAGATAGAGTCGGCTTACACAATATGAAACCCTTGTCGTGCATACATAATATTATTAAAATTTTACTTTTATATTAATTTTAAAAACTATATAAAATTAATATTAATAGATAAAATAAAAGGTTTGAAAATTGAATTCAGGTTGGGTGTTTAAAAAGAATAATTGTTATTTTTTTTATTTAGCTTTTAAATTTTGTAGATGACATGTTGATCTTGTTGATATTGTGAAATTTCTTATGCGTTATAAATGTATAGATATTATGTTATTAATCTTTTGAGGTACAATTTTTTCCTCATTTTTTTCATTTTAAAGGAAAATTACACTTAAATAATTTTATTCCTCTCAATACTGATAGACTCAAATTTAGATGGATCTATGTTGGTGCATTAATTTAACGAGTGCATTTTTATGAACAAGCATGAACAACTTTTCTAAAAGCAAGGTGCCTCATTCTTTCTCTAGCTAGCAAAGGATGACTTATGAAAATAATATATCCATTGTTTGTGCATCACACTCATTGTTTTAATAAAAATAACCACTCCACACTTTCTCCTACCCAAAGACTAAGATTAAAAGCCTCTAACATATCCCATTAATATAAAAAATAGTACATCTAAAATTGAAATAAGTATAAACACTATCTTGCCTCTCACTAATATAAAGAAATAGTAGCATATATTCATGACTAAAAGGAAAAACTTGAACCCATGTGAATACCTTAGGGGAGAAAAGATATGAAACCTTAAACAATGCAATTATCTTTGCATAATTCATTTTTTAAAAGTTGGTGGTCTTTTTTGACATTATGGAAATACTTATGGCTAAGATCGAGCTTCATACTTCTCTCTATTTAAGAGATTTAAGTCACATTTCCACTCTATATTTTAATCTTATCTATATATAATATAAATATAACTAACTCTTCAAAGAAAAAACCCAAAAATAAAAACACGGGGTTAAAAAATATGAAAATGACTCATGAAAACAATCCAAATGCATGGATATGACTTATTAATAATATTAATTTTTTTTTTCCAAAGAAAATGTTTACCGGGAAAAGTTGTCCAACACACCACTTTATGTTGGCAAATGTTTTCATTGATCTCAATAGGGCATTGTTGAAGATGCCCTAAACCATAACTACTTGACTAGACCCTAACTCTAAGCACTAATTGAAAGCCCTGGCCCTAAAGTGCATTTAATGACAAAAGCTATAATGTGCCAAATGCCTTGATAAAGCCCTAGTTGAAGCTAGCCCTACCATGTTTTAGATAAAGAATGATGCCCTAAGTATATGCATGGACCCTAAGATTACCTCAGCATGAATGTATGCTAATAGTGATAAATTCCTAGATGCATAGAAATCTGTGGAGGCATTGTTATGTTAAAGAAATTCGACAGTTTGACAGAAATGACAAGTTTATTGTTCAACACAGAGGCACTAGTGCATGGGTGTCTTAGAATACTCATTAACTATGGAGAAGACAGGTTGATTCATAAGTTGTGACATTTGTTGTGGACATAAAATGTCTAACCATAAAAGAAATTGACTAGTCCAAGATGAAGCCTAGCATGATCTTGTTACAAGGGGATGACCAAGCAAGTTGTCAATACCATATTAATATATCAGTCAAAAGAAAAGACAATGTACATGTACATGGGAGACATTGATCAGATCACGCACAATCAAAAGCAACTAAGGGCTTAGAATATGGAAAATAAATTTAACAAAACCTACAACTACAAGTCAAATCCTTGGTGATATTAAGAACATAAATCACTCTTATAGTGTACTCAAAATAATTTAAATAAATGTTAAAATTTCACAAGATGACTTCCTCATGGTCATGTCGACCCTCCTAAAGAGACATGATTGTTCATAGGCTCAAAAAAATATAAATATAAACCCAGGATTTTCAAATAAGAATTTGGTCAAGTAAAAAAATAATAAATTCCAATCTGAGGTGTAAAAGGAGGCTAAGGAGGACGAGGAAAAGTAAATATTTAACCAAGCTCTTGGATCTGTTTTAAACTCCTGAGGTAAATATTTCGGTCCTATGGTAATTCTTTATAATTTTGCTCGTGTTTCAGTTCTATATAATTTCAGCCTTATGGAGCCATAGTCTCCCATGGACCTTGGCCCTGTGGAGCCAGAGTCTCCCACAAAACTAGCCCCCTATGGAACCACAATGTTTGGACCCGTCTATAGATAAAATCTCTCTTAGCCAATACCCGTGGCAAGATCTATTGACCTGTGACAAATTCTTGGACTTGTGGCAAATATTTTGGCTCCGTGGTACAACTCACATGATGGTATATGGTTAGGAGCTCAGTTCTGAAATTGTGACAAGCTAAAATTTGTGTGAAGATACAAATCAGGCATGTGTCTATAAGAAAATTTGACCTGTGACATTTAATTATCTTTTGAAGCTGTTCTTTGGGCATCAATTGATGGACAGTGGATGGTATCTTTGAAGATTTTTTGAAGCACCCTTAGAACAGATCTTGGAGCTTCTGTGAAGCAGACTTAAGGTGGGGACATTTTTTTTAGAAAATAATTGAAGCATTATTGTGAATCTCCTTGAATTGTCTTGAAGACATGTTTTTGAAGTATTTTGAAATAATCATATAATCATCTTTTGGAGCAGCTTAACATATGTCATCCTTAGTTCAAGTATTTTATATTTAATGTCATCCTTTGAATTTTAAGGCTTTTCAAAGACATGATCTTTTATCTTTAATGTCATGTATATCGTTGAAATTTTAAAGTTTTTCAAAGTCGTGATATTTTGTCTTTAACGTCATTATTAAAAGATGTTGGCAATTTAGCCCCCCCCCCCCAAAAAAAAAAGGCGTTATTCCAGCATCAACATTTTTTGTTTTCACAGTGTTTTTGCACACAAAAAATTGACGACATTATTCCACAATAGACAATTTTCGTTTTCACGGTGTTTTTTGCACACACAAAATTGGCAACATTATTCGAGCATCAAAATTTTTTGTTTTTAGGGTTTTTTTTTCACACAAAATTGATGACGTTATTCCAACATCAACACTTTTCGTTTCAAGGTGCTTTTTGCACAGAAAAAATTGGCCTTTACTTCCATTTTTATAAAATGTTTAAAATTTACCTCGAAAAAAAAAGGTTATTCCCAAATAACACTTCTCGTTTTCGGGTTTTTTTTTCTTGTTTTTTGTATGTTTTTTTTTCAGAGTTCTCATTTTGAGGTAATAGTTCTTGTTTGATCGGTAACTTTGTTTAAAGGGTTACTTTAACATAAGTGAGGGCATTGTTGAATAACTTGTAGATATTGTTAGGGCTTGTTGCAGAAAACATTGGAAGCCATGAAGAACCATTGACCTGATATTGAACTTATTGAAGCATACGGTTGAAGCCTTGGAGGATAGGAGTCCTTAAGAATATTAGGTTGGAGCATGTGCCAGTGGAGAGGGTAGGAACCCTAGAGTTTGGTGCCCCATAGAGACAAGGTTTGAGCCTTTTGGAAGATAGGGTTGGAGCCCTCAAGGTTCGAGCCTCATGAAGTCCAAGTTGCTGCCTGGAAAAGTACAGGTTGGAGCCTGGTGGATTGGAGATCATGGTGTTCATCTAGCGTTGGAGCCCTAAAAATTATTGTACTCAATTTATTGTAAAAACATAATTCGATTCCTCGATATATTTTATTAATATAATTATTTATTTTGTATTGTTAATTTTTTTGTTCAGCTTAGAAGTGATCTAAAACTGGTAAAATAAAAATTGTAAAAGAAATACTGATTCAACCCCCCCTCAGTATTTCCAACATTTTACTTATAGACAAGCTGCCCACTTGAAGTAGTGATGCACTCCCCCAAACCCTAAGTTATGGACATTATTTTGGGTGGCTCTCTCTTTTGAAATACATGTACCCAGGGCCTGTATGTAGCACGACAACAAAATTTTGGAAGTATTTTCCAGGTGCTTATAGGAGAAACAATCCATAGCTAGAACTTGACCTTCTCGAGTTGTAGGATATAAGACTGCACTAGAAAAATGAGGGAGACCTAAAAAATTCTAATCGAAATCAAGAGGCTAGAAATGGGAAACAAATTGGTAGAATAAAAAAGAGAATAATCTCTAGCATATCTAACGAGACCACCGATGATGAAACAATTTTAAGAAAGAACCTTCTTAAACATTGTCATATTATGTTGTGGAGGGATTCATGATTAGAACTTGAATTCCTCATGTGGAATGATATATGCATGTACAAGCACAATGTAACCCCTATTTTGACATAACAACAGGACAATCGAATTCAACATATATTTTCCAATTGAATTGTAGATACATACGTGGATATCTCGTTTGAGTTCGATCTGACGTTGCTCCAAGCCTACTACCATTACCAAACTGACTGGTTCCTCCTTACCGATCTGGGATCAACCTATTCGTTTCCCAAATCCATAAGACTTTAGAATTGATTTTTTTTGGCCCCCATGCCCAAAACTCCAAGAACAACTACTCAAATTTCCATGTCTCTTCGTTAGTCTCGAGCCCAAGGCTCATTCCATAGATTCACTCTAATGATATTTTCTTCATCGTGACTCTATCTAAATTTTCTCTTCTATATTTTCTTCACTAGAAAGACAAAACAAATCCCCCCACCCCATCCTCACTTCGCCTTATTCATTATCCATATATCCCTAAAGCCATTCATTGTCTCAACAGCATAAATTTTTATCATAATATGATTTCCTTGCTTTGTGAGTCACCTACCATCATAAATAGTTTTAATGAATTTGAGAGGTGGTCTCACCTTTAATATTTATATGAAAATATTGATGACCAAATCAAATTTGGTTGAGTTGGTTCACCAACTATTAAAACGAAATGTTTTTATTAAAGGGTTTTATTTGATAGGGTTATTTCATTAATGAATTAAATATGTTTATTTAATTAAAGATTTAAATGTGTTTATCTAATAGGTTTATTTAATTAGTAATTCTACTAATTCATTTATCTATATTATATAATTGTCATAGCCACTTAGTGTGTATAAATATATATATTTAGTGCAATGCATATTTAGTCACTGAGTTAGCTAAGTAAATTAGAGTTAGTGAGCTTGGAGTTTAGTCATGCATGTGTTGATTGATAAATTTTTACAATCTAGTTCTGTTATTTTCAATTGTACTCAGTTAACTGACCTATAACTATTGATAGAGTCAATTGGAGGTCAATTGTGCAGTGGGACATCAGCCTAACTCATTTATCAATCAACCAAAAATAGCTAGTGCATATAGAGAATTTGAGTTACCCGGTTGTGGTGGATATTCCAAGGCAGTGTCACATCAGTTGTAGACTAGTCTTGAGTGTACATGTATTGCATGCAATCAAATATCCAACCTTTGGATTTGTGCAATCAATTGGAGGAAAATTCGTAAAAAATACGGGTCTAATTCCTCAAGATTTGTGGAAAAAATGTACTAAGTCTGGGTCAAAGTTTCTCATTGAGCAGAGAGAAAGGTTATTCACTTGCACTGTGAGGAAAGGTTATTCACTTGCAGGTGTGAGGAAGTAATTGTAATGCATTCTCTATTCATAAGCACATTTAAGGGGTTTTTACGAGTTGGTTTCCCCTAGATAAATTTATGTACTTGTGTATGTGATTGATGTAGGTTTATGAATGTTGTTTTAAATTGTGAATTAATTTTGGTAGAGTAGAGTAGAATTGTGTATCTTGATTTAGATTAAATTTCTTGAGCACTTGAAATTTTATAACTATATTTCTACAAAAATCACCAATTGAACTACCCTTATGTGTATAATTTAAATTATTATTATTACTAGATATAAAAATAATTAATATAGTACTTAAACATATATACATTTAAAAAATCATGTAAAAATAGCCTTAACCATGGATATTCACCCAAACTTTATTATTGTGATTTTTAACCTATAAATATGTTTTTCTACAATATGATATGTCAACAGCAACTAAGGGCCAAAAAACCATACGTCATATTCATATAATGTTTTTTTTAATTAATCAATTTAATTAAGAGGTTAGAAAGTGTATACATACTTTTGAGATAAATTCTCACCTTTGATATGTGACTATTAAGAATATTCTAGAATATTGAAGTTAAATCCTTGCTACCCATCTAAGAATTATCGATAATTAAAATAAAATTTTGTAATCCTATTTCAAAATAAACATGAAGTAATAAATTTTTGATTTTTTAATGTTTTTTTAAATATTATAGAATGAGTCAAATGAGTTACACTAAGGTATGAGAATCTATAACAATGACTCATGGTATTGGCCCATAGTATTAGCCCATGATATTGAGAATCTATGGTATTGGCCCATGATATTAGCCCATGGCTCATGATATTGAGAATCCATATTAGTAACATGTGGTATTAACCCATGGTTTTGAAAATACATGGTATTAGCCCATAATATTTTTAACCAATCTTATTTATAAAATAAGAAAGAATTCTTATTTATAGAATAAGAATTAGATAATGTGTAAATACCAATTAAAAATCCGTATGTAAAGATTTTATTCAACTAAGCTAATTAATATTAATGCATATTTTCGTATGAGAAATAATAAGGATTGGTGGGTGATAATTTCAGTTAAAGGCGACACGCCAGAGTCGTTTCTTCTAGTGAAACGACTATTAGGCTTCTTTCCGTAATGATTCATTTTTCACAGTGTTAAGTATATGGTGTACATTGTGGCAATTTTTATGTTTAATCTTTTGAAAATAATTTTTTATCATTTTTTATTTTATTATTAACGAGATGGTAGATGAGTGTTCTGATTTTCCGCTTATCTTTAATTTATAAACCTAAAGCCGTCAAACTTTTTGGCGAATTTGATCTTTAGAGCAGGTTTCTTCTGTGAGGTGTAGTTATTGGAGAAAAAATAAGTTTCATTATGTGCCATAACTATTTAAATCCAATTTGATATCCGGTAATAGAGCAGCTGCAACGTTTTCTATTATATCTCTCAGCAAGTCTGGTTAGAATAATATCCTTATCAAAAACTCAAAATTAAAATGAGGTATGGTTAGAATCTAAAATTATTCTAATTCTATCTCTCTCATTTTAATTTGTTTTTTTGTTAGTTATAATATTTTCTTTTTTCTTTTTATTCTAACCAGAGAATAGGAAATATAATAGAAACCATTGCAACTACTATATTCCTAAATATCAAAATCGAATTTAAATGATTAGGGTGGATAATGAAGCTTATTTTGTTCCCGATTGCTACCCCTAAACAGACTCCCACTGAAGCCACAGCCGGAGCTGCAATAACTCTGTTGTAAACATGAGTATACCGTTGAGAAGGATTTCAAAGAAACAAGTTTATGTTGGCTTAGATGTTTAGTATATGTGCTCCTTGCTGTTAGAAACAAGTGCTTTTTGTTGTATAATGGATTGTATAACATTTTTCCGAAGGAATGGTGTATTAGTTTTTTTACATATTGGGTTGTATTGTAGGGTGGGGCGAATTCGATTGCGGATCCTCCAGCTGCATGAAGCCCTTATCTTGGTCCTAATATTCGCTCTTCTCCAATTTTTGATGAATTACCTCTGGATTTCAATCGATTGGCCAGATTGATCGATTTTATGACTTTCTATTTGAAGAGATACTACAACTCTTAATCATGACTTTTTATTTCAAGAAATACATTTCAAATTCCAATATATATAAAGGTAAGAGTGAGAAAATGTTTTAAATTTTTTATTAAGAAAAATATGTAAGATATAAAAGAGCAATTAAATGGTTAAAATAAAATATTGAAATTTAAATCGTTCAAAATGTTGTTATTTTTATAAATTTGATATTTAAGTTGCTGGTTCACATGTTTCTACTTTCATAAATTTGATAGTCACTACATTGCCCGTTGGACCTTATAATTAATGTTTTCATTCTTTAATATTATACTTAATTGTATTGGATTCAAAATACATTCACTACTTTTATCTAAATTTTTTAGGTTAAAATTCATTTTAATCATAATTTTTTAATGTACTTTTATTATTTTCATTTTTAAAAATATTTTACCAAAATTATTATTGAAAGCATCAACCAAAATTATTATTGAAAGCATGAAAAAAGCACATGCATATAAACTAAATTTATAAATTTGGTAATATTTTAAATATTTAAAAACAAATTTAAATATAATTTTGTAATAATAGTTATAATTGAGAAACATAATTAAAGATTTACTGGTGCTTATGATGATTACGATGTTTCCAAGTTGGATCTTATTATCTATATACTTATAATTATGTTACTTAAAATTAAGTTCATATAAATTTGGCATTGTTTCAAATATTTAAAAATATTTTATTTTTTATTTTTTATTTCTATAATAAATATAAATGAAAAGCTTTTGTAATTTATATAAAGTTTGAGCTAGGTAAAAAAAGTGAATTAATTAAAAATATTCATAAAATTAAAAGTTGAAAATTATTAATAATATATAATATTATTCAAATTTTACTTTTATCGAGAACTAGGACACTTGGATTGTGCAAGTTATCCATCAAATTTTTGTTTTCAATAATTTCTTGCTGGATTTTAAAGAAATTAGATCGGAAAAATCCACCAAAAAACCCTTCAAAAATTCGCACTAAAGACAACTCCGTTTTTTTACTGTAAATATAGGTTCAGCACCCTAAAAAACCTCTACGACACTTGGATTGTGCAAGTTATCCTTCAAATTTCTGTTTCAATAATTTCTTGCAGGATTTTAAAGAAATTAGAGTGGAAAAATCCACCAGAAAAGCCTTAAAAAAGTCGCACTAAAGACAACTCCATTGTTTAAAGGAGAAGTCTTTAGTGCGATTTTTTGGAGGCTCTTTTAGTGGATTTTTCTGTCTAATTTCTTTAAAATCCAGCAATAAATTATTGAAAACATAAATTTGATGGATAACTTGCACAATCCAAGTGTCCTAGAGATTTTTTAGGGTAGAGATTTTTTAGGGTACTGAATCTATATTTACTGTAAAAAAAACTAATTTAAATAACATAAATTCAACTACTATGTTGAATCAACTATCTTTCAAAAAAATATTTATGCACATAGTTTAAAGAATTAGCTCCCCAAATCGCACATCAACATCAGTTGTCCTGAATAAATTATTTATGCAATCCACATAGTTTAAAGAATTGCAATGCTTTATTGGAGACCTTTAAATAATTGCAATGTTTTATTGGAGACCTTTGCAATTTGGAAGTTCTCCATATACGTGTGCCACCTTGGGTTTGTTAACTCTGAGAGTTTGGAGGAGTTACAAGTGCCCCATTCAGCGGAATCCATGCCATATCCTTGGCACTGTTAATTGTGTGGAGATTAGTGAATTTAATGAGTTGTTAATGCTGATAAGAATTTTTTAGTAGTGTTGGAATATATTGCTAGATACAGTGGCTAGAAAAAACTATGGAATATATTATGTGCAAATTCAAATTTAGATGCAAAAATGGCTACAATCTTTCAGGAAACTTCCCTCATGTTCTAGAAACATTAAATATCGATCTTTCCTGTGCAATACCCTTCCATTTGAAGGTGAAGATATATGTCGATCTCAAATGAAAACTACCGAACCTAATAAAGAAACACAGATATTTGTATAAACACAAACAGTATAATTCAAAACAGTGATATTAACTTCTATGATATTGAAAACAAACACTTCGAGAACAGTCAGTTGTTCATCAAAAAATACAAACCAAAACTGTAAGTTGTGGATTCACAGGACAAAAAGTAAGATGAAAAAAAACAGAGAAGATGGAATCGAGAGTTGGATTAGATAAAGTTGATCGAGCTGATAGCTCCATGACCATAATAGTCCGTCAAATCGTAACTCATAACCCCAAAAACACCACTTAGTCCTTGCTTTGATAGTGTGTCCGTCTGTACATTTTTTTTCCCTTTAGATGTGCTGGAATTTTAGTTCATCGAAAGAAATTTTCAACAAATTGATGCACTCCAGCCAAGAAGTCAAATGTCTAGGATAAAATTTGTATCCTTATTAAGATGTTCAATCAGAACCTTCGAATCCCCATACACCTAGAGGTTTTTGAAATACAACTGTGATTCAAACCATAGCAAGTCCCACATCGCAACAACTTCCGCCCTCGTATTAGTCCCATCTCCCCCAAACCAGTAAATCTTATAGTGGCATAGGGGCGAGATCCTCAACCAAACACCACACTCGCATCTATTGTTTTGTGACCCGCCATCAAAGAAGCCTGCTGGATATTGAGTTTCGAAAGGCCTCTTATGATTAAAGAGGTCTGTTGGAGGCCTCTAGGCAATTTTAATCAAATCCCAATGCTGTATGATTTGTTGAGCTGTACCCTTTGGACTGCTATTGATCTCGTCAAAAATGCATTTGTTTTGGCTGATCCAGATGAACCAGTGGAATAAAACTAGAACACTTCTTAGGTTTTGACATATCTTAAGGCCCCATAAAATGAATTCAAGGTGTTCTCCATATTCAGAATGTCCATTCTGAAAAAATTGCAAATGACCTGTAAAACAGTTTTAGCATAAGAGCAAGTATAAAAAAGATGTTGGTTGTCTTCACCTTCATTCATGCAAAGCCTGCACACACCAGGCCTAATTCTCCCTTTTCTCATCTTTTTGTCCCAAGTTAAGTTCCTGTTCATCAGCGTTAACCATAAAAACAATTTCATTTTCAATTGTGCACTATTCTCCCAGATCCCATTAAAAATTTTGTACTCATGCTCTTGTGAAGAATTGGAGACAAGTTTCCCTTAAATATCTTCATCAATGAGCCTAGCATTCTTTAGTAGTCCACTCCATATCACCCCATCCCCTCCTTGATTCCACATCAACCCTTTTCTTCTCAGGTCCATAGTGTATTTGTTCCAATCATGTACCAAGTGTCGCGGAAGCTATAATATCTCTCCCAAAAACCAATACAGTATACCTCCAACCTTTTCTTTAATAATTTGGCTGATGTAAAATATGTTCTTCCCATTAAGGTAATCAATCAACTGACTATCACAGGTAAAAAGTCCCGATCCACCCCATAGGTTCGGCTGCCAATGAGGATCTTACCCCCATCCCCAAACTTCCACTTTAGGAAGCATGTAAAGTTTGGCCATATTTTTTTGAAACCATTCCAGATGGTAGAGCCTCCTTTAGTGTTGTTCCATCCCACCTTCACGAGATCTTCCATTCCGTTCTACTTTAGATACTTATACCTTAAGATCTCGCTCCAAATTCCTTTAGTCATAATTCCCCTCCAAAGAGATTTCATCAGAAGAGCCCTTCCAAAGGATACTAAATCTTTCAGTCCCCATCCTACATACATCTTAGGCTTCATGATTGAGGTCCAACTTCCCTTAGACACACTTTCATTCCATAAGAAATTCATTATAACTCTCCTAATGCCATTCAGAGTCTTCTTAGGAATAACGAAAATATGTACCCAATAAAGCATTAGCTGTTGTAGGATAGCCTAGATGAGAATGATTCTGGCCCCTTTGGATAACCATTTAAAGGACCATCCCCTAACCCTCTTCTTTGCCTTATCAACCATCCACTGCCAGTCCTTTGAGCATGATTCGGATTTATGCAGGAACGTAACAAAATAAACACATAGACATAAATACAGAGATGCAGCAGAAATAACACTTCATTTCATTAATATCAAAGAATTGAAATTTTCTTACAGACATAATGGAAATAAAACTAGCTAGGGCGCTGGTAGCTATCTCTGAGAAGAGATGTGGCGGCTATAGGCCTCTCAACTGAGTTACAATGAGGCTCAAGGGCCTATTTATTATTGAGAGACAATGGAGAACTCTAAACATCCAAAAACCTAACCATAGGAGATGAAGCGCCAAAAATATGGGCCCCGTTTGGGTAAATTGGTGTTTCAACTTCCCAGGGACATAACTTTGGCATACTATCTCCGTTTGACGCACATGATACATCATTATAAATATCTATCTGAGGAATACAACTTTTGCCACAAATATCCATTTCAAAACGAAATGATATTCACTGGAAGCGCGATGCCCAAAAAATGTCGTTTAGTGCCTCAAAACAGCTCCAGAAGTTCAGGACACAAAAAAGAGCTAAAAATAGTAAGTTGTGCCGAAACTGAAAAACTAAAAGAGACAATGGTGGGGCCCCAAGTGGAATAGGCTGGTGGCCACCAATATCCACCTGGATCAGAGGACTAGTTGATTGGTTTCAGGTTGAAACCCAAGTATTTAAATCCCGCACCCAAAGGCGCACAGGGGACTTTGAAAACTACAGTAGTCTCCTTTACCTGTTTCGAAACCAACTTATCTCCCTCATCCTCGAAGTAAATGCACAATTTTTTGGAGTTTTCCATCATACCAATGGCCGCACATAATCTGGAGAATAAACCGTGGAAAGCATTCCACACTGACCTTTCAATCATCCCAAAGAGAAATACGTCATCTACAAATAGATTATCATTGATCTCCCTAAAATTTGACAGCCTCATGCCTCTAAAGTGACCTAGGATGACATCTTTTCTAATTCTCTTGCTTAGAGAACCCATGACAAAAATGAATAAAAGCAGCGATAGAGCGTTGCCTTGTCTTAGGCCTCGTCCAGGTTTGAAAAATCATGATTTCGTGCCATTAATTATAACCGCCATAGAGGGGTTGCTGGTGCAACCCATTATCCAATTAATCGAGGCTCTATTAAGACCAATTTTATACAGAATCATTCTCAAGAAACTCTAATAAATTTGGTCATAATCCAATTTCGGGTCGATCTTCATGACCAAATCTTTCAATTTCTTTGAATGGATGGAATGAATAACTTCCTGCGCTGAAGCCACCACATCATGAATGCATCGGCCTTTTAGAAACCCTGACTACTCAGGTGAAATGTAGCAAGCCAACACCTCCTTAATTCTCTCCGCAATGGTCTTTGAAATAATTTTATAAAGGGTATTGTAGAGAGAGATCAGTCTATAATCGCTTAGAGATGTAGCTCCAATTTTTTTGGGAATGAGAACAAAAAATGTATAATTTAAAGCCCCACTGACCAAACCATGCCTCCTGACTTCATTCGCCATATCTACGATAATAGAGATAAGAGAGTGAGCAAAATGCAAGAAAAAATCTGGGGTCCAGCCATCTAACCCCAGACTGTTTTCAGCTGCAAACGATTTCCACACCGAAATAATCTCATCTTCAGTGATAGGCCTGTAGAAATTCTCTAGATTGCTATCATCGAACATTAATGGAATCTCCTCCAACTCCCACAACTGATCGATATAATGCTCCTCCCCCCAAGCTTTATAAAGCGCTTCAAAATGTCAGACTGCCACCTCTTGAATATTAGTGGTGGAATAATATGATGCTCCAGCATCCTCAACCTGCCAAATTGCGTTGGAACATTTTCTCCCATTTGCAACCACGTGAAAGAACTTAGAGTTCTTGTCCCCCTCCTTGAGCCAGACCGCCATGCTCTTCAGTCTTCAGGACTTTTCCTCAATAAGGGGGATATCCCTTTTCGCATTTTCCACCCTCTTAATGTTTTCCCAAAATGTCGGCATCTGGGATATCCTCTTCCAAACACTTCATAAGACCAATAGACTCTACCTCATAAGCTTTAAACCTTTCTCTCAAGAGTATCTTCTTCTTGCGTTCCCATATTTTAACTTTCTTTTTAAGCCCCCTCATCAGCTCCATAATGTCATTCATTGCCGAGGTTTTCACATTCCTAGGATTCGCGCTTAGGTGCTCCAAAACCAGGTGATATAAAAGATTTCAAATACTGGTAAGAATTGTTTTAGTAGTGTTGGAATACATTTCTAGATACCGTGGCTCTCAAAAATAAATTAATAGTTATTACATTTTAATTAGAATTGGTGATATAAAATATTTCAAGCATCAAAGAATTGAAATGATTTAAAATTATATATTTAATTATTTTCGTCTATAAGACTTTAATCATGACTTTTTATTTGAAGAGATACTACACTTCAAATTCCAATATATATAGAGGTAAGAGTTAGAAAATGTTTTAAATTTTTTATTAAGAAAAACATGTAAGATATAAAAGAGTGATTAAATAATTAAAACAAAATATTAAAATTTAAATAGTTCAAAATGTTTTTATTTTTATTTTAAATTTGATATTTACGTTGTTGGTTTACATGTTTCTACTTTCATAAATTTGATAGTTACATTTCCGGTTGGACCTTATAATTAATGTTTTCATTCCGTAATATTATACTTAATTGTATGGGATTCAAAATACATTGACTACTTTTATCTAAATTTTTTAGGTTAAAATTCATTTTACCCATAAATTTTATACCATTTTTTTTCAATGTACTTTTCTTATTTTCATTTTTAAAAATATTTTACTAAAATTATTATTAAAAGCATCAACCAAAATTATTATTGAAAGCATGAAAAAAACACACACATATAATTATAATAATTATTATTTATTAAATTTTTTTTAATAACATATATATAATTAAAAATGACAATAATGAAAGAATTATTTTTATGTTAGTAATTTTTTTTTTACCTATTTCTTGTGACATGCATATCCAATATGAATAAATAATACCAATATATATCGCATTGGAAAGCTAAATTTATATTTATAAATTTGGTAATATTTTAAATATTTAAAAATATATTTAAATATAATTTTGTAATAATAGTTATAATTGAGAAGCATTATCTAGATACTTATAATTATGTTACTTAAAACTAAGTTCATATAAATTTGACATTGTTTTAAATATTTAAAAATATTTAGTTTTATTTTTATTTTTATAATAAATTTAAATGAAAAGTTTTTGTAATTTATATAAAGTTTGAGATAGGTAAAAAAATGTGAATTAATGAAAAATATTCATAAAATTAAAAGTTGAAAATTATTAATAATATATAATATTATTAAAATTTTATTTTTATATTAATTTTAAAAACTATATAAAACTAATATTAATATATAAAATAAAAGGTTTGAAAATTGAATTCAGATAGGGTGTTTAAAAGGAATAATTGTTATTTTTTTTATTTAGTTTTTAAATTTTGTAGATGACATGTTGATCTTGTTGGTATTATGAAATTTTGTGTGTGTTATAAATGTATTGATATTATGTTATTAATCTTTTGAGGTACAAATTTGTCCTCATTTTTTTCATTTTTAAAGGAAAATTACACTTAAATAATTTGATTCCTCTCAATACTAATAGACTCAAATTTAGATGGATCTATGTTGGTGCATTAATTTAATGAATGAATTCTTATGAACATGCATGAACAACTTTTCCAAAAGCAAGGTGCCTCATTCTATCTCTAGCTAGCAAAGGAAGACTTATGAAAGTAATATATCCATTGTTTGTGCAACACACTTATTGTTTTAATAGAAAATAACCACTCCACACTTTCTCCTACCCAAAGAATAAGATTAAATGCCTCTAACATATCATATTAATATAAAAAATAGTACATCTAAAATTGAAATAAGTATAAACACCATCTTGCCTCTCATTAATATAAAGAAAGACTAGCATATATTTATGAATAAAAAGAAAAACCTGGACCCATGTGAATACCTTAGGGGAGAAAAGATATCAAACATTAAACAATGCACTTATCTTTGCATAATTCATTTTTAAAAACCTGGTGGTCTTTTTTGACATTATGGAAACACTTCTAGCTAAGATCGAGGTTCACACTTCTCTCTTTTTAAGAGATTTAAGTCACATTTCTGCTCTATATTTTACTCGTATCTATATATAATATAAATATAACTAACTATTTAAAGAAAAAACCAAATATTATTAAACATGGGGTTAAAAACAATGAAAATGACTCATGAAAACAATCCAAATGCATGGATATGACTTATTAATAATATTATTTTAATTTTTTTCCACAGAAAAAGATTAGTGGGAAATGTTGTCCAACATACCACTTTATGTTGGTCAATGTTTTCATTGATGTCAATAAGGCATTGTTGAAGATGCCCTAAACCCTAACTACTTGACTAGACCCTAACTCTAAGCATTAATTGAAAGCCCTAGCCCTAAAGTGCATTTAATGACAAAAGCTATAATGTGCCAAATGCCTTGATAGAGCCCCAGTTGAAGCTAGCCCTACTATGTTCTAGATAAAGAATGATGCCCTATGTATATGCATGGACCTTAATATTACCTAAGCATGAACGTATGCTAATAGTGTCAAATTCCTAGATGCATGGAAATCTGCGGAGGTATTGTTCTGTTAAAGAAATTGGAAAGTTTGACAGAAATGACAAGTTTATTGTCCAACACAGAGGTAATAGTGCATGGATTTCTTGGAATACTAATTAAATATGGAGAAGACATGTTGATTCATAAGTTGAGATGTTTGTTGTGGACAGAAAATTTCTAACCATAAAAGAAATCGACTAGTCCAAGATGAAGCCTAGCATGATCTTATTACAAGGGGATGACCAAGCAAGTTGTCAATACCATATTAATATATCAGTAAAAATAAAAGACTATGTGCATATACATGGGAGACATTGATCAGATCATGAAAAATCAAAAGCAGTTGAGGACTTAGAATATGGAAAATAAATTTAACAGAACCTGTAACTAAAATTAAAATCCTTGGTGATATTAAGAAAATAAATCACTCTTATAGTGTACTCAAAATCATTTAAATAAATGTTAAAATTGCACAAGATGACTTCCCCATGTCATGTCGACCCTCCTAAAGAGACATGATTGTTCATAGGCTCAAACAAATATAAATATAAACCCAGGATTTTCAAACAAGAATTCGGTCAAGTAAAAAAAAAAAAATTCAGATCTGACGTGTAATAGGAGGCTAAGGAGGACGAGGATAAGTAAATGTTTAACCAATCTCTTAAATCTGTTGCAAACTCTTGAGGTAAATATTTCGGTCCTATGGTAATTCTTTATAATTTCGCTCATGTTTCAATTCTATGTAATTTCAACCTTATGGATGCATAATCTCCCACGGACCTTGGCCCTGTTAAGGCAGAGTCTCCCACAAACCTAGCCCCCTATGGAACCACAATGTTTGGACCTGTCTATAGCTCAAATCTCTCTTAGCCCATACCCGTGGCAAGATCTATGGACCAGTGACAAATTATTGGACTCATGGAAAATATTTTGGCTCTATGGGACAACTCAGACGACGGTATATGGTTAGGAGATCAGTTCTGAAATTGTGACAAGCTCCGATTTGTGTGAAGATACAAATCAGACATGTGTCTGTAAGAAAATTGGACCTGTGACAATTAATTATCTTTTGAAGCAGTTCTTTGGGCATCATTTGATGGAGAGTGTATGGTGTCTTCGAAGATTTTTTGAAGCACCCTTAGAACAAATCTTGGAGCTTTTGTGAAGTAGACTTAAGGTGGGGACAATTTTTTTAGAAAAATAATTGAAGCAATATTGCAAATCTCCTTGAATTTTCCTGAAGACATCTTTTTGAAGTATTTTGAAATAATCATATAATCATCTTTTGGAGCAGCTTAACATATGCAAACTTCTAGACTTTTTAGTTCCAAAATCCTATTTATTTCAACCTTCCAAGGACACTGATATGTGATGTAAATCTAGCCTAAAGTACTGCTAGCCTTGAAAGCATTGATCTTTGGTATATATTAGACTTGTAGACAAAAGGATCTTTCAATCTAAAACTCATATTGTAGCTTATGTGAAGTTCGAACTTGTGGGAAATGTTTTTTAGAAGCCTTCACATATAGCAGAAGAGCATAAACCTATGGTATAATTGTTGAAAATGATTTTAAAATTGGCCTTGTGCAGTTTTAGTAGTTCAGATATTTTATCTTTAATGTCATCCTTGGAATTTTAAGGCTTTTCAAAGACATGATATTTTATATTTAATACCTTGCCTAAAAATCATTGAAATTTTAATACTTTTGATATTTTATCTTTAATGTCATGTATATCATTGAAATTTTAAGTTTTTTCAGAGTCGTGATATTTTTTCTTTAACGTCATTATTAAAATATTTTGGAAATTTAGCCCCCGCTCCCAAAAAAGATGTTATTCTAGCATCAACATTTTTCATTTTCATGATGTTTTTGCACACAAAAAATTGACGACGTTATTCCACAATAGACACTTTTCGTTTTCACGGTGTTTTTTGCACACACAAAATTGGCAACATTGTTCGAGCATCAAAACTTTTCATTTTCAAGGTTTTTTTTTCACACAAAATTGATGACGTTATTCCAACATCAACACTTTCATTTTCAAGGTGTTTTTTGCACACAAAAAATTGGCTTTTACTTCCATTTTTAAAAAATGTTTAGAATTTATCTTGAGAAAAAAGGTTATTCCTGAATAACACCTTTTTTTTCGGGTTTTTTTTTTCATGTTTTAGGTATGTCTTTTTTTTAGTGTTCTCATTTTCAGGTAATTGTTCTTTTTTGATCGGTAACTTTCTTTAAAGGGTTATTGAAAGATAAGTGAGGGCATTGTTGAATAACTTGAAGATATTGTTAGGGCTTGTTGCAGAAGACATTGGAAGCCTTGAAGAACCATTGACCTTTTATTGAAATTATTGAAGCACAGGGTTGGAGCCTTAGAGGATAGGAGTCCTTAAAAATATTAGGTTGGAGCATGTGCCAGTGGAGAGGGTAGGAACCCTAGAGGTTGGTGCACCATAGAGAGAAGGTTTGAGCCTTTTGGAAGATAGGGTTGGAGCCCTCAAGGTTGGAGCCTCATGAAATCCAAGTCAGTGCCTGGCAAAGTACAGGTTGGAGCCTGGTGGATTGGAGATCGGGGTCTTCATTTAGCATTGGAGCCCTAAAAATTATTGTACTCAATTTATTGTAAAAACTAAATTTGAGTCCTCGATATATCTGATTAATAGAATTATTCATTTTGTATTGTTAATTTTTTTGTTCAATTTAGAAGTGATCTAAAACTGGTAAAATAAAAATTGTAAAAGAAATACTGATTCAAACCCCCTCAATATTTCCAACATTTTACTTGCAGAAAAGTTGCCCACTTGAAGCAGTGATGCACTCCCCTAAACCTAAGTTATGGACATTATTTTGGCGGCTCTCTCTTTTGAAATACATGTACCCAGGGCCTATATGTAGCACGACAAGAGAATTTTGGAAGTATTTTCCAGGTGCTTATAAGAGAAAGAATCCATAGCTAGAACTTGACCTTCTTGAGTTGCAGGATATAAGATTTCACTAGAAAAATGAGGGAGAGCTAAAAAAATTTAATCGAAATCAAGAGGCTAGAAATGGGAAAAAAATTGGTAGAATAAAAAAGAGAATAATCTCTAGCATATCGAAGGAGAGACCACCGATGATGAAATTTTTTTAAGAAAGAACCTTCTTAAACATTGTCATATTATGTTGTGGAGGGATTCATGATTAGAACTTTACTTCCTCTTGTGGAAGGATATATGCATGGACAAGCACAATGTAACCCATTTTTTTACAGAACAACAAGACAATCAAATTCAACATATATTTTCCAATTTAATTGTAGATACATACGTGGATATCTCGTTTGAGTTCGATCTGATGTTGCTCCAAGCCTACTCCCATTACCAAATTGACTGGTTCCTCCTTACCGATCTGGGATCAACCTATTCATTTCCCAAATCAAGAAGACTTCAGAATTGAAGTTTTTTGGCCCCCGTGCCAGAAACTCCAAGAACAACTGCTCAAATTTCCATGTCTCTTCGTTAGTCTCAAGCCGAAGGCTCATTCCATATATTCACTCTAGTGATCTTTTCTTCATCATGACTCTCTGTATTTTCTCTTTTATTTTTGCTTCATTGGAAAGACAAAACAACTTCCCCCACCCCAATCTCACTTCTCCCTATTCATTCTCCTTATATCCCTAAAGCCATCCACTATCTCAAAATCATAAATTTTTATCATAATATGATTTCCTTGCTTTGTCGGTCACCTACCATCATAAACGGTTTTAATGAATTTGAGAGTTTTCCTGACCTTTAATATTTATATGACAATATAGATGACCAAATCAAATTTGGCTGGGTTGGTTCACCAACTATTAAAACAAAATGGTTTTATTAAAGGGTTTTATTTCATAGGGTTATTTAATTAATGAAATAAATATGTTTATTTAATGAAAGATTTAAATGTGTTTATCCAATAGCTTTATTTAATTAGTAATTCTACTAATTCATTTATCTATATTATATAATCGTCATAGCCACTTAGTGTGTATAAATATATATATTTAGTGCAATGCATGTGATGCATGTATATGCACAATGGATTCACTTGGGGAGAAATACCATAGGGGGTAAAGGGTTTTTATATTGGTAGGTATAAAAAATAGAGCTCAAAGTTATTGAAAGTAGGGTTTTTTGAATCGGGAAGGTGTATTGGGTTTGTATTGGTAGGGGGTTAAATAATATTATTTTTAGAGGTATTTTCCAATATGTAGTCAAAATAAAGGTATTATTTAATATGCCATGAATGCACATGATATGTCTGAGGTTCATTAAGTGAAGCCCCCATGTGCATTTATAGCTATCATATGCATTCCTCGTGTGCATGCTAGTAATCACCTTCTACCGTAATTCGAGATGGGTCATTACATTCATCCCTCCGTTAGAAAACTTTGTCCTGAAGTTAGGGATTATAGTATATCAGTAATTATTTTATTGATTATTATAGTCATGTAATGATTGCATTCTGAGGTTGAATTCTCGTTTATAATATGAGGATAAGATTTGGGTTTTAAACATTTATTGGTTTACAAGATTAGTAGTCATTCCCAAACTGAATAGAGTTCCCAAGATATTATAGAATCATCCTATCCTTCCTAATATCTTCTACTCCCATCCTATATGTCCTCTATTGTAATATTCCATGGCATCAACTATACTGACCTAACCATACATAAAACCCCAAGGGTGAAAGAATTGACTACGTCAACCTAACTTCCTAGTAGGCATTTGGAAGTCCTCATCACACGTTTAGGGGAGTATGACATGGGTATTCCTCCCATGAATCTAAGTTTTGGAGGATAAACGGTAGGAAACACCTCGACCCCTCCTAGTATGACTAGGTTCAACACCCTATCATAGAATCTCACTGAGCCTCAATATTTCTTGGAGTTTTTTCACCATGTGGTCAGTTGGGTAAAAATACTATTAATGCAGGTGTATATTGGTGGCCACCTACCTGTTTCACCTAGACGATTTCACCAGTTTCCTTGTTTATAAAAACATTTACTATTTTTAGCAGCTTTTTGTGTCGTGAACTTCTGGATCATTTTCGACGCCCTAAACAATGCTTTTTTAGGTCTACAGTAGGCAGGGGCTTGCAGAAAATCCTGTAGTAATCAGAGAGATACTTCCAAAAAGGTATCATACGCACCAAATTCTCCTTATTTTAGATATCAATAATGTTCAACATATGAGAAGAGACAATCAAGAGATAAGAAAATATGAGCAGTGATGACATTTGATGAAGAGATACTTGAGATTGGATATGATTTGATGACAATATTATTGCGATGATTACATGATGTAGTTGGAATTTCTCCTTAGCTGAGAGGGAGTGTTAATTTTGTAGCACAGTGACAAATTCCAACCATGGGACGAGATTCATTTTTTCAAGAGGACCAATTTTGACTATTGAAGCACTCAATTTAGATAAGGGAAACTGTCTTTTTGAATTAAAGCCTACATGTGCACATTTGATTAGGTCGACCCTAAAGAAAATTGGACACTCTTGGAAGTATATAAATACAAGTGACCTCAACCTCATTTAGAGATGATGATGAAGCATTATTCTATTCTCTTATTTGGTTCTGTCTCACACTTGTCTAAGGAAGTTCACAGAGATTTTCTCACACAGGTCTGAAATTGCACGATCTGACCCTGGTCAAACATAATGGAAGGTGTGGAAAACATAACGAGACTAGAATCTAGAGGGGACCCAAGAAGGTTGGTCCACCCCGAATCAACTATTGCAAGAGTACCACATCTGTATTTCCCAAGCTCTAGATAAACTCGGATGGGGATATAAGCTAGTAGGTTCATTTTCAATCATGGAAGCCTACCTCCTCAAGCTTAATGTTAGTGATTGACCACGAAAAATCTTGTGGGACGAAGTTTGTAGATGGAAGCTATGGTCGAATGTAGCCCAATTTATTTGGTTAGTTGGACACAATTCTTACATCGGATCAACGGATTAAGAAAGGATACAATGGGTTCTCTCAATGCCCAATGTGCACGCAGAATGAAGAAACAATGAACCACTTATTGCATGAATGCAAGATAGCAGAAGAAGTATGGAGAGACGTTGCAACCCTCTTTATACTAATCGATTGGGTTCAAGCTGATCTAATCTCAAGAATTGATAACTAGAGGCAATCCTGATTCAAAAATCTAATTTTTAATAGAACATGGATCCTTGTCCTAGGATTTCTCCTATGAAACATCGAGTAAGAATGAAATAGGGTGATATATAATAATCAAATTCCTTCAATCCATTATATTTGGAATATGGTCAAATCCAATCTCTGGGAAACTATTTTGGTTAAAAAGTCGGGGGATGATGACTAGAAATGTGATTAGGCTAAATCCATGATTATCTCTGCCATAAATTTATCACCGAAGATTATGTATCTTCCTACCCCTTCCCCTTGCAAGATCTGAGATTTCCATACACATGAGTGACCAAGTTTGATAGTTGTGCCTCCTTTGCACCCTCCTCAACCTCCTACTTGACAATATGCTTATAGCTTGCTTGTTATTTTTGGTTCCCTTTTTTCATGTAAGGTCATAAATGTCATGACCAAGGAAAATATGTTGAAACTAAATCTAGGGGTTTCCATAAATGTCATGACCAATTAAACTATGTTGAAACTCAATCTCCAAGGGAATTTGAGGAAAACCATAAAAATTATGCAACTTACAGGTCTGTCCACAGTAACTCTGGAAGGAATTTTTGAGGATGTTATGGTTTCAATTGACTCTTGGGAGTATCCAACATATTTCTTGGTTCTGCACCCTGCAAAAACCAAGTTCAATGGATATCCTCTCATCTTAGGGATACCTTGGTTAGCCACTGCACATGCTTATATCAGTTGTCTGGTCGGAAACATGACTATTAAAAATGGGCCCTTGTCTAAAAAACTAGTATTATATCCTCCAGATCAACCTTCCATTGATCATGATCTACCTATATGGTTGGAGGATGAAGAATATGAGGTATATAAAACAACCCCCATTTGTACCATAGATGTTGTTCTTAGAGGGGAGGAACCTGAAGAAGATGAACTCATCGACCATGCCATGCAAAACCAGTCTCCCACTAACAATCCACTTGAAAACCTAATCAAAGAGTCTGAAAGCCGATCTTCGATGCAATTTCACTCAGTCCATTCAATCTATGAGACCACCAAGGCTGTTCATTTTGGCCCATCCAAATATATGAAAATTAACTCAATCCTCTCCGATGAAGAAGAAAAGCAGTTTTTCTAACTTTTAAAAGAAAACCTAGATGCATTTGCTTGGGATTACGAGGGGTGCATCCTTCAGTATCCAGAAATCATATTTACATCAAAGAAAGATGCAAGCCTTTGCGACAACCCCAAAGAAGGATGAACCCAGCTCTAAAGGACATAGTCAAGGAAGAGTTGTAGAAACCGTTGGATGCAGGTTTCATTTATCCTATATCATATAGTGTGTGGGTATCTCCTCTTGTCCTAGTCCTAAAGAAGAATGGAAAATGGTGAATTTGTGTTTATTATCGAGAACTTAACAAATCCACCAAGAAGGACCATTTCCCTTTGCCCTTTATATACCAAGTCCTGAATGGCCTTGTAGGAAAGAAGTTATTTTCCTTCTTAAATGGGTTCAGTGGGTATAACTAGATCCAAATCAGCCCTGAAGACCAGGATAAGACTACTTTAACCTTCCCTTGGGGTACCTTCGTTTACAAATTCCTACCCTTTGGGTTGTGCAATGCCCCAGCTACCTTCCAAAGAGTTGTCTTGATCATTTTCTCTGAGCTAGTACATGACTCTGTTGAAATCTACATGGATGATTTCACACCCTATGGGGATGACTTGTAGCAAGCTCTCTCCAATTTGGGAAAAGTGTTGAGAAAGTGCATTGAGATGCATCTCTCACTGAGCCCAGAAACGTATGAATTCCTGAAAAGAGCAGGAGTTGTATTAGGACACCCCATCTCCCAAGCAGGAATACTGGTCGACCGAAGAAAAATCACTATTATCAAAAAGGTACATGCTCCTCAAAAGAAGAGAAATGTCAGGAGCTGCTTAGGGTTAGCTAGTTATTATAGAAGATTCATCCAATATTTCAGTAAGATGGCTTCACCACTATTTGGTTTATTGGCCAAAGATTTTGAGTTTACTTGGTCCAGTCCTTGTCAAGAGGCTTTTGAGCTCATTAAGGGATAGCTGACTACTGCCCCCATTCTCTGAGATCCAAATTGGAATTTTCATTTCCACATCCACACCGATGCATCCAAAAACATTGTGGGGGAAGCATTAGGGTAGTTAGAAGACTAATTACCTTATGAAATATATTCCAATAGTAATAACTTGTCTAAGGACGAGCTCAATTATATTGTCATAGAGAAGGAGATGTTAGCCATTGTCCATGCTTTAAAAAAATTAGAAATTATGTAACTAGGTATTAGACCTTTTTTCACACTCACCATGCAGCCATCAAATATTTAATGAACAAACCAGATGTTATTGCTAGGATAATTAGATGGTTTTTAATTTTACAACAGTTTGACATAACCATTATAGATAAACCTAGAATGGAGAATGTTGTTGTAGATTTTTTATCTAGGTTAGCTTTATCTGTAGGTGAAGAAGGAATGGCAGATGACTAGCTACCACATGAACATCTATTTGCTATATCAGCACTCTCAAGGGGCCCATAGTTTTTGCGCTTCATATCCTAGGGTTAGATTTTTGGATGTTTAGGGTTTTCCATTATTTCTCAATAATAAATAGGTCCTTGAGCCTCATTGTAACATAGCTCAGAAGCCTGTAGCCACCACATCTCTTCTTAGATATAAGTTACCAGTTCCCTAGCTAGTTTATTTCCATTTTGTTTGTAAACAAATTTTAGTTCTTTGATATTAATGAAATGAAGTGTTATTTCCACCACATCTTTGTATTTATGATTATATGTTTATTACATTTTGTTCCTACATAAATCTAGATCGTTATACACACACACACACACACCTATACAAATTAAATGGCTAGTAAAAGAAAATAGGAATCAAAGCACTAACCTGATGAAACATCTAACTTTTCGGAGTTTAAAAAAATCATAAAAAGTAAGTAAATTATATTTTTATTTTAAATTATTATTATTTTCATTGAATTGACTCACAAGGAATTTGAACCTTGAATATCATGGTTTACATAATACTTCATAACAAAAAAAATGTTTAGAAGTGTAGCAAGGAAGTCTCAATTTGACTTTAACTTGGTCAAATTGAGAAAATTTGAATTTCCACATCAACAGACAACTTGGAGGTAGTTAATTGAGGTGACATGGCTCTTTTCACTCAGTTATCTTAGTGAATTTGAGTAAGTCAACTTGGGGGTCAGTCATGCATGTGTTGATTAATAAATGAACCAAGTTAATTAATAAATGAACCAAAAATAGCTACTGCATGTAGAGAATTCGAGTTCCCCAATTGTGGTAGAGATTCCAAGGAAGTGTAACATCAATTGTAGACTAGTCTTGAGCGTAGAGGTGTTACATGCAGTGAGAGATCCAACCTTGGGAATTGCACAATAAATTGGAGGAAAATTCCTAAAAAATAGGGGCCTAATTCCTTATGATATTCGCAAGTAAATAGGGGCTCAAGAAGAGGCAGAAAATGACTAAGTTTGGGTCAAAGCTTCTCATTGAGAAGAGAGAAAGGTTATTCACTTGCAGGTTGAGCTCAGAGCAAACAAGAAATTGCAATACATTCTCCATTCATCTGATTAATGAAAGAGGTATTAAGGGGTTTTTACCTGTTGGTTTCCCCTACATAAATTTGTCTTCTTGTGTATGTGATTGATGCGTGTTTGTGAATCTTATTCTAAATTGTGAATTAATTTTTGTAGAGCATTAGAGTAGAATTGTGTCTCTTGATTTAGATTAAATTTCTTGAGGAGTTGAAATTTTATCACCATATTTATACATGGCATCAAAGAAAGATTCACATTAGAAAAATAATTTCAAAGTTTTTCCTCTGGAGGTTTGAATTTGTAGCTTCAGTGTAGCAGGATTTCTTCATATTTGGTAGAGTGACCTTCAACGAACTAAGATAAGAGTATGCCTTGGAAGGCCTCTTGAATTTCATTGTCTAGAAGGATCACAAGGAGGCATTGCTTGATGAAAATGGATTTATGGAATATGTCAAGAACCAGGATCAACTAATGTCCAGAACATAGCCCAATGAAATAAATATGTAGCAAAGGTGAGGTGAATAATCTTGGAGGGAGTGTGAGACCACATTGTCTCAAATATCCATGTAAAATAAACTCCTTTCGCAATGTGGAAGGCACCAACATAGATATTTGAAAATAACAATGCCATAGAAAACTGGCCCTCAAAGACAAACTTTGAAACATAAAGATGCAAAAGAATGATACTATTCCACAATATCTCACCAAGTTTACACAATTTCAGGATGAGCTTGGAGGGGTTAGCGTGAATGTTGCAGAAAATGACCTTGTGAACCTAGCTTTTCTAGGCCTTCCCAAACTTTGTTGTAGATACAAGGACTCGGTGAATGGGAGGGAGAAATTACCGAATTTGGAATGCTTATGGTCCAATTGGTTGGAAAGGGAAAGAAGGAACTTCATCCAAGGGAGAGGATGAAGAAAATTTTGCATTGGTTGGAAAGGGAAAGAAGGGGAAAGGGAAGATATCTCAAATCAAACCAGATTCCAGCCAAGGGGACAAGAATAAATACTTGTCCAAACTAAAATTCTTCAATTTTCATGAATTCAAGCGTTGTGCTACAAAGTGTCCACACAAAAATTTTCGTAAGAAGAACTGAGGAGGAGCAGTAAGTGAAGAATTGGCATCACAGTTTTAGCTAGACTTCATCCTGATCACATGAATGGAAAACACTGTGATGGGTAGTGTGTGGTACTTATACTCAGGTGCCTTGTTTCAAATGACGAGGTGTAGATATTTTTTCAGTGACCTGGAGGAGAAATATCTCTAGATGCATATTGAGTTTGGGGATGATGGAAGGTACAATGCTACTGGGATTGGTACAGTAACCTTTAAGATGGATTCATGATCCCCTCTTCACCTCAAATATGTCATGTTTGTTTCAAGCCTAAAGAAGAACCTCATCTATGTAGTAGTTTTGGGAGACTTCAACTATTATGTAATCTTCAGTAAATTTTATTCATTTATGAGGTACATAGATATTGGAAAGATGAAGCATATTTGGTTCGTGTGAAGAACATGTATAAAATTAATGTGGAATATTATGTTGCATTAAGAAGTAACGTTGCGAAAGTGAAAAGTCGTGATTTTGGTGACCTCTAGCAGAGGAGATTAGGCCGTTTTCACCATGGCACCCTTAAAACTATGCAACAGATAAAAATTGGCATCACTAAAGGAGCCCTTAAGTAGCAAGACATCTGCAAGGGTTGTACCTTGGGGAATTATGTGAAATATACATTCCATGATCAAGACATAAAATCATATGCAGTCTTGGAGAGAGTGCACTCGAATGTTTGTGGACCCTTCTTAGCAGCCTCCACTACTAGACATAAGTGTCATTTTTATTGATGATTTTTCAAGGAAGTTTTGTATCTTATTCTTGCGAAAGAAGGATGAGACATTCTCAAAATTTGTAGAATTCAAGGCACTAGTTGAGAAAGAGACCAAGAAGAAGGTGAAGGCTCTTGGGAGTGACAATGGAGGTTAGTATATTTCAAATGAATTCAAGTATTTTTGTGTGAAAGAAGGCATTCATAGAGAGCTCACAACACCCCAAAACCCACATCAGAATGGGGTAGTTGAGAGGAAGAACCGAAGCATTGTGGTAGTTGCGAGAGCTATGCTACATGAACAAGGCCTACGAGTGTATTTGTTGACAGAGGAAATAACACAACATTTTAATTGCATAATCAGTGTCCTCGTCGTATTATTGGTGTGATTAAACTAGAGGAGGATTTTTGAGGAGAAAGTTGGTGTGTCTCATTTCATAATTTTTGCAGCCTTTGTTTATTGACATGTCTATAAATATTAGAGGAAAAAACTTGAGTTAACAACATATTTGGGAGTTTTCTGTGGTTACACTAAAACTCCACAAAATTAGTTGGTGTACTTACCATCCCTCAGAGTTAGAGTTGTGCGAAGGGATGTAAATTTTGATGAGGAAAAAGCAATGAGATGCTCTCTTGAAAGGGAGATTTAGATCCAACCAGAAGAGGAGATTTTAGCTCCAAAGGAGGACCCTCGGGAAGTTGTGGAGAAGCCACACATGGAGGATCAGAGAGGAGGTAGAGTGGAGACATCCACTCAAGTAGAATCATCTAGAGAAGGTAGAAAAAAACCATGGAATTTGATATATTGGTGCAGGATGTGAGGGAGAATGTTGGAGCTCCTTCAAATTTGCAGGAAAAGGAGGTCACTTAACAGGTACACTAAGCTACATGGCTCTAATTATTGAGCTTATAAATATTGAGCCATCCTCTTTTGAAGAAGAAGTTAAGCAACCAATTTGGGCTGATTCAATGGTAGAAGAATAAAAATCCATCATGAAGTACAATGTTTGGGGAGTGGTCTGAAGACCAACAATAAATCAATTGTGGGTTCAAGATGGAACTTCAAGGTTAATCATGCAGCCAAAAAAAGTATAGAGAAGTATAAAGATATATTTGTGGCCAAAGGATTCTCTCAATTTGAGGTAATTGACTATGAGGAAACCATTGCTCCCATAGAAAGATATTCATCCATTAGATCAATTCTTGCATTGGTTATGTAGATGGGGTGGAAGATCCAACATATGGATGTAAAACATCATCTACCAATGGTATTATTGAGGAGGAAGTGCACATAGAGCAACTAGAAGGTTTTGAGACACTTGAATGGGAGTCTCATGTGTGGAGACTCATGCAAGCATTGTACGGTCTCAAATAGGCACCTCGAGCTTGGTAAAATCAGATTGATAGTTATCTGAATGGATTTAGATTCAACAAAAGTGAAGCATATGTGAACGTATATCATATTTTTGTAGAAGGTAAATTGCTTATAATTATCATTTCTTAGGTCATTTTAACCATGGCACCCTTAAAAATATGCAGAAAATAACAATTGGCCTCCCTAAAGGACCCCTTAAGCAACAGGATGTCTGCAAGGGTTGTAACTTGGGGAAATATGTGAAATCTACATTCCATGATCAAGACATCAAAGCATATGTAGTCTTGGAGAGATTCCACTCAGATGTTTGGGGACCGTTCTCAACATCCTCCATTACCAGTCAAATATGTCATGTTTGTTTCATGCCTAAAGAAAAACCTCATCTATGTAGCATTTTTGGCAGACTACAACTATTATGTAATCTTTAGTAAAGGTAGTTAATTTGCGAGGTACATAGATATTGGAAGGATGAAGCATATTGGTTTCGTGTGAAGAACCTGTATAAAATTAATGTGGAATATTTTGTTGCATTAAGAAGTAAGGCCGCAAAAGTGCAAAGTCATGGTTTCGATGAGCTCTAACAAAGGATATTAGGCCATTTTGACCATGACACTCTTAAAAATATGCAGAAAATAACAATTGAAATCCCTAAAGGACCCCTTAAGCAACAAGATGTCTGCAAGGGTTGTACCTTGGGGAAGTATGTGAAATATACATTCCATGATCAAAACATCAAAGCATATGTAGTCTTGGAGAGAGTGCACTCAGATGTTTGTGGACCCTTCTTAGCAGCCTCCACTACCAGACATAAGCGTTATTTGTATTGATGATTTATCAAGGAAGTGTTGTATCTTATTCCTGGGAAATAAGGATGAGACATTCTAAAAAATTGTAGAATTCAAGGCACTAGTTGAGAAGGAGATCAACAAGAATGTCAATGCTCTCAGGAGCGATAATGGAGGTGAGTATATTTCAAATTAATTCAAGTATTTTTGTGCAAAAGACGGCATTCAAAGAGAGCTCACGACACCCCACAACCCACATCAGAATGTCATAATTGAGAGGAGGAACCAGAGCATTGTGGGAGTTGTGAGAGCTATGCTACATAGACAAGGCTTATCAGTGCATTTGTGGACAGAGGAAATAACACAACATTCTACTTGCATAATCAGAGTCCTCGTTGTATTATTGGTATGATTAAACTAGAGGAGGATTTCTTGAGGAGAAAGTTGGATGTGTCTCATTTCATAAGTTTTGCAACCTTTTTTTATTGACATGTCTCCAAATATTAGAGGAAAAAACTTGAGTTAACAACATATTTGGGAGTTTTGGGGGCTTACACTAAAACTCCACACAACTACCGTGTGTACTTACCATCCCTCAGAATTATAGTTGTGTGAAGGGATGTAAAATTTGATGAGGAGAAAGCAAGGAGATGTTATCTTGAGATGGAGATTCAGATCCAACCACAAGAGGAGCTTTTATCTCCAAAGGAGGACCCTCGGGAAGTTGTGGAGAAGCCACACATGGAGGATTAGAGAGGAGGCAGAGTGGATACATCCACTCAAGCAGAATCATCTAAAGAAGGTAGAAAAAAAAACCACGGAATTCGATATATTGGTGCAGGATGTGAGGGAGAATGTTGGAGCTCCTTCAAATTTACAGGCAAAGGAGGTCACCCGAGAGATACACTAGCTAGATGACTCTAATGACTGAGCTTATAAATATTGAGCATCCTCTTTTGAGGAACCAGTTAATGAAACAATTTTGTTTGATTCAATGGTGGAAGAATACAAATCCATCATGAAGTACAGTGTTTGGGAAGTGGTCTCAAGACCGACAGATAAATCATTTGTGGGTTCAAGATGGATCTTCAAGGTTAAGCATGCATCCAACAGAAGCATAGAGAATTGTAAAGATATATTTGTGGCCAAATGATTCTCTGAAGTTGAGGTAATTGACTATGAGGAAACCTTTGCTCCTGTAGAAAGGTATTCATCCATTAGATCAATTCTTGCATTGGTTACGCTGATGGGTGGAAGATCCACCAGATGGATTTAAAAACAACATTTATCAATGGTGTTATTGAGGAGGAAGTGTACATAGAGAAACTATAAGGTTTTTAGACATTTGAACGAGAGTCTCATGTGTGGAGACTCATGCAAGCATTGTACGGTCTCAAATAGGCACCTCGAGCTTGGTACACTCAAATTGATAGTTATCTGACTGAATTTAGATTCTCCACAAGTGAAGTAGATGCGAACGTATATCATATTTTCATAGAAGGTAAATTTCTTATCATTGTTTTATATGTTTATGATTTAATATTGACAGGTGATAAGCAGTTGATCAAACCTTGTAAGGAGGACCTTGCAAGGGAATTTGAGATGAAAGACATGGGTCTCATGCACTACTTCCTCTGGCTGGAAGTATGACAAGGTGATGGGGATTTGTTTATGTCTCAAGGCAAGTATGCCATTTAGATACTACAAATATTTCGCATGGAGAGTTTTAAGCCCATAGAGACACCTCTAGCGACTAACTGGAAGAATAAAAATGAAATTTCAATTGAATAGGTTGATGCTACAATTTATTGGAAGCTAATGAGTTCATTGATGTATCTTGTGAACACACAACCATGTATGTGCTATGTAGTCAACTAGTCGAGCCAAGCTATGGTTAGGCTGACCAAATTGCATTGGAAGGAAGCTAAGCATGTTTTACGGTACCTCAAAGGCATTACCCAACATGGATTATGGTACAGATGGACAGAGGGATTGAATTTATGTAGCTTCACAAATAGAGATTGGGCATGGAGTCCATCTGACTCAAAGAGTACATCAGGTGGAATTTTCAGTGTTGGGTCCACAACAATTTCCTGGTATATAGAGGAAGGTAGGAGAGGAAGGACAAGAGAGAGGAAGTGAGTTATGGAGGAAGAGAGAAAATTGTAGGGCAAAGAAAGAGAGAGAGAGAGAGAGAGAGAGAGAGATAGAGAGAGAGAGATGAAGGACGAGAGAGAGGAGGAGAGAGGGAGGGAGATAGAAGGAGAGATGGAAGGATGTACAGATGGAGATGGAGGGGGAGAGAGGGAGGGAAGAAGGAATACATAGAGAGTGATAAGTGGAGATTGATATGAAGTTACAAGGGAGATATGGAGAGAGTGTGTATATGTTTTGGGGTGAGATAAAGAGATAAAGAAGGAGATACGGAGAGAAGGGAGGAGAGAAGGAGAGAGGGAGGGATATAGTAACATAGTTGGAGGGTGAAGAGAGAGGGAGATATATATGTGGGAAAGAAATGGAGAGAGAGGAAGGAAGATGGAGGATGTGAGAGAGTGGAGGAATGGAGGGAAAGAGAGATGTAGTTCGAGGGGGGAGATAGGGAAGTAGATGGTGATTTATAATCCTATTTCATTTCTTGCACTAGATGCATTGATATCAGTGTAGATGTTGGTTTCTAAAATTATTTTATTACTTGCACTAGATCCATTGATTTCAATATAGATGTTGATTTCTAATCTTATTTGATTACCTTCATTAGATGCATTGATCTCAGTGTAGATGTTGTTTTGTAATATTATTTGATTGTTTGCATTAGGTGCATTGATTTCAGTGTAGACGTTGATTTCTGATTTTGATGTAATTGGATGGACATTGATGGTACATTAATTTTAAAGCGATTGGATTAAGATTGTGCATTGATTTAAGTGTAAGCATAGAAAATTATTAGCAATGTAAATTAATATTTGTGTTATAGGAAATCAAGATATCAATATTGAAGAGCAAGAGAGACAATGTATGATGTTTAGTACAATTGTTCAAGCTAAATATTTAAATGGTTTATTATTTCAATTTTCCCTTTCATACAATCGATATGAAAAGATGACCAAACTAACAAGGGTGACAATAAGAATAGTAAATGAAAATAATTTGAGATTGGTCACAATGAAGACTATTTGTAATTGACTACATTCTTATTATTTTCATTTTCTATCATAACACTATTACATTGTCTCTTTGCATTCAAAAAAATTATTTCGTCATTAAAGTTATTAACAATATTTATCATCTCAAAAAACTAAGGTAACTAAGAAAATTTTAAAATTAAAACGATCAGATAAATATCAAACATATTTAGCATATATAAAATTATTGTATTTATATTATTTGTATTTGCATAAGATTGATAAAATTAATCATATTTTCGATAGATTTTCCTTGGCCGCACACGATTGAAACCAGCCTAGTTCCATCTTAACTCTAGATCTCTCAAGGGCCGAGAGGGATCAAATCTCTCGATGTGCAAACATTTCCTCAAATTTTGCACTCAAAAAAGAGGTTTTCACTTCTAGAGATTTGATCCCTCTCGGTGCTTGATAGATCCAGAGTTAAGATGGATCTAGGCTAGTATAAATTGGTATAAAGAGTGAGAAAATATTTCAAACATTTTATTAAATCTAAGAATTATTCCATTTCAATTAGAATTGGTGATATAAAAGATTTCAAATGCTCATAAGAATTATTTTAGTAGTGTTGGAATACATTTCTAGATACAGTGTCTCTCAAAAATAGATTAATAGATATTACATTTCAATTAGAATTAGTTATTACATTTCAATTAGAATTGGTGATATAAAAGATTTCAAGCATCCAAGAATTGAAATGATTTAAAATTAATTATTTAATTATTTTCATCTATAAGGCTTTTATTAGTAGAGATACTGCAAATCTTAATCATGATTTTTTATGAGTAGAGATACTACATTTCAAATTCAAATATATATAGAGGTAAGTAGTAAGAAAATGTTTTAAATTTTTTATTAAATCTAAGAAAAACATCTAAGATATAAAAGAGTGATTAAATGGTTAAAATAAAATATTAAAATTTAAATAGTTCATAATTTTTTATTTTTATAAATTTGATATTTATATTGCTGGTTCACATGTTTCTATTTTATTAAATTTGATAGCTACATCGCTGGTTGGACCTTATAATTAATATTTTCATTCCTTGATATTATACTTAATTGTATGGGATTCAAAATACATTGAGTATTTTTATCTAAAAAATTTTATACCAAATTTTTTTGATGTACTTTTATTATTTTCATCTTTAAAATATTTTGCCAAATATTTTAATAACACATGTATACCTAAAAATGGCAATAATGAAATAATTATGTAAAAGTAAATTTTATGTTAGTAAATTGTGTTTTACCCATTTCTTGTCACATCTATATCCCATGTTTATATTTATATATTCAGTTTCTTACTTGTTTGTATATTTTTCTTTGGTTATATTAAACTATGGACTAAATAATACCAATATATATCACACTCGTAAACTAAATTTATATTTATAAATTTGGTAATATTTTAAATATTTAAAAATAAATTTAAATATAATTTTGAAATAATAGTTATAATTGAGTTACTAGTGTTTACGATAATTAGGATGACTTCATTAGATCTTATTATCTAGATACTTATAATTATGGTACTTAAAACTAAGTTCATATAAATTTGGCATTGTTATATATATATATATATATATATATATATATCTAATTTTATAATAAATATGAATGAGAAGCTTTTGTAATTTATATAAAGTTTGAGATATAAATATAAATGAGAAGCTTTTGCAATTTATACCAATCTAGATCCATCTTAACTCTGGATCTATCAAGCACTGAGATGGATTAAATCTCTGGAGGTGAAAACCTCTTTTCTGAGTGCAAAACTTGAGGAAAGGTTTCTATCAAGCGCTGAGAGGGATCAAATCTCTGGAGGTGAAAACATCTTGTTTGAGTGCGAAAATTGAGGAAAGGTTTGCACCTCGATAGATTTGATCCCTCTTGGCGCTTAATAGATCCAAAGTTAAGATGGATCTAGGCTGGTTTCAGTGGTCTGCGGCCAAGGAAAATCTATCGAACATATGATTAATTTTATCAATAATATGTAAATACAGATAATATAAATATAATCATTTTTTATATGTTAAATATGTCTGATTTTTATCTGATCATTTTAATTTTAAAGTTTTATTAGTTACCTCAGCTTTTGAGATGATAAATATTGTTAATAAATTTTATGATTAAATAAAAATTTTGAATGCAAAGTAACAATGTAATATTGTTGAATGATAGAAAATGAAAACAATAAGAATGTAGTCAATTACAAATAGTCTTCACTGTGATCAATCTTAAATTATTTTCTTTTACTATTCTTATTGTCACCCTTGTTAGTTTTGTCATCTTTTCTTATTGATTATATGAAAATGATAGTTGAAATCATAAATCATTTAAATATTTAGCTTGAACTATTGCACTAAACATCATACATTGTCTCTCTTGCTATTCAATATTAATTTGTTGATTTACTATAACACAAATATTAAAGTACATTGTCAATAATTTTGTGTGTTGTCAATAATTTTGTGTGCTTACATTGAAATCAATGCACAATGTTAAACCAATCACTTTAAAATTAATTTACCATAAATGTACATCCAATTACATCAAATTAGAAATTAATGTCTACACTGAAATCAATTCACCTAATGCAAACAATCAAATAAAATTAGAAAACAACACCTACACTAAAATCAATGCAGGTAATGCAGGTAATCAAATAGGATTAGAAATCAATGTGTCTAGTGCAAGTAAGAAAATAATATTAGAAAAAAACATCTACATTGATATCAATGCATCTAGTACTAGAAATCAAATAGGATTAGAAATCACCATTTACACTGAAACCAACGCATTTAGTGCAAGCAATCGAATAGCATTAGGAATCATGTACATTGAAATCAATGCATCTAGTACAAGAAATCAAATAGGATTAGGAATCATCTACATTGAAATCAAAGAATCTAGTGCAAGCAGTCAAATATAATTAGAAATCAACATATACATTGAAATTAATGCATGCAGTGCAAGCAATCAAATAGTATATGAAATCACCGTCTACATTGAAATAAATGCATTTATTGCAAGCTGTATAAACTTGAATAATAGCTGAATTATTCACTGAGATTATCCTGATTACACACTATTTAAGCTTCATGCGCAATACATAACCTCTTCTACAATTTATCATCAATTTGCGGAAATAGAAGCAGTCGCATGCGCACATTAAAACATAATCAAGCACACATATAACACAGTATGTAATGGGGAAATTTGATAGCTGAAAACCCCCAACTATCTGTATATTATAATGATAAAGAAAATGTAACAATACATAGCACAAAGCTCTCACAGCTCTCAGCACTATCTCACATGCTACACACAAACTAGCTCAGATATAGAACAAGTCACAAGTTCAAATCTCTTCCACAGGTCTACCTGCCTATACTGTGCAATCCAAGATGAGAATGAATGAGATCCAAGTTCAAATCCCACTGGCTTATACTGTGCAATCCTCATTGGAAATCTCAATCAATGTGTGTGCAAATCTCATGCACAGTTATAGTCACAACTAGTAGTAGACTCACCCTTTCACTCACCTCTAACACTGGTCTCCACTAAACTGTCCATGCATTGTAGTTAACTGATGTATTATTTAGTGGATTTATGAGTTAATAATTAGTGAATTAATTAATAATTAATTCACACCACTCATCACTAGTGTATTTTTTAGTTAGACTAAATACAACTAGTTCAACTAAGTTAGACCAAACACAACTCCACCAACTGTCTCATCAACTCCACCAAACTCTGCCACATGAGTTCTAACTGAAGTCAACCATGCAATAGCTCAACTAACCCTTAGGAAAAGCGTATTTCTTTCTGTCAGTTGCATGTGCCACATCCAAGCATCAAACTGAAGTGCTCCAAGAGGATAAGATAATGTTTATAGTCTAAATATTATTAAGGGTTAATAATATTCGACTGTTCTATTTTTAGCCCAACAGTCTAAAAATAGATTCCGCCCAATGTCTAAAAACAGAGGTCCATCTATTTTTACCAACTCGACCAATCATCCATAAATAGCATCCTGCAACTCATAGACCATGATCCATATGTCTAAAAATAGACATAGTCTAAAAATAGACTTTGCGACAAAAATCACTTGTGTGGCCCCCACCTTGTTTAGGTGATCACTTTCCAACTAGGATCAAGAAAGATGTTTCAGGATGCCTACTTCATTGTTTCTTGTTGCAATATTCAACACAAGCAATCATATAGGAATATAAATCATCTGCATTTAAATCAATGCATCTAGTGCAAACAATTAAATATAATTAGAAAACAACATCTACACTAAAATCAATGCATTTAGTGAAAACAATTAAAATGGATTATAAATCACCATTTACAATGAAATAAATTCATCTAGTGCAATAAATCTTCTTCCCTATCTCCCCCCTGAAACTACATCCCTCTTTACCTCCATCTTTCCACTCTCTCACATCCTCCCTCTTCTTTCCTCTCTCTCCATTTCTTTCCCACACCTATCTCTCTCTCTCTCTTCACCATCCAACTATGTTACTATATCCCTCCCTCTCTCCTTCTATCCTCCCTTCTCTCCATATCTCCTTATTTATCTCTTTATCTCACCCCAAATCATACACAAACTCTCTCCATATCTCCCTTGTCACTTCATCTCTCTCTCAACTTCTCACTCTCTATGTATTCCTTATTCCCTCCCTCTCTCCCCCTCCAATTCCATCTCTCTATCCTTCCATATCTCCTTCTATCTCCCTCCCTCTCTCCCTCTCCCTCTCTCTCTCTCTCTCTCTCTCCCTCCCTCTCTATTTCTTTGTCCTCCAATTTTCTCTCTTCCCCCATCACTCTCTTCCTCTCTCTCTCATGTCCTCTCTCTTTTCCTTTCTTTCTCTCTCGCTTTCTCTTCTACATTCCTCTATATTTTCCTCTCTCTCTCTCTTTGCCATCCAATCCTTTCTCTACTCGGCCCATGGTATTCAGCCCATGGTATTAAAGTGGTACATTTATATATACTCTTACATATCAAAAGTTTACGTTAATTAAATTTAATAATATTAATATTATAATATAATAATGTGAATATTAGAATTAATAATAATAATAATATTAATATTAGGGTTAATAATGTTTTTTTTTGGCATAGTATTATTAATAATTTGGCCCATGGTATTTAGCTGAGGATTCAGCTAAATAAAACCACTTTTTGAGTGTTCCTAAATATAAATAGGATTATGGAGTAAATATAAAAAGACGTTTTATTTATTTACCATATCTATGTTTTATTTATATTTTATTTATTTACCATATTTATTTTATAAATATGGTATTTGGCCCATGGTATTCAGCCCATGGTATTAAAGTGGTACATTTATATACACTCTGGCATATCAAAAGTTTACATTACTCACATGACATTTACACATCTCTATACACTTCGACATATCAAAAGTTTACATTACTCACATGACATCTACACATCTATATACACTCTGACATATCAAAATTTTACATTACTCACATGACATCTACACATCTATATACACTCTAACATATCAAAAGTTTACATTACTCACATGACATCTACACATCTATATACACTCCGACATATCAAAAGTTTACATTAATCACATGACATATACACATCTATATACACTCCGACATCCCTATATACTGGGCTATAGGGTGCCAATTAATGAAAATATTCAAAAAAAAAAAAAAATTAAATAATTAAAAGTTGAAAATTATTAATAATATATAATATTATTAAAATTTTACTCTATATTAATTTTAAAAACTATATAAAACTAATATTAATAGATTAAATAAAAGGTTTGAAAATTGTGTTTAAAAGGAATAATTGTTATTTTTTTTATTTAGTTTTTTAATTTTGTAGATGACATGTTGATTTTGTTAATATTATGAAATTTCTTCTCATGTTATTAATGTATTGATATTATGTTACTAATCTTTTGAGGTACAAATCTTTTCTCAATTTTTTCATTTTAAAGGAAAATTACACTTAAATCATTTGATTCCTCTCAATACTGATAGACTCAAATTTAGATGGATCTATGTTGGTGCATTAATTTAATGAGTGCACTTTTATGAACAGGCATGAACAACTTTTCCAAAAGCAAGGTGCCTCATTCTATCTCTAACTAGCAAAGAAAGACTTATGAAAGCAATATATCCATTGTTTGTGCATCACACTTATTGTTTTAATAGCAAATAACCTCTACACACTTTCTCCTACCCAAATACTAAGATTAAAAGCCTCTAACCTTTCCCATTAATATAAAAACTAGTAGATGTAAAATTGAAATAAGTATAAACGTCATCTTCCCTCTCATTAATATAAAGAAAGACTAGCATATATTTATGAATAAAAATAAAACCTGAACCCTTGTGAATACCTCACGGAGAAAAGATATCAAACCTTCTAAACAATGCACTTATCTTTGCATAATTCATTTTTAAAAAGCTAGTGGTCTTTTTTGACATTCTGGAAACACTTCTAGCTAAGATTGAGGTTCGTACTTCTCGCTTTTTAAGAGATTTAAGTCACATTTCCACTCTATATTTTAGAATTATCTATATATAATATAAATATAACTAAATATTTAAAAAAAAAACCCAAAAACAACAACATGGGGTTAAAAACAATGAAAATGACTCATGAAAACAATCCAAATGCATGGATATAGCTTATTAATAATATTATTTTATTTTTTTTTCCACAGAAAATGTTTACCGGGAAATGTTGTCCAACATACCACTTTATCTTGGTCAATGTTTTCATTGATGTGAATAAGGAATTGTTGAAGATGCCCTAAACCCTAACTACTTTACTAGACCCTAACCCTAAGCATTAACTAAAAGCCCTAGCCCTAAAGTGAATTTAATGACAAAAGCTATGATGTGCCAAATGCCTTGATAAAGCTGTAGTTGAAGCTAGCCCTACTATGTTCTAGATAAAGAATTATGCCCTAAGTATATGCATGGACCCTAAGATTACCTAAGCATGAATGTATGCTAATAGTGATAAATTCCTAGATGCATAGAAATCCATGGACGCATTTTTCTGTTAAAGAAATTGGATAGTTTGACAAAAATGACAAGTTTATTGTCCAACACAAAGGCACTAGTGCATGGGTGTCTTGGAATACTCATTAATTATTGAGTAGATAGGTTGATTCATAAGTTGTGATGTTTGTTGTGGATAGAAAATGTCTAACCATAAAAGAAATCAACTAGTCCAAGATGAAGCCTAGCATGATCTTGTTACAAGGGGATGACGAAGAAAGTTGTCAATACCATATTAATATATCAGTCAAAAGAGAACACAATGTACATATGCATGTGAGACATTGATCAGATCATGCATAATCAAAAGTAGTTGAGGGCTTAGAATATGGAAAATAAATTTAACAAAACCTACAACTACAAGTCAAATCCTTGGAAATATTAAGAACATAACTCACACTTATAGCGAACTCAAAATAATTTAAATAAATTTTAAAATTACACAAGCTGACTTCCTCATGGTCATGTCGACCCTCCTAAAGAGACATGATGGTTCATAAGCTCAAACAAATATAAATATAAACCCAGGCTTTTCAAAAAAGAATTCGGTCAAGTAAAACATTAATATATTCAGATCTGAAGTGTATAAGGAGGCTAAGGAGGACGACGATAAGTAAATATTTATGTTGGATATCAAGCTCTTGGATTTTTTGCAAGCTCTTGAGGTAAATATTTTGGTCATGTGGTAATTCATTATAATTTCGCTCATGTTTCAATTCTATTTAATTCCTACCTTATGGAGCCATAGACTCCCACGTACCTTGGCCCTGTGGAGCCAGAGTCTCCCACAAACCTAGCCCCCTATGGAACCACAATGTTTGGACCTATCTATAGCTCAGATATCTCTTAGCCCATACTTGTGGTAAGATCTATGGACCTATGACAAGTTCTTGGACTTGTGGAGAACAATTTGGCTCTATGGTACAACTCAGACAATGATATACGGTTAGGAGCTCAGTTCTAAAATTGTGACAAGATCATATTTCTGTGAAGAGACAAATCAGACACGCGTCTGTAAGAAAATTGGACCTGTGACAATTGATTATCTTTTGAAGCAGTTCTTTGGGAATCATTTGATGGACAATGGACGGTATCTTTGAAGATTTTTGAAGCACACTTACAACAGATCTTGGAGCTTCTATGAAGCAGACTAAAGGCGGGGACACATTTTTTTAGAAAAATAATAGAATAAATATTGTAAATCTCCTTGAATTGTCTTGAAGACATGCTTTTGAAGTATTTTTAAACAATCAAATAATCATATTTTGGAGCAGCTTAACATATGCAAACTTCTAGACTATTTAGTGCAAAAATATTATTTATTTCAACCTTCCAAGGACACTGATCTGTGATGTAAATCTAGCCTAAAGTGCTGCTAGGCTTGAAAGCATTGATCTTTGGTATATATTAAATTTGTAGACAAAAGGAGCCTTTAATCTAAAACTCATATTGTAGCTTATGTGAAGTTCGAACATGTGGGAAATATTTCTAGAAGCCTTCACTTATAGCAGAGGAGCATAAACCTATGGAATAATTGTTAACAATGATTTCAAGATTGGCCTTATGTAGTGTTGATAGTTTGGATATTTTATCTTTAATGTCATCCTTGGAATTTTAAGGCTTTTTAGAGACTTAATATTTTTTCTTTAATACCTTGCCTAAAAATCGTTGGAATTTTAATACTTTTGATATTTTATCTTCAATGTCATGTCTATCATTGAAATTTTAATGTTTTTTAGAGTCGTGATATTTTATCTTTAACATCATTATTAAAATATGTTGAGAATTTAGCCCCCCCCCACCCCAAAATAAAAAGACGTTATTTCAACATCAACACTTTTCATTTTTAGGGTGTTTTTTGCACACAAAAATTGACGACATTATTCGACCATCAACACTCAACGTTTTCACGGTGTTTTTTGCACACACAAAGTTAGCAACATTATTCAAGGATCAAAACTTTTCATTTTCAGGGTTTTTTTTCACACAAAAAAATTGACGACGTTATTCCTACATCAACACTTTTCATTTTCAAGGTGTTTTTTGCACACAAAAACATTTGGATTTTCCTTCCATTTTTAAAAAAATGCTTAAAATTTACCTCGAAAAAAAAGGTTATTCTAGAATAACACTTTTTTTTTCAGGTTTTTTTTTCATGTTTTTTTTCATGTTTTTTCTTTAGAGTTTTTTCAAGGTTATCCATAGCTAGAACTTGACCTTCTCAAGTTGCAGGATATAAGGCTGCACTAAAAATATGAGGGAGAGCTAAAAAAATTCTAATCGAAATCAAGAGGCTAGAAATGGGAAACAAATTAGTAGAATGAAAAATAAAATAATCTCTAGCATATCTAAGGAGACCATCGATGATGAAAAAATTTTAAGAAATAAAATTCTTAAACATTGTCATATTATGCTATGGAGGGATTCATGATTAGAACTTGACTTCCTCTTGTGGAAGGACATATGCCTATACAAGCCCAATGTAACCCATTGTTTTACAGAACAACAAGACAATCAAATTCAACATATATTTTCCAATTTAATTGTAGATACATATGTGGATATCTTGTTTGAATTCGATCTGGCATTGCTCCAAGCCTAATCTCATTGCCAAACTGACTGGGTCCTCCTTACCAATCTGGGATCAACCTATTCGTATCCCAAATCCAGAAGACTTCAGAATTGAAGTTTTTTGGCCCCCGTGCCCAAAACTCCAAGAACAACTGCTCAAATTTCCAAGTCTCTTCGTTAGTCTCAAGCCCAAGGTTCATTCCATAGATTAGCTCTAGCGATATTTTCTTCATCGTGACTCTCTCTGTATTTCCTCTTCTATATTTTCTTCACCGGAAAGGCAAAAATAGTCCCCCTACCCCATCCTCACTTCGCCCTATTCATTCTCCTTATATCCCTAATTCCATCCATTTTCTCAATGTCATAATTTTTTATCAAAATATGATTCCCTTGCTTTGTCGGTCACCTACCATCATAAATGGTTTTAATGAATTTGAGAGGTGGCCTGAGCTTTAATATTTATATGAAAATATTGATGACCAAATCGAATTTGGTTGAGTTGGTTCACAAACTATTAAAAAGAAATTTTTTTATTAAAAGGGTTTATTTGATAGGGTTATTTAATTAATGAATTAAATATGTGTATTTAATACGTTTATTTAATTAAAGATTTAAATGTGTTTATCTAATAGGTTTATCTAATTAGTAATTCTACTAATTCATTTATCTATATTATATAATTGTCATAGCCACTTAGTGTGTACAAATATATCTATTTAGTGCAATGCACATAATGCATGTATATACACAAGGGATTCACTTGGGAGCGATACCATACCACGTGCATTCATATTAAGGGATATATATTGAGGGAAAAATAACATAATATATTGGAGATATATAGGGGGTAAAGGGATTTTATATTGGTAGGTATAAAAAACAGAGCTCAAAGTTACTGAAAGTAGGGTTTTTTTAATTGGGAAGGTGTATTGTGTTTCTATTGGTAGGGGGTTAAATAATATTATTTTTAGAGGTATTTTCCAATATGTAGTCAAAATAAAGGTATTCTTTAATATGCCATGAACGCACGTGATATGTCTGATGTTCATTGAGTGAAGCCCCCATTTTCATATATATAGCTATCATATGCATTCCTCATGTGCATGCTAGTAATCACCTTCAACCGTAATTCGAGATGCATCATTACATTCATCCCTTCTTTAGAAAACTTCATCTTGAAGTTAGAGTTTATAGTATATCAGTAATTATTTTATTGATTATTATAGTCATGTAAGGATTGCGTTCTTAGATTGAATTCTCATTTATAATATGAGGATAAAATTTGGGTTTTAAACATTTATTGGTTTACAACATTAGTAGTCATTCCAAAACTGAATAGAGTTCCAAAGCTATTATAGAATCATCCTATACTTCCTAATATCTTCTACTCCCATCCCATATATCCTCTATTTTAATATTCCATGGCGTCAACTATACTGACCTAACCATACATAAAACCCCAAGGGTGAAATAATTGGCTACATCAACCTAATTTCCCAGTAGGAAATTGGAATTCCTCATCACATGTTTAGGGACATAAATATTCCTCCCATGACTCCAAGTTTTGGAGGATAAACGGTGGGAAACACCTCCACCCCTCCTAGTAGGACTAGGTTCAACACCATATCATAGAATCTCACTGAGCCTTAATTGCTCTTGGAGTTTTGTCATCATGTGGTCATTTAGGTAAAAATACTATTAATGAAGGTGAATATTTGTGGCCTCCTATCTATTCCACCTAGACGGTTTCATCAGTTTCCTTGTTTATAAAAATATTTACTATGTTTAGCAGCTTTTCAAGTCGTGAACTTCCAGATCATTTTTGACCCCTAAACAATGTTTTTTTCAAGTCTGCAGTAGGCAAGGGCCTACGAAAAATCATGTAGTAATCAAAGAGATATTTCCAACATGGTATCGTATGCGCCAAATTATCCTTCTTTTATATATCAAGAATGTTCAACATGTGATAAGAGACAATCAAGAGATAAGAAAATATGAGCAGTGATGACATTTGATAAAGAGATACTTGAGATTTGATATGATTTGATGACAAGATTCTTATGATGATTACATGATGCAATTGGAATTTCTCCTTAGCTGATAGGGAGTATTAATTTGGTAGCTCAGTAAAATTTCCAACCATGGGACAAGATTCCTCTTTTCAAGAGGACCAATTTTGACTATTGAAGCACTAAATTTAGATAAGGGAAACTGTATTTTTGAATTAAAGCATACATGTGCACATTTGATCAAGTCGGCCCTAAATAAAATTGGACACTCTTGGAAGTATATAAATAAAAGTGACCTCAACCTCATTTAGAGATTATCATGAAGCATTCTTCTATTCTGTTATTTTCTTTGGCTCACACAGGTCTGAGGAAGTTCACATAGATTTGCTCACATAGGTATGAAATTGCATAGTCTGACCCTCATCAAACATAATGGAGGGTGTGGAAAACATAATGAGACTGAAATTTGGACAAGACCCAATAAGCTTGGCCCACCCCAAATCAACTATTGCAAGAGCACCACATCTTTATTTCCCAAGTTCTAGATAAATTCAGACAAGGATATAAGGTAGTAGGTTTGTTTTCAATCATGGAAGCCTACCTCCTAAAGTTTAATGTTAGCAGATAACCACGAGAAATCTTATGGGACAAAGTTTGGAGATGGAAGCTATGGTCGAAGGTATCCCACTTTCTCTGGTTAGTGGGACACAAGCGAATTCTTACATGGGTTCAACGAATTAAGAAAGGATAGATTGGGTTGTCTCAATGCCCAATGTGCACGCAGAAAGAAGAGAAAATGAACCAATTATTGAGTGAATGCAATATAATAGAAGAAGTATGGGGAGATGTTGCGACCCTCTTTAGACTGATCGATTGGGTTCAAGCTGGTCTGATCTCAAGAATTGATAACTAGAGGTAGTCCTGATTCAAAAATACAATTATTAATAGAGCATTGATTCTTGTACTAGGATTTCTCCTATGGAACATCGAGAAAGAATTAAGTAGGGTGATATATAATAATCAAATTCCTTCAAGTAATTCTATTTGGAAGACGGTCAAAGAGAATCTTTGGGAAAGTATTTTGGTAAAAAAGTGGGGGGATGAGGACTAGAAATATGATGAGACTGAATCCATGATTATCTCTGCCATAAATTTATTACCGAAGATTATGTATCTTCCTACCCCTTCCCCTTGCAACATCTGTGATTTCCATACACATGAGTGACCAGTTTTGATAGTTGTGCCTCCTTTGCACCCTCCTCAACCTCCTCTTTCACAATATGCTTATAGCTTGCTTGTTATTTTTTGTTCCCTTTTGTCATGTAAGGTTACTAAGCCTATCGAAAACAATGGTTCAACGGAAAAATATTATGTGAACTTTGGCTCTCCCAGCTAAAAAATATGGTTAGAAAGACAATAACTCATCGTCGACAGGTTGAGAGAGTTCGGGTCATGCCATGAAGGTTGCTCAGGATCAATTTCGGTCCCGAGGTCGTGTGGTTATGTATGTCACATTGGACACCATTGTAGAGAAACTGTAAGGAATGCACGCCAACCTAGATATCCTTCGTGAACACAGATATGGATATGAGGATCATAAAAAATTTGTGCCCTACATGAATGATACTCAATTCTGTCAAATGAGATCTTGGAGCGACTGGCCAACATTTGTTGAAGCTAGCGTTGGGCGAACAAGTGCCACCATGAGTTGGAGTCAAGATTTGTACACATAGACTTCCATACACATGAGCGCTCAGCTCTGATATTTGTGCCTCCTTTGCACTCTTCACAAACTCCTCCTTGAAAATATTCTTATAGCTTGCTTATTATTTTTGGTTCCCTTTTGGCATGTAAGGCTACTAAGCCTATCAAAAATAATGGTTCAATGGAAAAATATTCTCCGAACTCCGGATCTCCCAACTAGCAAATATGGTCAGAGTGAAGTTGGGGGAGCTATAGAGATACATTTTGGAATCAATGTTTTCATGCTAATATAATATACATTTTTAGACTGACAAAAAAATAATGGGAGGCAAGATGTTGTTTATACTCATTTCAATTTAAGATGTACTAGTTTTTATATTAATGGGATAGGTTAGAGGCTTTTAATCTTAGTCTTTTGGTAGGAGAAAGTGTGGAGTGGTTATTTTCTATTAAAACAATAAGTGTGATGCACAAACAATGGATATATTACTTTCTGAAGTCTTCATTTGCTAGCTAGAGATAGAATGAGAAACCTTGCTTTTGGAAAAGTTGTTCATGCTTGTTCATAAAAATGCACTCATTGAATCAATACACCAACATAGATCCATCTAAATTTGAGTCTATCAAATATTGAGAAAAATCAAGTTCTTTAAGTGTAATTTTCCTTTAAAATGAAAAATTTGAGAAAACGTTTGTAAGTCAAAGGATTAATAACATAATATCAATACATTAATAACATGAGAAGAAATTTCATAATACCAACAACATCAACATGTCATCTACAAAATTAAAAACTAAATAAAAATAAATAAAATTTATTCCTTTTAAACATCGAAGTTGAATTCAATTTTCAAACCTTTTATTTTATTTATTCATATTAGTTTTATGAATTTTCTTAGAAGACAACTCCTTAGTTTTATATAGTCTTTAAAAATAATATAAAAGTAAAATTTTAATAATATTATATATCATTAATAATTTTCAATTTTTCATTATTTTTTAAAATAATATTTTATGAATATTTTTCATTAATTCACATTTTATTTCTCTCTCAAACTTTATATAAATTGACAAAGCTTCTCATTTATATTTATATCTCAAACTTTATATAAAATAAAAAATCTTCTCATTTATATTTATTATAAAAATAAAAATAAAAAATTATCTTTAAATATTTAAAACATTACCAAATTTATATAAAATTACTTTTAAGTACCATAATTATAAGTATCTAGACAAGAAGATCTAACTTAGCAACATCCTAATCATCATAAACACTAGTAACCCTCTAATTCACCTTCTCATTTATAGGTATTATTAAACCAGCCTAGATCCATCTTAACTCTCGATCTATCAAGCACGGAGAGGGATCAAATCTCTCGATGTGCAAACCTTTCCTCAAGCTTTATATTAAAAAAAAGAGGTTTGCACTTCTAGAGATTTGATCCCTCTCGGCGCTTGATAGATCTAGAGTTAAGATGGATCTAGACTGGTATAAATTAGTACAAAGAGTGAGAAAATGCTTTACATTTTTTATTAAATCTAAAAATTATTCCATTTCAATTATAATTGTTGATATAAAAGATTTAAAATGCTCCTAAGAATTGTTTTAGTAGTGTTGGAATACATTTCTAGATACAATGGCTCTCAAAAATAAATTAATAGATATTACATTTCAATTAGAATTAGTTATTACATTTCAATTAGAATTCGTGATATAAAAGATTTCAAGCATCAAATAATTGAAATGATTTAAAATTAATTATTCAATTATTTTTATATATAATGCTTTTATTAGTGGAGATACTACAAGTCTTAATCATGATTTTTTATTAGTAGAGATGCTACATTTCAAATTACAATATACATAGAGGTGAGTGAGAAAAAGTTCTAATTTTTTTATTAAATCTAAGAAAAACATTTAAGATATAAAAGAGTGATTAAATGGTTAAAATAAAATATTAAAATTTAAATAGTTAATTTTTTATTTTTTTTTAATGAATTTGATATTTGTATTTCTAGATTACATGTTTCTACTTTCATAAATTTGATAGCTACATTGATGGTTGGACCTTATAATTAATATTTTCATTCCTTGATATTATACTTAATTGTATGGGATTCAAAATACATTGAGTATTTTTATCTAAATTTTTTAGGTTAAAATTCATTTTATTCATAAATTTTATACTAATTTTTTTTGATGTACTTTATTATTTTCATCTTTAAAAATATTTTACCAAATATTTTAATAGCACATGTATAATTAAAAATAGCAATCATGAAAGAATTATGTAAAAGTAAATTTTATGTTAGTAAATTTTGTTTTACCCATTTCTCGTCACATCTATATCCCGTGTTTATATTTATATATTCAGTTTCTTACTTGTTTGTATATTTTTCTTCTGTTATATTAAACTATGGACTAAATAATACCAATATATATCACATTGATAGACTAAATTTATATTTATAAATTTGGTAATCTTGTAAACATTTAAAAATAAATTTAAATATAATTTTGTTTATGGTACTTAAAACTAATTTCATATAAATTTGGTAGTGTTTTAAATATTTAAAAAAAATAATGCAAACAATCAAATAAAATTAGAAAACAACATCTACACTGAAATCAATGCATCTAATGCAGGTAATCAAATAGGATTAGAAATCAACATCTACATTGAAATCAATGCATCTAGTGCAAGTAAGAAAATAAGATTAGAAACCAACATCTACATTGATATTAGTGAATCTAGTGCTAGAAATCAAATAGGATTAGAAATCACCATTTACACTGAAACCAACGCATTTAGTATAAGCAATCAAATACGATTAGGAATAATCTACATTGAAATCAATGCATCTAGTGCAAGCAATCAACTAGGATTAGGAATCATCGACATTGAAATCATTTTATCTAGTGCAAGAAGTCAAATATAATTAGAAATAAACATATGCATTGAAATTAATGCATGCAGTGCAAGCAATCAAATATTATATGAAATCACCATCTACATTGAAATCAATGCATTAGTGCAAGCAATCATATAGGAATAGAAATCATCTGAATTTAAATCAATGCATCTAGTGCAAACAATTAAATATAATTAGAAATCAACATCTACACTAAAGTCAATGCATTTAGTGAAAACAATTAAAATGGATTATAAATCACCATTTACACTGAAATTAATTCATCTAGTGAAATAAATATTCTTCCCTATCTCCCCCCTTAAACTGCATCCCTATTTACCTCCATCTCTCCACTCTCTCACATCCTCCCTCTTCCTTCCTCTCTCTCCATTTATTTCCCACATCTCTCTCTCTCTCTCTCTCTCTCTCTCTCTCTTCACGCTCCAACTATGTTACTATATCCCCCCCTCTCTCCTTCTATCCTTCCTTCTCTCCATATCTCCTTCTTTATCTCTTTATCTCACCCCAAAACATACACAAACCCTCTCCATATATCCCTTGTCACTTCATCTCTCTGTCCACTTCTCACTCTCTATGTATTCCTCATTCCCTCCCTCTCTCCCCCTCTAAATCCATCTCTCCATCCTTCCATATCTCCTTCTCTCTCTCTCTCTCTCTCTCTCTCTCTCTCTCTCTCTCTCTCTCTCTGGTACATTTCTATACACTCTGACATATCAAAAATTTACATTAATTAAATTTAATATTATTAGTATTATAATATAATAATGTGAATATTATAATTAATAATAATATTAATATTAATATTAGGGTTAATAATGTATTTTTGGCATGGTATTAATAATAATTTGGCCCATGGTATTTAGCTCAGGATTCACCTAAATAAAACCACTTTTTTCAGTGTTCCTAAATATAAATAGGTTTATGGAGTAAATATAAAAAGACGTTTTATTTATTTACCATATCTATCGTTTATTTATATTTTATTTATTTACCATATTTATTTTATAAATATGGTATTTGGCCCATGGTATTAAAGTGGTACATTTCTATACACTCCAACATATCAAAAGTTTACATTACTCACATGACATCTACACATCTCTATACACTCATAAATATCAAAAGTTTACATTACTCACATGAAATCTACACATCTACATCTATATACACTCCGGCATATCAAAATTTTACATTACTCACATGACATCTACACATCTATATACACTCCTACATATCGAAAGTTTACATTACACACATTACATTTACACATCCCTATATACTGGGCTGTAGAGCGCCTCTCGACGCAAAAATTATATTTAAATTTATTTAAAAATATTTAAAATATTACCAAATTTATAAATATAAATTTAGTTTTCCAATATGATATATATTGGTATTATTTAGTTCACAATTTAATTTAACAAAAGAAAAATACACAAATAAGTAAGAATCTCACATGGGATATAGTGACAAATCGGTAAAACAAAATTTGCTAATATCAAAAATTACTTTTATTTTTATCTGTAAGGCTTTTATTAGTAGCTATAATAGAGGCGAGTGAGAAAATGTTTTAAATTTTTTATTAAATCTAAGAAAAACATTTAAGATATAAATGAGTGATTAAATGGTTAAAATAAAATATTAAAATTTAAATAGTTCAAACATTTTTTATTTTTATAAATTTGATATTTATATTGCTGGTTCACATGTTTCTACTTTCATAAATTTGATAGCTACATTGCTGGTTGGACCTTATAGTTAATATTTTCATTCCTTGATATTATAGTTAATTGTATGGGATTCAAAATACATTGAGTACTTTTATCTAAATTTTTTAGGTTAAAATTCATTTTATTCATAAATTTTATACCAAAATTTTTTGATGTACTTTTATTATTTTCATTTAAAAAAATATTTTACCATATATTTTAATAACACATGTATAATTAAAAATAACAATAATGAAAGAATTATGTAAAAGTAAATTTTATGTTAGTAAATTTTGTTTTACCCATTTCTTGTCACATCTATATCCCGTGCTTATATTTATATATTTAGTTTCTTACTTGTTTTTATATTTTTCTTCTGTTATATTAAACTATGGACTAAATAATACCAATATATATCACATTGGTAAACTAAATTTATATTTATAAATTTGGTAATCTTTTAAACATTTAAAAATAAAATTAAATATAATTTTGTAATAATAGTTCTAATTAAATACGATGATTAGGATGACTCCATTGGATCCTATTATCTAGATATTTATAATTATGGTACTTAAAACTAAATTCATATAAATTTGGCATTGTTATATATATATATATATACATAAGTTTTTATTTTATAATAAATATGAATGAGAAGCTTATCAAATCTCTCGAGGTGCAAACCTCTTTTTTTAGTGTAAAACTTGAGGAAAGGTTTGCACCTCGAGAGATTTGATCCCTCTCGGTGCTTGATAGATCCAGAGTTAAGATGGATCTAGGCTAGTTTCAATCGTGTGGCCAAGGAAAATCTATCGAACATATGATTTATTTTATCAATAATATGTAAATATAGATAATATAAATATAATCATTTTTTATATGCTAAATATGCCTGATATTTATCTAATCATTTTAATTTTAAAATTTTCTTAGTTATCTCAGTTTTTTGAGATGATAAATATTGTCAATAAATTTTATGTTTAAATAAAAATTTTGAATGCAAAGTAACAATGTAATATTGTCGAATGATAGAAAATTAAAATAATAAGAATGCAGTGACAAATAGTCTTCATTGTGATCAATCTTAAATTATTTTATTTTACTATTTTCATTTTCACCCTTGTTAGTTTTGTCATCTTTTCTTATCGATTATATGAAAACGATAGTTGACATCATAAATCATTTAAATATTTAGCTTGAACTATTGTACTAAACATCATACATTGTCTCTCTTGATCTTCAATATTAATCGGTTGATTTACTATAACACAAATATTAAATTACATTGTCAATAATTTTGTGTGTTGTGGATAATTTTGTGTGCTTATAGTGAAATCAATCCGCAATGTTAAACCAATCACTTTAAAATTAATTTACCATCAATGTACATCCAATTACATCAAATTAGAAATTAACGTCTACACTAAAATCAACAACATCTACACTAAAATCAATGCATCACCAATAACTTTAAAATTATTTTACCATCAATGTACATCCAATTACATCAAATTATAAATTAACGTCTACACTGAAATCAATGCACCTAATGCAAACAATCAAATAAAATTATAAAACAACATCTACACTGAAATCAATGCATCACCAATTACTTTAAAATTAATTTACCATCAATGTACATCCAATTACATCAAATTAGAAATTAACGTCTACACTGAAATCAATGCACCTAATGTAAACAATCAAATAAAATTAGAAACAACATCTACACTGAAATCAATGCATCTAATGCAGGTAATCAAATAGGATTATAAATCAACATCTACACTGAAATCAATGCATCTAGTGCAAGTAAGCAAATAAGAATAGAAACCAACATCTACATTGATATTAGTGCATCTAGTGCTAGAAGTCAAATAGGATTAGAAATCACCATTTACACTAAAATCAACGCATTTAGTGCAAGCAATAAAATAGGATTAGGAATCATCTACATTGAAATCAATGCATCTAGTGCAACAAATCAAATAGGATTAGGAATCATCTACATTGAAATCAATGCATCAGTGTAAGAAGTCAAATATAATTAGAAATAAACATATACATTGAAATTAATGCATGTAGTGCAAGAAATCAAATAGTATATGAAATAACCGTCTACATTGAAATCAATGCATTTAGTGCAAGCAATCATATAGGAATAGAAATATTTTGCATTTAAATCAATGCATCTAATGCAAACAATTAAATATAATTAGAAATCAACATCTACACTAAAATAAATGCATTTAGTGAAAACAATTAAAATGGATTATAAATCAATTCATCTAGTGAATTAAATCCCTCTTTACCTACATCTCTCCACTCTCTCACATCCTCCCTCTTCCTTCCTCTCTCTCCATTTCTTTCCTGCATATCTCTCTCTCTCTCTCTTCACCCTCCAACTATGTTACTATATTCCTTCATCTCTCCTTCTATCCCCCCTTCTCTCCATATCTCCTTGTTTATCTCTTTATCTCACCCCAAAACATACAAAAACTCTCTCCATATCTCCCTTGTCACTTCATCTCTCTCTCCACTTCTCACTCTCTATGTATTCCTTATTCCCTCCCTCTCTCCCCCTTAAACTCCATCTCTCTATCCTTCCATATCTCCTTCTATCTCCCTCCCTCTCTCCTCCTCTCTCTCATCCTGCCTGCCTCTCTCTCTCTCTCTCTCTCTCTTTTTCTTTGTCCTCCAATTTTCTCTCTTCCTCTCTCTCTCATGTCCTCTCTCTTGTCCTTTCTCTCTCTCTCTCTCTCTCTCTCTCTCTCTCTCTCTCTCTCTTTCTCTCCTACATTCCTCTATCTTTTCCTCTCTCTCTCTCTCTCTTTGCCATCCAATCCTCTCTCTATTTGGCCCATGGTATTAAAGTGGTACATTTCTATACACTCTGACATATCAATATTTTACATTAATTAAATTTTATAATATTAATATTATAATATAATAATGTGAATATTAGAATTAATAATTATATTAATATTAATACTAGGCTTAATAATGTTTTTTTTGCATGGTATTAATAATAATTTGGCCCATGGTATTCAGCCCATGGTATTAAAGTGGTACATTTCTATACACTCTGACATATCAAAAGTTTACATTACTCACATGATATCTACACATCTATATACACTCAGACATATCAAAAGTTTACATTACTCACATGACATCTACACATCTATATACACTACGACATATCAAAAGTTTACATTAGTCACATGACATCTACACATCTATATACACTACGACATATCAAAAGTTTACATTACTCACATGACATCTACACATCTATATACACTTCTACATATCAAAATTTTACATTACACACATTACATCTACACATCCCTATATACTGATCTGTAGAGCGCCTCTGTAGAGCGCCTCTCTGCCCAAAAAATTATATTTAAATTTATTTTAAAATATTTAAAATATTACCAAATTTATAAATATAAATTTAGTTTTCCAATATGATATATATTGGTATTATTTAGTTCATAATTTAATTTAACAAAATAAAAATACACAAAAATGTAAGAAACTCACAGGGGATATAGTGAAGAAATCGGTAAAACAAAATTTACTAATATCAAAAATTACTTTTACATAGCTCTTTCATTATTTCCATTTTTAATTATACATGTGTTATTAAAAAATTAAAATTGTTTATATATTTAATGAGTTATTATTATTATAATTATATGTGTGTGTTTTTTTCTCTTATTTGATATTTTCAGTAATAATTGTGGTTGATGCTTTCAATAATAGTTTTGGTAAAAAAAATTAAAGAAGAAAATAATTAAAATACATAAGAGAAAAATGATATAAAATTTATGAATAAAATTAATTTTCTTCTTTAATATTAATTATTTTTAAGTATTTTGAATCTCATACAATTAAGTATAAAATCAAGGAATCAAAACATTAATTCTAAGGTCCAATGTAACTATGAAATTTATGAAAATAGAAACATGTGAACCAACAATATAAATATCAAATTTAAAAAATAAAACATTTTGAACTATTTAAATTATAATATTTTATTTTAACTATTTAATTACACTTTTATATCTTACATATTTTTCTTAAATTTAATAAAAAAAATTAATACATTTTCTCACTCCTTACCTCTATATATATTGGAATTTGAAATGTATTATCGCTTCTAATAAAAAGTCATGATTAAGACTTGTAGTGTCTCTTCCAATTAAAGGTCATGATTAAAGTCTTATAGATGAAAACAATTGAATAATTAATTTAAATTGTTTCAAGTATTTCATGATTGAAATTTTATATATCACTAATACTAATTGAAATGTAATAACTATTAATTTATTTTTGAGAGCCATGGTTTCTACAAATGTATTCCAACACTACTAACACCACTCACCACTCATTGCATTCACTAATCTCCACACAATTAACGGTGCCAAAGATATGGCATGGATTTCACTTGTAACTCCTCCAAGCTCTCAGAGTAACAAACCCAAGGTGGCACACATGTATGGATAACTTCCAAATTGCAAAGGTCTCCAATAAAGCATTGAAATTCTTTAAACTCTGTGGATTGCATAAATATTTGTTTCATGACAGTTGATGTGCGATTTGGGGAGCTCATTATTTAAACTCTATGGATTGCATAAATAATTTTTTCAAGGATAGATTTGGGTAGATAATTATTTAAACTCTATGAATTGAAAAAAAAAAATTTCAAGAATAGTTGACATGTGATTTAGGGAGCTAATTATTTAAACTCTATGGATTGCATAAATGATTTTCCAAGGACAGTTGTTGTGCGATTTGGGGAGCTAATTCTTCACATTGTTACAAAATTGTAGATTTAAATATTCCAACATTGTAATATTTCTTAATATTCTCCTGGAGATGATGGTCAAACTAGAGCATTATGCCAAAGATAGATATTTGAGTCTGCTTAAATCTTAGAAAGAATTTAGAAAAGTCAACAAATTGGAAGCATATTTCAAATCGATATGTTGGAGGTTTGTTAGCTTTCTTGAGGAATCATGCAACAACTTGATAATTGTGACATGATTTAGAGATAGATGTTCAAGTAGTCTTAAACCCCCATAAGAGTTTGGAATCATTTTCAAACTTTTGGAAACACTTCCCAAATAGATGTCCCAGAGGTTGGTTTGTTAGATTTCCAAAGGATTTAGGTAGTGACAACATAGCTTTGGTACCAATTAAATATAGACAGTTCTAGTCTACTTATATATCCAAAAAGACCAATTAAATATGGATGTTCCAGTCTCCTTAAATATCGAAAAAAAATGTTGGTGGCGAGAGTCAGAAAATTTTTTGACCGGCAGACGTTCCGGGAAATTCCTCTGCCTGGGTAGATTACTCCTTTTCTAACTGGGTATTTATTCCATTTTTCTTCCTCAGAAAGATTTTATTGCTTGGATTTTTTTCCCCACCAAAATCACATCTGGGCCACACCTTTTCATTTAAATTTCTCTCAGGCCCTTGTATGGGGTAGGTGGTGGTGGCAAGTTTCTCCTCTATTCTTTAATTTTGGCAGTGGAGGAAGGTCCACACATGGAATGTGGATTGATTACCTATATGTCAATGTGTTGGTCCACGAGGCATTTATACAAGCCATAGTGGATGTGGAACTAGTCTTTTCTAATAAAGATATCTCAGGGAATTCAGTTGACTGACAAGACACTTGTCTACACATCTTTCTAAGACTGATCCACTTACAGTTGAGCTGCTCGCGATTATGGACCTCCACTTTCCTACACACATTCCCAACTTTTGAAGAAGAATGGTAGGAGGGCTATGCTGGGATGGTGGATTTCTTCTTAGAAGTTTGAGAAGGATATGTAGGGTTGGGCTAAGATGAAATGGGCCCAATTTTGGGATATACACCTAAGGTCAGCTTGTTTTTTTCTTATAATTTTGAGAAGGATATGTAGGGTTGGGCTAAGATGAAATGGGCCCGATTTTGGGATATACGCCTAAGGTCAACTTTCTCATGAATTCTTGGTTTAGCTTTCACTTTCTACACTTGGGTAACGCATAACGGATTCTTAATTTTGCATGGGTGAGGGGAAGGAGTTTTTTATAAATACATAAATGGTACATCAACTTTAACCCCCTACATGATACCCCAAGAAATGACTTGGTCTGGGTAAAACTGTCGAGCTTTCCTCTTGAATTTTGGACGCGTCATTATTTTACGGAGATAGAAAATTCCATCGAAATATTTTTATATATGGACCCAGGATGTATGGATGTTTGGGATAAGCAAATGGATTGGATTCTGGTGGAATTATAGTACTCAAGTGGTCTCCCAAAAAATATATATTTGGAATGGGGACTGATTCATCTTTGTCAACGTCTGGATTATTGGGGCATCCCCTTCATATTCCTCGATTATCACCATAACAAGTACCTTCTCGACCGATGCCCTTATAGAAAGGTGAATTTTAATGTTGTATCTCACGATTGGTATGGGTGCGGATGAAAGGTTCAGCAGAACTTTCAACATCATTTTCAGCCTTCGCACAAAGGTACTACATCTATCCCTATAAAACTTTCTTTGCATTATGTTTATTCCTCCTCGCTCAAGCATACTTCCCCTTTTGCTTTCCCTATGATGTCATGCATGTCACCATGTCCTTAGGTATTGAGGAATGTCTCTTCCCCCTAATCAGAATCTGGATCAAGGGCAAAAATTAGCTCAAAAATTAAATTTCTTAGAAATGCACTAAACTAGAACTAAAGAGACCATCTCATCGCAAAGAATCCAACGCAACTCGTTTCATCAAAAACTAAGTTCGGATGAGGGTGTTATAGTTTGCTAATCGTCGTTCAGAACAAGCAAATTTTAAAAAAAATATTACAGAACAGGTACATCTGATGACATGGCAGTCCAATCATCATGAAAAGAATCTTCTTCAGTTTTTATGTCCAATGGGACTGTGACAAGTGTCACAATTGGATTCGCCATTTTGGTTTGTGAAAGTAAAAATCTCTCAATGTCCTCTAGTGTTAAGTTTGGGTTCATAAATTTTTATGTGTTGGAAATTAATTTTTAAATATTGAGATTGGATATATATATAATTTAATTATCATATATTATAGTATATTATTAATTTTAAAAATCTTAATAATTAAATTTCCACACATTATTATAATTCCAAAGTATAATTCCACATATTTTAAATAAACCCCAAAACTCATATTACATTGGCATTTTAACATTTTAAGGCACATATTTAGTTGGTGGGCCCCCCACATATTTTAGATAAACCACAAAACTCATATTATGTTGGAATTTTAACATTTGAAGGCATATATTTAATTCGTGGGCCATTTAATAAACGTTGACATGTTCTATTTAATATATGGTGGCATATATGGTTCAAATTACGTGGGAATGGTGTATTGTATGGTTCGATGGCATAATAAAATCCATTGCCAAAAAAAACGTTACAGGGGTCAAGGTCGGTGTTCCACCTCGTGACCTCACCCCCAACACTGCGTTCACCGCGTTCAATTTCCATTGAGCCATAGGCCCTATACCTTGTAAGATATTGCAGAGAACCTGAATTTAAAGGATGTGGATCTGAAGGTGGAGGAAACAAGGGGGCCAGCCCACCTCCTCCACATGACTCTCTCATATGCCCAAGACCTAGTGCCTTCAACTAAGCCAGATTAATGCACCAGTTAAGTGCAGCTAGCATTAATTAATATCCATATTAAGTTGGTATAAATTTTGGCAGAATATCCAAATCCAACGCCACTTCCAGATTTGGTGGAGCTAATTGGGAGTGTTCTAGATTTAGAGGCAGAATCTAGGGAAAACTTTAATGAGACCTATCTTGATCAATTTTCGACCAATTTTTTCTCAAGGATAGTCATTCTTAGCATATTGGCATGCTCTAAATCTATTGGAACAACTTTCAAAAGCAATGGAGCTCATCTTTAGGTTCTTTTGGCATGTTTAATAATTTTTAAGCCTAGGGTTACCAGGAGAGAAGGCCATGCCAAGATCACATGGAGGCCAATTTTAGTAAGTGAATAGTGAATTTTTGAGGTATTTTATGCTCTAAACACAGTGGTTCAATTTATAGAGGTGTCAGAGCACATCTGAAGGTGGTTTTTTCACTTTGGATATTAAACAAGGCCATGGCCATTGAGGTTGGAGGTGAGGCCTAGAGGAGTTGTGAGCCAAATTCAAAGAATGGATAGTCATTTTTGGGGTATTTGAGTGTTCTGAAACCAATGGAAAGAACAAGAACACAATGAAGAAGAGGATCTTTCCATGGGAAATGACAGATGCATGGAAGCTCTGAGAGACTGTGGACTGAAAAAATTCTTCATGACACCGTGCCTCAGAGCTCAACCGGAGCTACTACAATAATTGATCAGTATCTAGGATGAGGATTAGGAAAAATTCATTCTTCGTGATGAGGAACTCGATGATGATGATTTTACAGATTACGCAAATGTCTATCTAATACAATGTTAGCCACTATATCAGTTAATGCATTCATTTTCCTAGGAATATGTTGATATGTGATATAATAAAAATGTCTTTCCAACAAACGAACACATAAATACAACCTTAAAATATGAGGGTTCCTAACTGAATAATGTCCATTAATTTGAAGATCAACAATTTGTGAGTCCATATTTACAACCAATGCACGAATGCCCAGGATAATCACCTCAGTTAATAGTTCAATAACAACACTATACTCAGCGACATTGTTTATAGTTCGTCCTAGACAAATACCTTGTAGATCTATCAACTCACTAGCAGGATCATAAATCACCCAGGCTACCAAAGACAAGTTCTGGGTACTGCGGGAAGCACCATTTGTGAAACCGAAATAAGGGGTAATAGATGTCTGCATAATAAGCAACGACCCAATAAATAGGAAAATGTTCACAAAGCACACCAAGCCAAAATATTTCATTTTTACACAAGCTCGAAAACAAAAGTAAACTATTCTCGAAATTGGTTTCATTTATACGCAAGCTTGAAACAAAGGTAAACTATGCTTGAAAAACGGGCATGCACCCAAGATGGTGACTCAATTCGAGGTACATGCCCCCCAAGCTTCATTCTAGATGTAATGAACGAAAAGTAGATGGAGTAAAGGTTCAAATTACGAGATTAGAGAAAGACTAGATTGGGATTTTACGAGATCTGATCAAAGACTCGAATTGAATGGGAACGTGTTTCATTGTTTTAACAAGGTTGACACATTAAAAGAACTATTCTCATGACCTAATTCATTTTTTAACGAGGTTGACATAGAATATGAACCATCCTCGTCACACCTTGTTTCCTTTTTTAACGAACTTGACACAATAAAAGGAAATATGCTCACAATGACCTTTACCATAAAGAATAAGAGGTCATGGGTTCCAAGAGGTTTGCATTTGATGGGAGAACAACATCTTGGAAATCGAGATCGAATGCCCCCAGTAAATGGTACTTGACGACACAATCATTGGATGAAGGCAATGAATAAGTGGCCACATAATTAACCTGTGGTGGGGAAGATACAACTAGCAAGTAAAAATCTAGCAGAGATGATGGAAGGCCAACTACCACCTCTAGACCAAAGAATGAAAGCTGATCAATGGTCACGATCTGACCTTTGTGTGGAAAACAGATCACACGAAACAGGGAGGAGACAAGTACACCCATGGCATAAGCATAGTCGCGCCCCAAGAGTAAATTGAAATCTAAGGGGCCTGGCATAACCATCACATCTATATAGAAGGTTTTCCCTCTCAAAGTGATCGACAACTTCGGAAGGATCCCTAACGGTTGATTGTTTCGTCTAATAAATGCCAATAGATTCTACGTAACAGAGACAAGCGGTGGAGAACCAAAAGCTTGCCAAGTATTTGAAAATAGAACCCTATCAGATGCGCCTTCATCTATAATTGTGTTAGGTATTTCCACATCAAAGGTTTGTATCGTGATCTCAAAAGGCACATAAGAAGGAAGGTGATATCCTGCAAATCAAATCCAATCAAAAGAAGCAACCAAACTACTTGAAGAGGGTACCATCGAACTGAGATGGTCATCCCTTGGTGTTACCAGAGTAGGAGGAGCATCCTCCTAGACATCAGACATGGGAGCAAGAAGAGAAACTTCTTGAGTCACAGGGATGGGAGGACCTTTCTCCAAGTCCGAGGATTCTAAAGAAACAAGAAGAAGATGAGGGGGATCAGATCGACTCTCGACGAAAAAGACCCGATGAACCATAGGCGGGATCAGATGAACCAATTCCATGACCAATGGTTGGTTGGGTATGGATTATTGAATTTAAATTTTCGAGGGAGGGGGATCGACCAAGGATGACTCTTGACCGATATTTAAATCAACTAGTGGAGGACTCAAAGAAAGCTTCTTGTAACCAACTAGAAGGTAGGGTGCAGAGACAGTAGGGTTGACTGTCTTGGCTTCATCCATGTATAGAAAAATGTGAATTGGACGATGCCCTTTACACAACTTACAGGGATTGGCGATCTTACCCTGTTTCTTATGAGTCTTATCATGGCTAGTCGAAGATATGTCACTAATATGACTTCCAGAAGCCAAAGGAAATGACGGAAGACCGTTGGACCATGCTTTAAGTACCTTGGGAATGCTAGGGCAGTCTCAAAGAAGATGGTCACCTTTGCACAATATGCAAGGGAATTTGACTTTCTACAGAAGGTTGGATGGTTTATTAATGGACGATGTCTAAGGTGCAATAGTCAGAGAGCTGGCCTCTCTCTTATTTGACTTCTTCTTCTCCATCATCGTCTTCTTCTTCTTAGCCACCTGGTTACTAGAATCCAGAATTTCACTAGGCTAAGTAGAAGGGGAGGATGAAGAAATAGGATAAGAAGGGGAGAGGTCCACCTTTGAATCACCAAGATGTTGTCCAAGTGGAGGGGATGGTTGTATAGTGGGTGGAAAACTCGAGATCATAGAGGTGGAGAACAACCAAACAGGCGACCCAGCAATTAACCTAGGCAAGGACAATGTTGCCATATAAGGAGCACCAACATTCCCAAAAGTAGGAAAAGGACCAGGATTCCCTTCGAGGGGGATTCCTTGGTTGGTAAACTCCGGAAATGTTTCCATTGGAAACAATCATAAAAAAAAATGCTAAGGAAGATAACTTTAACCAAGAATATTTCGTGGGCAGTTAATTTTGAGACATTGAAACAAAACTTTTCCGTTTCATATTTTAAGAGTCGAGAAATAGGCAAAAGGTGACTCTATCTCTTTCAGGTTAAAATGAGCATGAAAGGACAAGAGCTCGCTGATCTCTTCTCCTTTTAAGGAGTCACGAAAAAGATCGAAATGAATACTCAGGTAATCTAAGAAAGAGGGTCTACCAAGTTTCTGTTAACTGTCATATACACCTTGGTGATCAAATGAAAGAGAAATGACCAAGGACTTAACGTACATGCAGGTAGTCTTCCTGAATGTTGTGTTCGGTGTATCACAGTTATAGGGAAGCAGAGTCAACTTCCTATGGATAAAGGATTTGAGCCTATGATGGTCTCCCTTTACATAAATGACAATACAGGGAGCACAAGTCCGTACTAGTGCTGTCTAAGGCTAGATGGTGAACGACAGCTACTAGGTTTAACGACGCCGGAACATGTCACCAGCTTATACCTCTAAAAATGTTTGCGTTAGGTTCCAATTTTTCCTTAGGTTAATTGAATAAATTTTACAGTTGATTTTGAATTAATGTTTCAGTTTCAAGGCCCTACCGAATTTGATCTGAAATTTCCTAAATGCAAGCTACATGCAATAGAACACCATTTTCCATTCGATGAATGCTAACTAAGAGAAGGATAGTAATATTTCAGAAAGAAACAAACAATGAAATCATACGAAGAAGTCCCCTAATGCATCTAGTACAATCAAAACAAGAAACAAAAAACTCTTTCCTAGATGCAAGCGCTAGTTCTGTAAAAGAGCTTTTCATTCTCGATGCAAACGAAAGGATGCAATTTTTTTGCTTCTTGAATGAACGAAGTACACAATGCAATAATTACATAAAAAATCAAATCAAACACTAGTTTAGAGAACTATGAATGTAGATATCTCAAAACGAAAAATCTAAACACAATACAAACATAAAGACGTACTCAAACGAATGATGCACTCTTTCAAGCAAACTGAAAGCCTTCAAAATGACCCCAACGAGCAATGTGATCCATGCTCGAAAAAAAAGAGATGGAGAGTCAAACAAACACAAAATTAATCGTTCAACAAACCAAAAACTCAAAGGATCAAGAAAGACTCAAGCAACTGATCAGGGAATCGAACTAACAAGAAACAAAAAGGCTCGAACTTCAATCAGAAGGCTTAGTGAGTGAAATACACCTAGAACTCTAGGGCTATGAACTACATCGATAAGAGAATAGAAAAACAACTGAGAAGAGTAAGCTTAAAATAACAAAAAGAACTCCAAAAAGACCAATTGAAATTTAAGAAACAAGCGAGAGTCAAGCACAACCGGCCAAAAACTCAGCAAAAGTGTCAAACCAAATCCTACAGGATTTGGCACGACTGTGAGGTGGTAATCCGCACCAAACAAGGGTTGGTGTTACTGCGACAAAAGAAACCTACACCAATTGGCGTGATTGTTCAAGACAAACTTGCGCCAAGCTGGATAACTATGGGAGGAGGAAAGAACCAGTGAGCAGAGGTCAATCTTGACACTTTGGAGTTGTACAAGATGATTCTAGACAATTAAACAAGCCAAAAAATACAGGAAAGCAAGAAAACGACTGAGGTCGACTTGACAAGACAAACTCCTAAAAGGCAACAAAATGAAAAACTCACACTGATCCCCAGTGGAATCGTCAATTTTTTGGGAAGGTAAATCCTCTCTGTGGACAGAGCCGATCCCTCTAGCCCTAGAGTGGGTCTAGCAACAAAGGGACAAGCTAAAGTGTAGGTTCCTAATTAATGAATGAAAATGATAGGGTAGATCGACCTACCTGGAGTCCAAAGCTGTTGTTGCTGTAGTGGTGGTGGCCTCTTGATCTTTGTCTCGACGGGTCACAATCCTTCTGCAACAATGCTCGAATACTTTCATGAAGATCAAAAAACAAGAGCATCATACAAAACAATGATTTCATTCATAATCAACTAACTAGTCAAGGATGGTTAAGCACATTGCATCAAATAAAACACATTAACGCAAGATGGGAACCAGGCAATAGTCGTGTATATGTATAAATAGAATAAAGAGTTACAATCGGAGCCTTGATGTCACAGCCTCCTTCAGCGAGGTTCAGTCAAAGTGCATCTCAAAGGATCATTGGGAATTCATATGGGATGAGGACACATACATAAGCTCTCTCGACAAAGGTCTCTTCTGTTCCATCTTCCTAGCAAAAAGTTCATGAATTCTCTTCAGTGTTTCAACTGTAATATGTTCAGCTATCTCATCAATGGAAGATGGCTTTATTTATAGATGGAGAGAAGGAGGTTGGGATCCCTACAATGGTGGAAGGGAGGTCTTATCCTTTGGGACGTTTCCCAAAAAGGTGGAAACAAGAGGCCAAAGGGGGAAGGCCATGGTTATTCAGTGGAACCACTCAATATGACCCATTCAGGAAGTTGTTATGATGGAAAATTTGCCTCTATTTAAAAAAAAATTCAATAAACAGGTTTGCGCGGGTAGCTCACTGGGACAAAGCACCAATAGGCACAGGCCCCAACATTAATCTTCCTCATTGGCGCGAGGGCATAATAGTCTACTAGCGCCAAGGAAAAAACATGTGTTTCTCATAGTCTGCTTAGGGAATTGTCAACAAAAGGAATGTTTTCCTCACGGAAAGGGATGCAATGATGGTTTTTGCAAGCCACGACACCTTGTTTTAGTCACAGAAATGATCCTTCAATGTGCGGGACAAGGATTTCAAGGACAGTGACAAAATGGTGTGTAACAACTATGAGGAAACCTTTGCTCTCGTAGAAAGGTATTCATCCATTAGATCAATTCTTGCATTGGCTATGCAGATGGGGTGGAAGATCCACCAAATGGATGTAAAAACAACATTTATCAATGGTGTTATTGAGGAGAAAGTGTACATAGAGCAAACAGACGATTTTGAGATAGTTGAATGGGAGTCTCATGTTTGAAGACTCATGCAAACATTGTATGGTCTCAAATAGGCACCTCGATCTTCGTACACTCACATTGATCGTTATCTGACTGGATTTAGATTCACCAAAAGTGAAGCAAATGCAAACTTATATCATATTTTCGTAGAAGATAAATTTCTTATCATTGTTTTATATGTTAATGATTAATATAGACAAGTGATGAGCAATTGATCAACTCTTGCAAGGAGGACCTTGCAAGGGAATTTTTGATGAAAGACATGGGTCTCATGTACTACTTCCTCGAGCTAGAAGTATGACAAGGTGATGGGGAATGTTTTGATTCAAGGCAAGTATGCCATTGAGATATTGCAAATATTTCGCATGGAGAATTGTAAGCCCATGGAGACACCTGTAGTGACTAATTGGAGTAAGGAGAATGCCACTTCAAGTGAAGAGGTTGATGCTACCATTATTCGGAATCTAATGGGTTCATCGATGTATCTTGTGAACACAAAACCATATATGTGCTATGTAGTCAACCAGTTGAGCCAAGCTATGGTTAGGCTGACCAAATTGTATTGGAAGGAAGCTAAGCATGTTTTTCGGTACCTCAAAGGCACTAACCAACATGGATTATGGTACAGAAGGACAGAGGGAGTGAAGTGAAGTTGTGTGGCTTCACAGATGTAGATTTGGAAGGGAGTCCATCTGACTGAAAGAGTACATCAGGTGGAATTTTAGACTTGGGTCCGCAACAATTTCCTAGTACAACAGGAAGTAGATGTCTATAGCGCTCAACTCGGAAAAAGCTGAATACATGGTTGCAAGTCAAGTTACATGTGAGACTATCTGGATGAGAAATATACTTGTGGGATTGTTTAGTCAAGAGATGGATCCAACTACGATCTATTTTTATAATCATAATTTCATTAAGATCTCTTCGAATCAAGTATTTCACAATAGATCCAAGCATATAGATATTTGGTATCATCATTTATGAGATGATGTGCAGAGGAGGATAATGTTGCCACAATACATTCTGACAAATGAACAAGATATTGACATCTTAACAAATGTTTTTTCAAGAGGTAAGTTCGAATTCCACAGGTGCAGGATAGGGGTGGTTGAAAATCCCTTTCTTGCTAAGAGGGAGTGTTGAGAAGTGCAACAAAAAAGCCTCAATTTGACTTTACCTTGGTCAAATTGAGAAAATTTGAATTTTCACATCAACAAATGACTTGGAGGTAGTTAACTAAGGTGACATGGCTCTTGTCACTCAGTTAGCTAAGTAAATTAGAGCTAGTGAGCTTGGAGTTTAGTAATGTGTGTTGATTGATAAATTTAACAATCTAGTTCTGTTATTTCAACTGTAATCAGTTAACTAACCTCTAACTATTGATAGAGTTAGTTGGAGGTCAATTGTGCAGTGGGACATCGACCTAACTCATTGATCAATCAACCAAAAATAGCTACTGCATGCATAGAATTTGAGTTCCCCGGTAGTGGTGGATATTCCAAGGCAGTGTCACATTAGTTGTAGACTAGTCTTGAATATACATGTGTTGCATGGAATCAAATATCCAATCTTTGGATTTGTGCAATCAATTAGAGGAAAATTCCTAAAAAAATAGGGGCCTAATTCCTCACACTCAAGTAAAGGCAATAATGGACTAAGTCTGGGTTAAAGCTAGCAGAGGCAATGATGGACTAAGTCTCGGTCAAAGCTTCTCATTGAGTAGAGAGAAAGGTTATTCACTTATAGGTTGAGCTAAGAGTGAGGAAGCAATTGTAATACATTCTTTGTTCATCTCATTAATGCAAGCAGGTTTAAGGGGTTTTTACCAGTTGGTTTCCCCTAGATAAATTTATGTAATTTTGTATGTGATTGATGTAGGTTTGTGAATGTTGTTTTAAATTGTGAATTAATTTCAGTAGAGTAGAGTAGAATTGTGTATCTTAATTTAGATTAAATTTCTTGAGCAGTTGAAATTCTATCACCATATTTCTACAAAAATCACCAATTGAACTACCCTTATGGGTATAAGTTAAATTATTATTATTACTAGTTATAAGATAATTAATTTATTATTTAAACATATATACATTTAAAAAATCATGTAAAAATAGTCTTAACCATGGATATTCACCCAAACTTTATTACTGAGATTTTTAACCTATAAATATGCTTTTCTACAATATGATATGTCAACACCAACTAAGGGTCAAAAGACCTTAATTCATGTTCATATGATGTTTTTTATAATTAATCAATTTAATTAAAACGTTAGAAAGTGTATATATACTTTTGAGATAAATTCTCGCCTTTGATATGTGATTATTAAGAATATTCTAGAATATTGAGGTTAAATCATTGCTATCCATCTAAGAATTATTGATAATTAAATTAAAATTTTGTAATCCTATTTCAAAATAAACATGAAGTAATAATAATTTGACTTTTTAATGTTTCTTTGAATATTATAGAATGAGTCAAATGAGTTACACTAAGATATGAGAATCTATAACCATGGCTCATGGTATTAACCCATGGTATTGGCCAATAGTATTAGCCCGCGGTATTGACCCATGGTATTAGCCCATGGCTCATGATATTAAGAATCCATGTTATTGGCATGTGATATTAGCCCATGGTATTGAAAATACATGGTATTGGCCCATGGTATTAGCCAATAATATTTCTAACCAATCTTATTTATAAAATAAGAATTCTTATTTATAGAATAAGAATTAGATAGTGTGTAAATACCAATTAAAAATCCATATGTAAGGATTTTATTTAACTAAGCTAATTAATATTAATGAATATTTTCCTATGAGAAATAATAAAGGATTGGTGGGTGATAATTTCAGTTAAAGGGGACAAGCTAGAGTCGTTTCTTCTAATGAATAAGATCTAGGTTTCTTTCCGTAATGATTCATTTTTCACAATGTTAAGTATGTGGTGTACATTGTGGTAATTTTTATGTTTAATCTTTTGAAAATAATTTTTTATCATTTTTTATTTTATTATTAAGGAGATGGTAGATGAGTGTTTTGATTTTTGGCTTCTCTTTAATTTATAAAACTAAAGCCGTCAAAATTTTTAGCGAATTTGATCTTTAGAGCAGGTTTCTTCAGCCCCCACTGTGGCTACAGTGGGAGTCTGTGAGGTGTAGCCATTGGAGAAAAAATAAGTTTCATTATGTGCTATAAGTATTTAAATCCATCCAATGCGGTTTTCAGAGTTCGATTTCAGATATTTTCAGGTCTTCATGCTTTATATTAATTACTGCTCCACCTCCATATCTTAGAATGTCATTGAAGCACACTTTTAGTTGGTGTTCCTTTCCTGCGACGTCCTTTGGACCTCATACTCTTTGAGTTGCCAGGAAACGAAGTGGGTGGTAATCGGCGCTGTGGGGGTGAAGCCATAACCTCATAAGCTCTCAATGCGGATTTGTGGGGGTGAAGCCATAACCTCATAAGCTCTCAATGTGGATCGGCTGCGCTTGAGGCCCCACCGAAGACCATAGACTCTCCAAAAGTGGAAAAGTGTTTATGCAGCTTCAATTTGCTCAATCTCCATCTCCTGAGAACCATATCAAAGGGTTCTGAGGAGATGGAGATTGAGCAAATTGAAGCTGCAGAAACACTTCTCCACTTTTGGAGACTCTATGGTCTGCGGTGGGGCCTCAAGCGTAGGCTATCCGCATTGAGAGTTTATGAGGTTATGGCTTCACCCCCACAGCGCCAGCTACCACCCACTTCGCTTCCTGGCAACTCAAAGAGTATGAGGTCCAAAGGACATCGCAGGAAAGGAACACCAACTAGAACTGTGCTTCAATGACATTCTAAGATATGGAGGTGGAGCAGCTAATTACTATAAAGCATAGTATAATGCATGAAGACCTGAAAAGATATTTAAATCCAATTTGATATCAGGGAATAGAGCAGCTGCAATGCTTTCTATTATATCTCACAACAAGTCTGGTAAGAATAATATCCTTATCAAAAACTCAAAATTAAATTGAGGTATGGTTAGAATCTAAAATTATTATATAAAAGAGTGATTAAATGGTTAAAATAAAATATTAAAATTTAAATAGCTCAAAATGTTTTTATTTTTATAAATTTGATATTTATGTTGTTGGTTCACATGTTTCTACTTTCATAAATTTGATAGTTAGTAAATTGTTGGTTGGACCTTATAATTAATGTTTTTATTTCTTAATATTATACTTAATTGTATAGGATTCAAAATACATTCACTACTTTTATCTAAATTTTTTAGGCTAAAATTCATTTTGCTCATAAATTTTATTTCTATTATTTTCATTTTTTAAAATATTTTACCAAAATTATTATTAAAAGCATCAACCAAAATTATTATAGAAAGCATGAGAAAAGCACACACATATAATTATAATAATAATTATCTATTAAAAAAATATAAACAATTTATGTTAGTAAATTTTGTTTTACCTATTTCTTGTGACATGTATATCTAATAATACTAAATAATATGAATATATATCACATTGGAAAACTAAATTTATATTTATAAATTTGGTAATATTTTAAATATTTAAAAACAAATTTAAATATAATTTTGTAATAGCATAATTAGAGAGTTACACGTGCTTATGATGATTAGGATGTTTCCAAGTTGGATCTTATTATCTAGATACTTATAATTATGTTTTTCTTTTTTTTCTTTGTGAATTCAGTAGGACTTGTCTTTTCTATTATAAAGAGCAAGTTACGTAAATAATACAGCAAAAGAATGTGCCTCAACCTGCCCAAAGGGAAACCAGGTCTGTTGGCCATCTTAAACAGTTAAAGGCCAGCTAAAAACGATACTATTTCAGTCTAGCTATAGCAGTAAGAGCTACGCGACTATGTCCATAATACTAACATATACAACAACAACTATAATATCGCTGAAAAAAAAACATATATGAGCAAAAAGAAACAAGATGGTCTAGACATCAGAAGATTTCACAAGGGATGGATCTTCATCAGACCCAAGCAGCTCCAACCACTGCATATCTTGCAGCTACTCTTCAATACGTCCAATGCGGTCATTGTGCTGTTGCTGAACCTTAGTCATAGTAGTCATGTCCTGTTTGATATGGATAAGCTCAAATAACAAAGAAGAAGGAGAATATTGTTCCTTCATACTCGTGAGGGCTGTTGCAAGAACACATTTAAGGCACCAATACATCTTAAAAGTTTGCTGGAACAAAGATACCCTGCCCCTAGTACTGCCAAGCTCAAGCAGGAAATCCAATGTTATTCGCTGCTGCTGCGGATCAACTTCTTCATCCAAACTACACTGCTCCCATGCCTCAATTTTCTTGTGAATAGGTGGAGGGGTCATGGTTGTATAAGCATTAACCAGATTATCGACAACCTGTTCATTTGCTTTATGCCCTCGTTTACAAGAGCACGCAGGGACCTTCATTGCCTTACCCTTGCCTCTTAATTTACTTGCTGGCGATGTGGACTTTGTCATAGTGGCTCCCAGGAAGCATGTGAGAAAAAGATAAGCATTAGAGCGGAACAGTAAGGCAGATAATCTGTAAGAGACAGGCCGACGGAAACAGTTGCAAGGCTTAACAGGAATACATATGCGCAGGATTGAGTAATAAGGGCCAGCTTGATGAAGGATGAGCATCATGTGGAGAAAACCGGACAAAATACAACAAAGCCCACAAAGCCAATATAAAAAACAACAAACCCTTGTCGTTACGCAAACCAAACCGGGAAAAATACAAAGAAACAGATAGAGTCGGCATACACAATACGAAACCCTTGTCGTGCTTAAAACTAAGTTCATATAAATTTGGCATTGCTTTAAATATTTATTATATATATATATATATATATTTAATAAAAATAAATGAAAAGCTTTTGTAATTTATATAAAGTTTGAGATAGGTTAAAAAAATGTGAATTAATGAAAAATATTCATAAAACTAAAAGTTGAAAATTATTAATAATATATAATATTATTAAAATTTTACTTTTATATTAATTTTAAAAACTATATAAAATTAATATTAATAGATAAAATAAAAGGTTTGAAAATTGAATTCAACTTGGGTGTTTAAAAGGAATAATTGTTATTTTTTTTATTTAGTTTTTAAATTTTGTAGATGACATGTTGATCTTGTTGATATTATGAAATTTCTTAGGTGTTATAAATGTATTGATATTATGTTATTAATCTTTTTAGGTACAATTTTTTCCTCATTTTTTTCATTTTAAAGGAAAATTACACTTAAATAATTTGATTCCTCTCAATACTCATAGACTCAAATTTAGATGGATCTATGTTGGTGCATTAATTTAATGAGTGCATTTTTATGAACAAGCATGAACAACTTTTCTAAAAGCAAGGTGCCTCATTCTTTCTCTAGCTAGCAAAGGAGGACTTATGAAAATAATATATCCATTGTTTGTGCATCACACTCATTGTTTTAATAAAAATAACCACTTCACACTTTCTCCTACCCAAAGACTAAGATTAAGAGCCTCTAACATATCCCATTAATATAAAAAATAGTACATCTAAAATTGAAATAAGTATAAACACTATCTTTCCTCTCATTAATATAAAGAAAGACTAGCATATATTCATGAATAAAAGGAAAAACCTGAACCCATGTGAATACCTTAGGGGAGAAAAGATATCAAACCTTAAACAATGCACTTATATTTGCATAACTCATTTTTTAAAAGTTGGTGGTCTTTTTTGACATTATGGAAACACTTCTAGCTAAGATCGAGCTTCATACTTCTCTCTTTTTAAGAGATTTAAGTCACATTTCCACTCTATATTTTACTCTTATCTATATATAATATAAATATAACTAGATCTTTAAAGAAAAAACCCAAAAATAAAAACATGGGGTTAAAAAAAATGAAAATGACTCATGAAAACAATCCAAATGCATGGATATGACTTATTGATAATATTATTTTATTTTATTTTCCAAAGAAAATGTTTACCGGGAAATGTTGTCCAACATACCACTTTATGTTGGTAAATGTTTTCATTGATGTCAATAAGGCATTGTTGAAGATGCCCTAAACGATAACTACTTGACTAGACCCTAACTCTAAGCACTAATTGAAAGCCCTGGCCCTAAAGTGCATTTAATGACAAAAGCTATAATGTGCCAAATGCCTTGATAAAGCCCTAGTTGAAGCTAGCCCTACCATGTTCTAGATAAAGAATGATGCCCTAAGTATATGCATGGACCCTAAGATTACCTCAGCATGAATGTATGCTAATAGTGATAAATTCCTAGATGCATAGAAAACTGTGGAGGCATTGTTATGTTAAAGAAATTCGATAGTTTGACAGAAATGACATGTTTATTGTTCAACACAGAGGCACTAGTGCATGGGTGTCTTGGAATACTCATTAACTATGGAGAAGACAGGTTGATTCATAAGTTGTGACGTTTGTTGTGGACAGAAAATGTCTAACCATAAAAGAAATCGACTAGTCCAAGATGAAGCCTAACATGATCTTGTTACAAGGGGATGACCAAGCAAGTTGTCAATACCATATTAATATATCAGTCAAAAGAAAAGACAATGTACATTTACATGGGAGACATTGATCAGATCACGCACAATCAAAAGCAGCTGAGGGCTTAGAATATGGAAAATAAATTTAACAGAACCTACAACTACAAGTCAAATCCTTGGTGATATTAAGAACATAAATCACTCTTATAGTGTACTCAAAATAATTTAAATAAATGTTAAAATTGCACAAGAGGACTTCCTCATGGTCATTTCGACCCTCCTAAAGAGACATGATTGTTCATAGGCTCAAAAAAATATAAATATAAACCCAGGATTTTCAAACAAGAATTTGGTCAAGTAAAAAAATAATAAATTCCAAACTGAGGTGTAAAAGGAGGCTAAGGAGGACGAGGACAAGTAAATATTTAACCAAGCTCTTGGATCTATTGCAAACTCTTGAGGTAAATATTTCGGTCCTGTGGTAATTCTTTATAATTTCGCTCGTGTTTCAGTTCTATATAATTTCAGCCTTATGGAGCCATAGTCTCCCACGGACCTTGGCCCTGTGGAGCCAGAGTCTCCAAAAAACCTAGCCCCCTATGGAACCACAATGTTTGGACCTGTCTATAGATCGAATCTCTCTTATCCAATACCCGTGGCAAGATCTATTGACCTGTGACAAATTCTTGGACTTGTGGCAAATATTTTGGCTTTGTGGTACAACTCACATGATGGTATATGGTTAGGAGCTCAGTTCTGAAATTGTGACAAGCTCAGATTTGTGTGAAGATACAAATCAGACATGTGTCTATAAGCAAATTGGACCTATGAAAATTAATTATCTTTTGAAGCTGTTCTTTGGGCATTATTTGATGGACAGTGGATGGTATCTTTGAAGATTTTTTGAAGCACCCTTAGAACAGATCTTGGAGCTTCTGTGAAGCAGACTTAAGGTGGGGACACTTTTTTTAGAAAAATAATTGAAGCATTATTGTAAATCTCCTTGAATTGTCTTGAAGACATGTTTTGGAATTATTTTGAAATAATCATATAATCATCTTTTGTAGCAGCTTAACATATGTCATCCTTAGTTTAGATATTTTATATTTAATGTCATCCTTTGAATTTTAAGGCTTTTCAAAGACATGATATTTTATCTTTAATGTCATGTATATCGTTGAAATTTTAAAGTTTTTCAAAGTCGTGATATTTTGTCTTTAACGTCATTATTAAAAGATGTTGGCAATTTAGCCCCCACCCCCAAAAAAGACGTTATTCCAGCATCAACATTTTTCGTTTTCACAGTGTTTTTTCACACAAAAAATTGACGACGTTATTCCACAATAGACAATTTTCGTTTTCACAGTGTTTTTTGCACACACAAAATTGGAAACATTATTCGAGCATCAAAATTTTTTGTTTTCAGGGTTTCTTTTCACACAAAATTGACGACGTTATTCCAACATCAACAGTTTTTGTTTCAAGGTGTTTTTTGCACACAAAAATTTGGCTTTTACTTCCATTTTTATAAAATGTTTAAAATTTACCTCGAAAAAAAAAGGTTATTCCCAAATAACACTTTTCGTTTACGGGTTTTTCTTTCATGGTTTTTTTGTATTTTTTTTTTTTTTAGAGTTCTCATTTTGAGGTAATAGTTATTTTTTGATCGGTAACTTTTTTTAAAGGGTTACTTTAAGATAAGTGAGGGCATTGTTGAATAACTTGTAGATATTGTTAGGGCTTGTTGCAGAAGACATTGGAAGCCATGAAGAACCATTGACCTGATATTGAACTTATTGAAGCATATAGTTGGAGCCTTAGAGGATAGGAGTCCTTAAGAATATTAGGTTGGAGCATGAGCTAGTGGAGAGGGTAGGAACCCTAGAGTTTGGTGCCCCATAGAGACAAGGTTTGAGCCTTTTGGAAGATAGGGTTGGAGCCCTAAAGGTTCGAGCCTCATGAAGTCGAAGTTGGTGCCTGGAAAAGTACAGGTTGGAGCTTGGTGGATTGGAGATCATGGTCTTCATCTAGCGTTGGAGCCCTAAAAATTATTGTACTCAATTTATTGTAAAAACATAATTCGATTCCTTGATATATTTGATTAATAGAATTATTTATTTTGTATTGTTAATTTTTGTGTTCAGTTTAGAAGTGATATAAAACTGGTAAAATAACAATTGTAAAAGAAATACTGATTCAACCCCCCCTCGGTATTTCCAACATTTTACTTGCAGACAAGCTGCCCAGTTGAAGTAGTGACGCACTCCCCCAAACCCTAAGTTATGAACATTATTTTGGGCGGCTCTCTCTTTTGAAATACATGTACCCAGGGCCTGTACGTAGCACGACAAGAAAATTTTGGAAGTATTTGCTAGGTGCTTATAAGAGAAACAATCCATAGCTAGACCTTGACCTTCTCGAGTTGTAGGATATAAGACTGCACTAGAAAAATGATGGAGAGCTAAAAAAATTCTGATCGAAATCAAGAGGCTAGAAATGGGAAACAAATTGGTAGAATAAAAAAGAAAATAATGTCTAGCATATCTAAGGAGACCACCAATGATGAAATTTTTTTAAGAAAGAACCTTCTTAAACATTGTCATATTATGTTGTGGAGGGATTCATGATTAGAACTTGAATTCCTCTTGTGGAATGATATATGCATGTACAAGCACAATGTAACCCCTATTTTTACATAACAACAGGACAATCAAATTTAACAAATATTTGTCAATTGAATTGTAGATACATACGTGGATATCTCGTTTGAACTACCATTACCAAACTGAATGGTTCCTCCTTACCGATCTGGGATCAACCTATTCGTTTCCCAAATCCATAAGACTTTAGAATTGAATTATTTTGGCCCCCATGCCCAAAACTCCAAGAACAACTACTCAAATTTCCATGTCTCTTCGTTAGTCTCAAGCCCAAGGCTCATTCCATAGATTCACTCTAGTGATATTTTCTTCGTCGTGACTCTCTCTATATTTTCTCTTGTATATTTTCTTCACTGAAAAGACAAAAAAAATCCCCCCACCCCATCCTCGCTTTGCCTTATTCATTCTCCATATATACCTAAAGCCATTCATTGTCTCAACATCATAAATTTTCATCATAATATTATTTCCTTGCTTTGTCGGTCACCTACAATCATAAATAGTTTTAATGAATTTGAGAGGTGGTTTGACCTTTAATATTTATATGACAATATTAATTAGTAATTCTACTAATTCATTTATCTATATTATATAATTGTCATATCCACTTAGTTTGTATAAATATATATGTATTTAGTGCAATGCATATTTAGTCACTGAGTTAGCTGAGTAAATTAGAGTTAGTGAGCTTGGAGTTCAGTCATGCATGTGTTGATTGATAAATTTTAACAATCTAGTTCTGTTATTTTCAATTGTACTCAGTTAACTCACCTATAACTATTGATAGAGTCAATTGGAGGTCAATTGTGCAGTGGGACATCAGCCTAACTTATTGATCAATCAACCAAAAATAGCTAGTGCATGTAGAGAATTTGAGTTACCCAGTTGTGGTGGATTTTCCAGGGCAGTGTCACATCAGTTGTAGACTAGTCTTAAGTGTACATGTATTGCATGCAATCAAATATCCAACCTTTGGATTTGTGCAATCAATTGGAGAAAAGTTCGTAAAAAATATGGGTCTAATTCCTCAAGATTTGTGGAAAAAAAATGTACTGAAAAGTCCGGGTCAAAGTTTCTCATTGAACGGAGAGAAACGTTATTCACTTGCGAGGCTGAGCTCGAGTGAGAAAAGGTTATTCACTTGCAGAGTTGATCTCACAATGAGGAAGTAATTACGCCGCAAGGCGTATTTATTTGAAAATGAACTTTTGCTTACCGCTTATGTGTACAATTGGTGATCGGGAGATCCGTTTTTAGACGATTGAAAGAGGATGAGCCGTGGATATAAAACAGCTAAAAAACTAACATAATCCAAAACCTTAATCGACAAAGGATTTGCTCGCAGCGCGCATTTGCCGTAGAGAAGGGGCAAACTCGGAAGAATGGGGAGTGAAGCGCAGCCTACACTGAGGAACCGACTCGCTGGTAGTTATTAGCTTTGTTCGCGTAGTTTTTAGATTGTCTCTTTAAATATCTTTAGTTTATTCATGGTTATCTATCCGATTTCCCGTTTTCTCGTTGCGCTGAAGAACCGAAGTGAAGAAATTTGCCGCCGTCGCTACCTTGCCTCTCGACTCGCCGCCGACCGTCGCGTTGCCTCGTGGACTCTGTGAGTGCTTTCGACCGCTCGCAATTTCTCTCAATGCGGTGGTCACCGCTCGCTAGGTATGGCATTCATATCATTTGTATTTCGCATGCGTTATTCAGCTTGTTCAAGATTTCTCCCGTACTTTAATAATGAATATATGTATACACAAGTTTCAAATTATTCCGGACCGAGACCTCGTGTCAAGGTTTATTCCGGACAGCTTTTGGCCAGACCGAGACCCGTGTCAAGGCTTCTGTCCGTAATCTAGCTACCGGGACCGAGACCCGTGTCAAGATTTATTTCGTAATCTGAGCTATTCTTTTAGCAGTTTACTTGGAGTGAATCATAATCGTGAGTGTGCAGAACGAAACCCGTGATCACTCTCTTGCCGATAAAGATATCCGTAATAGAATGCTTTAGTACCAACTTGCTATTGCGGCAATTAGATATATTTTCCGAGATAAGCATCCACCTTACAAATTACCCCGTATTTCGTATGCGTTATTCGGCTTTTTGTTCGAAGATTTCTCCCGCACTTTAATAATGAATATATGTATTTCAGTGGTGCTAGAAGTTTGCTATCTCGAACACAAGTTTCAAATTCTTCCCGGACCGAGACTCCGTGTCAAGGTTTATTCCACTTGCTATTGCGGCAATTAGATATGTTTTCCGAGAGCATTTTCATAAGTTTTCCTCTTTCTAAAGATCTCGATTCAATCTTCACAAGAGGGGTTTAATGGTCAAGAACATGGTCAAGTTTAACATTATAAGTTAAAATCTAGATATAGTCTTTTACCTCTTTAATTTGCGTGTAGCAGACATGAATCTCTTCAAATTGCTCAAGTTTTAAAGTTATTGGGATTTTAAATTCGAATATTTTTGGACGTTAATCACATTATTTGCCTCAGAAAAATCCCAAATATTCTCTAATTCTCGTAATCCAGACTAAGATAGTTTATAAAATGTGGGATTTTAGACACCATCCGTGCTGCGTATGGAAGTAAACCACCCTCCGGGATCTCCACAGCGTAAGCCTTCATTCCTTCAATTTCGGTATTTGTAAGCCATTACGCTTCTCACATCTGATCACTTCTCTGAGCAGCCATCAAAACCTTAGTCTTGAAAACCTTGATGCCCAAATCCATAATGCCCCCATTTCTTGAAATCGGCATTATAAATTCTTAAGTGGGAATGAGAAACCTGTCTAGAAAACATGAAGTCTCATGGTTTAGAATGCCTCTCGAAAGGACAATAACAGCTTTTCAAAGTATTAATCTCCCAAGTTTCAATGGTCAGCTTAGATCATCACAATCCTTTTCTTCCTAGTCATGCAAGTCAACGTAGTTGATCAATGTAAGAACATAAGTTTTCTTCTTTCTAAAGATCCGATTCAATCTTTCAGCAGGGGTTTAATGGCCAAGGAACATGGCCGTTTAAATATTATAAGTTAAAATCTCAGATATAGTCTCTACCTCTTTAATTTGCAAAGTGTTATAGACATGAATCTCTTCAAATTCGCTCAAGCTAAAGTTATTGGGATTGTAAATTGGGGAATATTTTGGAAATCGTTAATCACATTATCGTCTCAGGAAAATCCCAAATATTCTCTAATTCTCCAGCAATCCGCATTAAGATAGCTTCTTATAAAACAGGATTTTCAGACACCATCCGTGTACCTCGCAATGCGGGTCAAGCTTCAGTAAACCCCATCCTCCATAGTCCAGAGTCCGGGTGCCGATCATTTTATGCCTAGCACAGCATTATCGGGATCAGGAATCTGGGGAATATTTTGAAATTTGTTAATCACATTATTGTCTCAGGATCTAAATATTCTCTAATTTCCGCAATCCAGCATTAAGACAGTTTATAAACACAGGGATTTCGAGACACCATCCGTGTACCTCGCAATGCAAACAAGCCCAAAAACCCCATCCTCCATAGTCCAGGAGTCTCTGGTGCTTCGACCAATTTATGCCTCAAGCACCGTATTCATTCAAACCCATCGAATGATGCCACCCATTGGATAATCTCGCTCTTCCCCGTTTTATGAATGAATTAAATAAATTCTGATAACATGCAAGTGTATCACCTATGCCATTGAAATTTTCTATCTATTTCCAATGTTCTATGCTTCTATCTAGAATCACAAGCAGTTTCTTAGGGAACATAGGGAAGCCGGGTGGAAGTGCCTTCACCGAAAAGTGGTTTGTTGTCTCCATTCTCTCATTACTCGGGCCACTTTATCTTTTATTTTCTCCTCCCGCTCAATCCGGTGTACTGGTCGCTCTAGCATCGTACTCGTTGATATATATGGATTTTCCTTTGCCAACAATTTAGTTTTCAGCTTCTTTTGAATATGGTTGCAATCGCTCAATGAATGCCAACTCGACTTCATTTTCATTACCAAAAAATAACTAATCATTATTTTAATTTCTTCTTTTGGAAAAATATGTTTTCAAATTCATTACTGTGATGTTTTAATAACTTTCAATTCTTCTTGCAATATATATTCTAAAACATCACATGATCTATAAACATCCCAGGCTCCTAAATATATTCTATAACTTCACTTTCTTTCGAATAAATCCGTCACTTTCTTTCAGCATTACTTCTTTTGCATTTGAATGTAGAATCTTACAAACATCTTGATTCTAGAAATCCATCCTCCCTTAATAGTTGCTTCCTCGCTCAGAACTCCCCTATTTTCCTTTGCCAATAATTTAGTTTTCAGCTTCTGAATATGGTTGCAATCGCTCAATGAATGCCAACTCCACTTCATTTTCATTACCAAAAAATAACTCAATCATTATTTTAATTCCTTCTTTTGGAAAATATGTTGTCAAATTCATTACCCCGTGATGTTTTAATAACTTTCAATTCTTCTTGTAATATATATTCTAAAAAAATCACGAGATCTATAAACATCTTCTAGGCTCTTAAATATATTCTATAACTTCAATTTCTTTGAATAAATCATTACTTATTCAGCATTACTACTTTTTGCATTTGAATGTAGAATCTCACAAACATCTTGATTCTAGAAATCCATCCCCCTCCCTTAATAGTCAAGCCTCATCGGAATCTATTGATTATTTTGGAAATCGTTGATAGTAGAAATATTTCGCAGATGAATTCCACGCACAGCTCTTTCGAGCTCATCATGGATTTCACTTCAACCATAGCCACAAAGTATGGAAGTAAACCACCTCTCGGATCTCCACACAAAAGCCTTTCATTCCTTCAATCTCCGGTATTTGTGACATTACGCTCTCTCACATCCGATCACTTCTTGAGTGCAGCCATCAAAACCTTAGTCTTGAAAAACTCGATGCTCAAATCCATAATGCCCCATTTCTTGAAATCCTCGGCATTATAAATTTTAAGTGGAATGAGAAACTCGCGTAGACACAGTAGTCTTCCGGTTTAGAATGCCTTTTCAGTTGACAATAGCAGTGCTCAAAGTATTAATCTCCTAAGTTTCAATGGTTGCTTTAGTCACTTTTCCATAATCCTTTCTTCCTTAGCTTGCAAGTCAACGTAGTTGATCAATGTAAGAACATAAGTTTTCTTCTTTCTAAAGATCCGATTCAATCTTCGCAGAGTTTAATGGTCAAGAACATGCGTTTAAATATTATAAGTTAAAATCTAGATATAGTCTTTACTCTCTTTAATTTGCAAAAGGTAGACATGAATCTCTTCAAATTGCTCAAGCTTTTAAAGTTATTGGGATCAGTGAAATCGAATATTTTGAAACTCGCTAATCACATTATTGTCTAGAAAAAAATCCCAACATACCTCTAATTCTCGCAATCCAAGATTAAGATAGTTTATAAAACAGGGATCGGACACCATCCGTGGTATTTCTAAGCAATGCAAACATTGCTTCGTAAAACATCCTCCATAGTCCAGTGAGTCCGTCGGTGCTTTCGATCATGTTTATGCCTAGCGACTGTATTCATTCACGTCCACCGAATGATGCCACCATCGGGTAATCTCGCCTCTTCCCCGTTTTATGAATGAATTAAATAATTTCTTTGATAACATGCAAGTGTATCACCTATGCCATTGAAATTTTCTATCTATTTCCAATGTTCTATGCTTCTATCTCAGAATCACAAGGTAGTTTCTTAGTGAACATAGAAGCCGGGTGAAGTGCCTTCACCGAAAAGTGGTTTGCCGTCTCCATTCTCTATTACTTCGGGCCACTTTATTCTTTTTTATTTTCTTCCTCGGCTTCTCAATCCGTAATGGTCGCTTCTAGCATTGTACCTCGATATAGCATGGATTTTTCCTTTCGCCAATAATTTAGTTTTCGCTTCTTTTGAATATGGTTGCAATTTCTCCAAGAATGCTCAACTCGACTTCATTTCTTTCTATTACCATAACTAATCATTATTTTAATTCTCTCTTTTGGAAAATATGTTGTCAAATTCATTACGTAGATGTTTTAATAACTTTCAATTCCTTCTTGTAATATATATTCTGAATCATCACAGGTGATCTGCTAAACATCCCAGGCTCTTAAATATATTCTATAACTTCAATTTCTTTTGAATAAATCATTACTTCTTCTGTGCATTACTTCTTTTGCATTTGAATGTAGAATCTTACAACATCTTGATTCTAGAAATCCATCCTCCCTTAATTTTCATAGTTGCTTTCCTTACCGGAATCTATTTTTCCTTTGCCAATAATTTAGTTTTCAGCCTCTTTTTTGAATATGGTTGCAATTGCTCAATGAATGCCAACTCGACTTCATTTCTTTCACTACCAAAAATAACCAATCATTATTTTAATCCCTTCTTTGGAAAATATGTTGTCAAATTCATTACCCCGTGATGTTTTAATAACTTTCAATTCTTCTTGTAATATATATTCTAAAAATATCATCAGGATCTATAAACATCCTAGGCTCTTAAATATATTCTATAACTTCAATTTCTTTGAATAAATCATTACTTCTTCAGTGCATTACTTCTTTTTTGCATTTGAATGTAGAATCTTACAACATCTTGATTCTAGAAATCCATCCTCCCTTAATAGTTGCTTCCTTACCGAATCCCCTATTGATTATTTTTGGAAATCGTTGATAGTAGAAATATTTGTGATGAATGCCATGCACAAACACTTTCGAGCTCATCATGGATTTCACTTCGCCCGTAGCTGCATGGAAGTAAACCACCTCTCGGATCTCCATACGTAAGCCTTTAGAATGCCTTTCGTTGACAATAACAAAGTTTTCAAAGTATTAATCTCTAAGTTTCAATGGTTGCTTAGTCATCACAATCCTTTCTTCCCAGCTTGCAAGTCAACGTAGTTGATCAATGTAAGAGGTGATGAAAGGTTGCCATTGCCAATGCACAACCTAGGTATGGATCTCTCTATCCGGAGGTAGTGCTTATAATCACTTCAACTTGGGTTACGTGAGTTGTGTCTTATAGCTTTAAGTATATTTATTTTTTATGCAAACTTAAAATTTATATTTCTTTGTCCCGCAAGTCATGGGAAGAGGTTCTAAATGTATCTCTAGCTTGCAAGTCATTACTATTGACCATTGTAAGAGGTTGCTCTAGAAAGCTAAGCTCCTTTTGATTCCGAAGGTAAAAGGATCTGGGTTTATACAGGACGATTGAGGTGTAGCTATTCCATCAAAATAACATAAAAGTTGTACGATTGAGGAGTATCTATTACATCAATATGACTTAAAAACTTGTACAATTGTAAATTGGAAAGTATTTCTTCCATCAAAGTTACCCAAACCTTGTATTTCTTACCGCAACTAGAATTCCATGACCGTAACGCCCGTAATGCCGATAAGAGAACGATAGATTTATGCCTCTCTCTCGTTCGGGGCCACCCGTGTGTGTAACTCGGCTATCACACCTTCATCTCTGTTTCTTCAATCCGTATAAGCAAAAGCTATGATAGTCAACTCGATTTCTCCTATTTTAACTAAGCCCGAATATGCGTATGTTGCATTATTGATTAGCCTTTCCATGAATGTAACGCCCGTTTGAGTAGAACTCGTTGGCATGGTCTCATTCCTCGAATGTATTCTATAGGATTCGGTAAATTCATCATAAAGAAACCACCTCCCGGACACCTAGATAGCCATGGTACATGATCCATTCTCTCGAGAAATGGAGCTTGGTTCCAAAGCATTGTGCAAGCACAGCACTCGATGGGGAGGCCTCAACATCCGCACAGTCGAGCTCATCATGGATTTCACTTCAACCGTAGCTACAAATGGAAGTAAACCACCTCTCGGATCTCCATACGTAAGCCTCTCATTCCTTCAATTTCCGTATTTGCAAGCCATTAGGCTTCTCACATCCGATCACTTTTGAGCATCCATCAAAACCTTAGTCTTGAAAACCTTGATGCCCAAATCCATAATGCCCCATTTCTGAAATCCCCCGGCATTATAAATTTCTTTATGGGAATGAGAAACCGTTAGAAAACAGCAGTCTCCGGTTTAGAATGCCTTTCAAAGGACAATAACGTGTTTTTCAAAGTATTAATCTCTAAGTTTCAATGGTTGCTTAGTCATCACAATCCTTTCTTCCTAGCTTGCAAGTCAACGTAGTTGATCAATGTAAGAGGTGATGAAAGGTTGCCATTGTCAATGCATGCCCAGATATGGATCTCTCATCTCGCAGTAGTGCTTATAATCACTTCAACTTGGGTTATGTGAGTTGTGTCTTATAGCTTTAAGTATATTTATTTTTTATGCAAACTTAAAATTTATATTTTCTTTCGTGCTTGCAAGTCATGGGAAGAGGTTCTACCAGCCCTAGCTTGCAAGTCATTACTATTGACCATTGTAAGAGGTTGCCTTAGAGCTTGCTGCATGAACGGGTCGTTGTACAGCTTACGTATGAATCTCTCAATTATAAGTAGGCCCTATAATCAATGCAATGCCAGGGATCCGTCATTTACAAGTAGGCCTTATAATTAATGCAACTCCACATGTGAGTTGTCTTATAGCAAATGGTTTTATTTTTTATTTTTTAGTTATCACATGGAGGTTGGAAACACTTGGTGCTACGCCGCATTTGATAGTTCATTGCATTCCTTCGGCACAAAAAATCTCAATATGGCATACCAACATTAGCAAACCTAAATAATCGCACTCATACTTACAATGTAGTAACTAATATAAGGCCCCTAGCTAGAAGAATCACAATAGTAGCTAACCTAGATAAGTATAAGAACTCAAAAGCCACTAGCCTAAATAATCACTATCATCCTCCAAAACGTGAAATAAAAAATAATAGCCAACCCCGTTTTTGGCTATAACAAAATTTTGCCCAAAAAACATAAAGTTACTCCTTTTCTAAACCAACCGAAGATATTCCGAATCGACTTCGTTCAAATTTCGTTTGGGTGTTTTGAACAAAAATCGTAGATTCGACCGACTAGTGGGAACACCGATAATTAGTGGCCAACTAAACATGATAATTATTGTCATCTTAGCTTTAATAATTCTATTATTTTCTTTTAATGGAAGTTTTTTTCACTTTCTGTCTTGTATACTCCACACATTGCATGACCATAATCTTAAAGCACAAGAGGCCCTTGTAATACCTCTAAGGTTATATATACATAGAGATGGATGCCCATAGAGCGAGAGAGAGTCATGATTAATTGTGTTCCGAGAGTCATGATTTATAGTGTTCCAAGTTTAATTTCAATTTTATATATAGACATGATAGTTGACATTTCGCATTACATGAATTGATGACAAAACATCAATTTCATACAATTTTATAATGTCAAAAACCTAAATTTTGTTTTCATTGTTTCAACATTTTATATGCCAAATTCCGTAAAATAAGCTATCATTTTAAAATATAGCTTTAACATTATCTTTATTACAAAAATTTTCCGTATTTGGATTAAGTTTTAGGTTATCCTTAAGGTCCATTGTTAGTTGAATTACTTAATCTAAATTTTATTTTGAGACTTTGAATAATATTTACATAGCCTATATTAATAAACCGAAGAAAAAATTGGTCGCCTACGCCCATCCTTAAATAACCATTACTACATTAGAGAGAATACTATATTTCGAGAAAGATTATGATAGCTTTGGTCAAAACTTCAATTTTATATATAGACATGATAGTTGGTATGACATTTCAAAGATTACATGAATTGATGACAAAACATCAATTTCATACATTTTTATAATGTCAAAAACCTAACTTTTGTTTTCATTGTTTCAACATTTTTATATGCCAAATTCGTAAAATAAGATATCATTTTAAAATATAGCTTTAACATTATCTTTATTACGATTTAACATTTGATTAAGTTTTTGCTATCCGTAAGGTGCATTGTTAGTTGAATTACTTAATCTAAATTTTATTTTCGTACTTTGAATAATATTTGATGTTTTCCTATGTATTGTACAACATTCTTTCTAACACAATCATTATCTTTATTACGCTCTTAAGATTTGGATTAAGTTTTAGATTATCCTTAAGGTCCATCGTTAGTTGAATTACTTAATCTAAATTCTTTATTTTTTACAGGCCTTTCAATAATAATTATAGTTTCATATTAATAAACTCGAAGAAATACTATTTACCTATGTATTGTACAACATTCTCTAACACCATCAACATTTTTATGATTTAGCTTTTATATTCAACATAATCATTAGTTTTAATTTAACTAATATTTATATACAAATTATCCATAATTTTTATATATTGAAATTTAGATTAATTTACGTAAAACTAACTTTTTCAAGCAATAACTAAAGCTTCATCCATGATTTCTAGGAAAAACATTAGTTTTACATATAGGCATATTTTCTTAAATCACATACATTATTAATTTTTAACTTACATGTACCTAATAATGGTCCACTTCGCTCTCTTTAACTTCTCATGTAGTTCTATAGGAATCGTAATTATACATCTAACTAAAAACGACATATAAACAATTTTAATTATTCTTTATATTCCTTTTCAGAAAATGGGAACGACTCTTACCGAAAATGCTATTTCCACCATGCTCTCGTGAAAACCGATATTCAACCATTTTTTACAAATCGTTGAACTTGAACGTATTGCATCAATGCAAAGTTCAACAAGATGACAAGAATAATCGCTCATCTCTCGATGGCACACATATGAAGCGCCTTATGCTTCCGATAACTTACAAATGACCTCGTTGAAAGAAGCTTGCTTTAGAAAGGTTCAATTATACATGTCAAAAATTGGACTACATCAACTATTGGTCCATCAATGGAAGTTTATTACAAAATTTTTAATTAAACTTTACATATTTCCTTCATATTAATTTTCACTCTAACAATTCCTCTTATTATTATCATTTACCATGTAGGTCTATAACGCTACTAGACTTTGAAATTTGTACTACATCTCGCACCTTTATTTGGTATTCCAAAAAATCGCGAGTATCCCCATCACTTCGAAGAACAAGATCCGTCGTCATCGAAACAACAACCTTCGTCGAAAAGGCACCGCACCGTTTCGTACATTCCTATCGCATCCATTACACCAAACCACTCCAATCAAAGCAATAAACCCTTACCATTCAAACCGGTGCATAAAAGGATACGTTCAAAGAAAGACAACTCTTCGACAATTCCAAAATCAATATGGTCCCGGTAGTGTTCGGCTTTCGACCTCTACGATGCAGAAGGTGGGGAAATACACATTACATGTTTCAACAATGTTGCCTCATTCTTTCTTTGATAAGATCCAAGTTGGAAATATGTACATTGTCTCAAAAGGCAATGTGAAAATGGCTAATAAACAATACAACCACTTAAACAATGAGTGGGAAATTTTGTTAAATGCTACATCTACAGCTTGATCATGTTGCGAATGAAAGAAGATCCAAGCCAATGGTGCATTTCAATATAAAATCAATCAATGACATCGTAACAACAAACGTCAACTCAATTGTTGATGTTCTTGGTATTGTTACTAGCATTTCCAATCCATGCACCATACATAGAAAAGACGGCTCGAAGTTACGAAACAAACAAGAAATCTTGAAGACATGTCCGGATATAACATGGATGCAATCTTTTGGGGAGATAATTTTGATGGAGTATCAAAAGAAATTTCCAACTTATGTACTACAGAAATAATCCCATCATAGCAATCAAGTCCGCTCGTGTCAGCCGAATTCAATGGCAAAAATGTTTCGTACTACAACAAGATCAATTATTCTTGTAGATCCCGACATCGAAGAGGCTAATATCCTAAAGTCATGGTTTAGAAAAGAAGGTTCCGCACACCCTACACCACCGACAAAAAAATATTCACCCTATTTTGGCCATCAACCGAAGAAAATAACGATTGCGGATATCGACAATATCATCTCGTATATACCCGTATTCTACCAAGTCAAGGGGACAATAACAAAAGTATACATGGACAATTTGTACTACCTATCATGCCCATCTATTGTTGATAAGAAAAAATGCATGAAGAAACTTATTCCAAAGAATGCAAAGACATGGTATTGCCCTAAATGCAACACCGAAGTAACCGACCGTGATTACGTATACTTACTAAAGATAGATGTACAAGATCACACTAGTCGTTGCTTTCAATAGTTGCTTTTGAAGAGGCAAGATCTACAATTCTTGGAGTTAATGCAAAGGACTTCTATTTGCTATCCGAGGATCCCGATGTAATCAAGGAAATTGTCTCCAAAGCAATGTGGACAGACCACATCTTCACACTATCGCTGAAGACAGTAAACATTTAGAGACATACCACGCTTGAAATATGTTATCATCAAAGAAGAGAGCTTGCAATTCTCAACAGAATGCAACAACATCATTCAAGCAATCAACAAAATCTCAATATCATAGATAAATATGATTACAAGTACCGTTGCCTTTATTCATAATTTGCATTATCTTTTTTCCTCAAAATACGTTTATAAAGAATATTCTTTCATACGCCTTTCCAAACATATATCTTATCGTTTACTCATATATCTTCGAACAAAACATCTAATTGTATATCATTTCATTTAAGGTAATTCACCATACATTAACTTCTTCCCTATTAACAAATCAACCAACTTTACACATTACATGTCCAATTACATTCATATGCATCTTTAAAATACTTAAATATAATCTGAAACATATTGTTATCAACTCGTTACACATCTTATTATGTACCTCACGTCTAGAAATTACTAAAACTTCATTTCAAAGTTCAATTTCTTTTTTCCCCTTCCATAAAATAGCATGGTTATTGTCTTGCCAACTAACATCGTTACTCCATCTCTTTCCGTAGGCACATTAACTTACTCTAATGTCTACTACTTCTAATGATGAACGTGCGCGAAGATACTATGCAAACAAATAAAGAACAAATAAATGCACGCCGACGTGCGCTTACCATGCTAAGAAAGCCCCCAAAGATTCCGAAACAAACAAAAGGAAAAAAGAAAAGTCAAAATTTATCATCAACAACATACGATGGAAATTCACAATTACCATCAAACCATTCTCACTCCGAAAGCAATTCTCTTTCCCATTTTACAAATCAACCATCTTCTCAAAAAACCACTCCACCACAAATTCATCCAAACATCATTCGCCACTGCCCTCCATTACACATGCTTTCAACGACGCTCATGATAATGATGTTCAAACAAATTCATCCATACCTCATTCAACCCTCCATCCATTGCACATGCTTTCAACAACATTCATAATATTGCTACACTAAACGTGAATTCCGTGCAAGAATTGATAAGCTTGCACAAAAATCAAGATGCTCCATTTGTCTTGAATCCTATCCCTGAATCCATATCCGCATGTCAAACCAAATATATTGTTGCTATAGATGCTTGGCCGAAAAAAAATTCACCGTTTCTCTATTAGCAAAACAACATGGACCTCGGTCCTCAACCACCGTCCCGGTCGCTCTTTCACAAATAGAAGAAATGCTTATCTGCTAGGTTAACCCTATCCTCCAAGTAACACATACGTGGTGGCCGTATAAATACACTGCCACACAATTTGCTTTCCGCAAGACATTACGTAGATAGCATGCATGTTGCCACGCCGTGTTGCAAAGACTTGGATATTTTAATCATTACCTCGCCAAAGTAATGACCGTCAAGCTTATGACCGCATTGTAGCAGACATCGAGTTCTCGCCGCATTAGAATACAAATTGACAAATGATCCTTACTATAGGAATGCTTGCATTGACAATAATGCACTATCATCCTTACTTTGAACTCCCAACCGATATCTCCTCCTCCTTCACCATTCCAATACCACGCATCCAACTTCCCAACCGTCAATCGAAACACCAATTTCCTTACCAAGATTCCATAGACCAATACCCACACCATACATCATCATTCATTCCAACTATACCTAATAGAAATACAAGTAAACTAAGAAATACGCGATGATTTACAATCATACAACCACCATTCCTCGGTACTACAATCCAATGGCCACCAATAAGCTTATCTCCAATCAATGAATACAACACAGTAGGTCTACTCTATGGCTTTCCCAACACTATTCCCCACAGAATTGCACTACCTAATCAACCAAGAATAAAGACAAAGGCAATTACATGAATACGCACTTCATCTACCGCATTACCACGATAACACATATCGCAAGACACCCCTCGCTTCCGCTACTACATATACAATCTGATGATGCGTCACTCGCTACCAAGCAACAACATCCTTCTTTGTAAAAAAACATTGGAGATGGATTCCCAACATCAATCCAAGAATTGAACATTCGATTACAACAATTTCCGCACGACAAATTGCGTAACAAGTGATGCGCTTCGTAGTTTTCTACGTGGCACAAGATCTTTTTCGCACAAAGCTAAAAATGAACTAACGTGACATGATATCTCAACTCGTTGCTCAACGTTCTTCTTCACATTAAGTGCACCGATACAAAATGGCCCGATCTTCATGCAATCATGCCCTGGATTCCACCTCCCGATGTTCGAGTACAACACAAATGGAGAAATGATAACATTATCTCTAACCCCCACTTAACATCGCTATATATGCACTACGATTCACAATATTTCGTGAAGTTATATTGGAGAAACACTTGCAACAAAAAAGACTACCGGTACAGTATCTACTCTACCACATGACTTCCATAGTTCCCTATATATCAAGCTCCTTCTATTTCAAAATTTTCTAAGAAAAAACATCCTTCGCAGTATGAATGGCAACATAGAGGATCGCCGCACATCCATGGCTTCCTCCGGATACAAAATGCACCCGATATGGAGACTCTTAATTGGGATAACATAGAAGCAAATTGATTGTGCTAAACAATTCTTCGACAAATACATATCGCTCTGGAACCCTCGACTTTCTACAATTTCCACCAATCATTTTCTCAAACAAATGTAGAAGACCCTCGCTTATTGTCTACGTCGATATTCTTAGAAACAATCCTTTCAATGATTATGTCCAACTTATCAATTGCATTGAAAGGCACACAAAAATGCACCGAAAACACATGCTTGAGGAAAAAAGGCTCGTCATTCGAATGCCGATATAAAGCCCTTGGGAATTACATGCACATTCCTCCTCTGTTCATTGACTCCAATGGCCAAAAAACATACACTCCCGCTCGCAATGATGATAGACTAAATACCCATAACCCTACCATCCTATCTATCCGGCGTGCGAACATTGATTGCTAACCAAGATTTCTCAATCCATGCCGTTCGTAAATATATTGCCAAATATGCATCCAAAGCAGAAAAAAATCAAACATTCCATGACATGCTACGTAGAATTGTACTCACTTCACCCAATCTTGACTCAAGAACATCCGCATTCAGAAAATTCCTTTCGTAAACTCTTGTTGATCGTGACATAGGAGCACAAGAAACCTCGTCATATGATATAGAAATTACCACTTCAACATTGTGCGACCGCTCCTTCTTCCCTTTAAATGTAAGCCAACAAATCTATATGCGCCTCCCAGAGAATAACTCCACCGCTCCTCCATCACCACACTTCATAGATACATACATCCATCGACCATCTCCTTAGAATCCACATCACTTATAGAAACAGCAAGATCATGGTCATATGATCCCCGTCGTAAGACAAACAAATGGAAACAAAGACCCCAACAAGCAATTCTTCGTATCATACCACGCTATTCCTCAATTCCATCAACGACCAACTCTTCTTATGCCGACTCCCTTTGCAGAGTTGAACTTATGCTTTACAAACCATTTCGCCATATCGCGAGTGACATAGGAAATTCTACCTAAGAATTTATCGTAAATTGGGAAGCATTTCGTCCATTTTACAAACCGTGGCATCAACACCGACACTATCCGATATCGATCCTCCCCGCAAATGACAACACAACTACGAAGAATTCCATCCTCCAAAAACGATGGACCTAAACGAATGGGAATTACTCTCTCACTTGTACCCTACATATGAACTACTCATAAATGACATTCAAATGCTTGGTCTTCGTGGTTTGGATGATAGCCATAATCGGAATGATACAACTATTCCATTGCATCTCCAAGAAATAGGCGCATAACTATCGACAATACTCGCCTCCGTCCATCGCATTATTCAAAAACACAGGCATACTCTACCGTCCCTCGCTCATTATCTTCAATGCAAAAAAAGCTCTAGATATTATTCGTGCTCACTCCATTAAGAAGGATATCTTACCTCGCTCCGCGAATGATAATACAAGGCACTCGCTGGAACTCGGGAAATCCCTTTCTTATAAATTGCATCGAGAAATGCTCATAGCACTTGCCGGCTCGTAACCTTCACCAATCATGCTCCTAGCCCTGCATAAGTTGCAAAAGATTCAACATACAAGCATCGACAATCCATTCTCGCTCTCCATCTTCCAATAAAAGATCTTACACCATTAGAAGGTAGTGCTCTTGCAAAATTTCAAGAAGAGCTTAAGCATATTAGGTACATATTAATCGATGAAATGAGCTTCACCTGGACCTAAGCTTCTTCACGCAGGTCGATCGACCCGCTTCGTGAGGCATTTCCATTAAAAAGAAACCTACCGTTCGCTGTTGCTCGATTATATTAGTTGGTGATCCGGGGGCACGCGCCACTCCGTCCAAGACATACCACTATATGCGAGTGGACAAGTCATGGAACCACATTGTGGAACACATTCACAATAGCATCACATTGGACAAAATATTTCGCCAACAAGGTCAAAGCAAGGCCTCGTGTCCTTTTCGTAAACGTCCTCCAAAACATTAGAAATGCAAATCCAACAATTGAGGACTACAACATCCTTATGATGCGAACAAGATTCTTTCTTGTCCTGCACCGAAATACAAACTCTTCCATGATTCTATACATCTATTTCCAACAAACGCTCAAACATTGGATCACAACAAGCAAATGATCAAATCTTTAAACACTCAAGTTGCAAGATCAATCGCACAGACGACAACACATACTCTACATTCTCTTCTTAAGAAGAGCAATTATAGCGAATCGTATACCTTTGCAAAGGACAAAAAGTAATGTTGACTTCCAACCTTTGGGTTTCAAAGACAGGCTTGTTAATGGTTCCCTCTAGAAATCATATCCATCTTCTACAAAGAAGAAACTTCACCTCCACAAACCTTCCAACATTTGTAGTCGTTCAATTTCCAAAATACATCGGCTTCGCTGGGATGAAACAAACCCCACTCACTTACCGATTCCCGCAATAAAAAGAAATTGTCACACACAAATTCCACTCAAAATGGCTTGGGCTTTAACTATACATAAATCTCAAGGTATGAATCGCCACAAGCAACGATAGACATTGGAAAACCGAACGACAAGGCCTCACATTCACAAGAATTTCAAGAGTCCCTTCACTACTGCATCTCCCGAATCTTCCCCCGCATTCACTTTGGACCGTTTCATGAAACTCGAAAGACAACAAAAATATTGCTCGCTAAAACAAGGCACAACGTCTCCGTTCAATGTCTCCTATGCCGTACGACCAACTCCATTCCATATGTTAACATCTCCAAAAGGTTTCCATATCATCAACTCCATATTTCTTTCATAGTGTATCATTTCTACCTATTACCAAAACTTAATTCACTTATTATCAATACATATTTTACATTATTACATCCGCTTTATATTTCTCTTAACTATTTCCTTCTAACATTTTCTATCTTTTCACACAGAACATATCGACTCAAAGATATCACACTTACAAAAACCACCGTATTCCATATATAGCATCTCTAAAAGGTTTTGAAATAATATCAACTCTATAAATTTTTAAAAACACAACATTTCTACCTACTAACATTAACCTAATTTACTAATTGTTAATAAATGATTTAAAATATACATTCTTGATATAATGCTTACGTATTTGCATCTAACAGCTTTCTTTGTTTTGAAACAGTAATGTATGGACTCCCTCATATCGCAATTACATAACTACATCACGAAAATAGATGCAACAATTCATTCATCGTGTGAGATACAGACCTCCCGCCACGAAATCCAAATGTCCCACTATACAAGATCGCAACCAACGATGGATTTATTAATTAAAAATAAAATCCGCATCAAACGTATCATACACATACACGAACGAGATAAATTGAGAAAAGCAAGAGCAAGAATGGCAATCAAGAAATAGGTATCCCGCAATTCCGAATTAATCTCCAATGGTGTTCGGGACCGCCATCGATCGACCCGCATCTACGACTAAACGTTTCCATTCATATATTACAGTGAAACTTCAATTTCAATCATTATAATTTCTCTACAATATAATTCACAACAAGTTATTCTACATTTCCATATAAATATATATTCCCGTAATTTCTCAAAAAAAATAAAAATTATTTCGTAGTTCATTACTACACTCAACAGATCTCCCCGCCTCTTCAAAGAACTCCCGCATCAATCATCCTCTTCATGATATACTTGTAGTCTTTTATAAAAAATACAATTCCATTGCAAAATACTAACATGCAATGTACATTTCTACAATTGCAAACTCTTCAAAATTACATTTCAAACATTGTAGCATTCTACAAATTTCACATAATAGAAATAAATTGCCATATTTCTTTTCAACCATTAAAAAGCAATCTCCATTTCAAACATTATACAATCTATATACATATCTCCAATGACATTATAATATAACTTTCTTTTCAACAATGAAAAATGCAATGTTTATTTCAAACATCATATATTCTCAGATACATATATCCAATGACATATATATATCAAAATAATTACAACTAATCTCATTCTACCATATTCCTTACTTGCCAGTTTCCTTTGCAACATTAGGTGCAATTGCTAGTTGTAATGCATTCTCTATTCATAAGCACATTTAAGGGGTTTTTACAAGTTGGTTTCCACTAGATAAATTTATGTACTTGTGTATGTGATTGATGTAGGTTTATGAATGTTGTTTTAAATTCTAAATTAATTTTGGTAGAGTAGAGTAGAATTGTGTATCTTGATTTAGATTAAATTTCTTGAGCACTTGAAATTCTATAACCATATTTCTATGAAAATCACCAATTGAACTACCCTTATGGGTATAATTTAAATTATTATTATTACTAGCTATAAAAATAATTAATATAGTACTTAAACATATATAAATTTAAAAATCATGTAAAAATAGTCTTAACCATGGATATTCACCCAAACTTTATTATTGTGATTTTTAACCTATAAATATGTTTTTCTACAATATGATATGTCAACACCAACTAAGGGCCAAAAAACCATAAGTCATATTCATATAATGTTTTTTTTAATTAATCAATTTAATTAAAAGGTTAGAAAGTGTATACATACTTTTGAGATAAATTCTCACCTTTGATATGTGACTATTAAGAATATTCTAGAATATTGAAGTTAAATCCTTGCTATCCATCTAAGAATTATTGATAATTAAAATAAAATTTTGTAATCCTATTTCAAAATAAACAATAATTTTTTGACTTTTTAATGTTTTTTTGAATATTATAGAATGAGTCAAATGAGTTACACTAAGGTATGAGAATCTATAACAATGACTCATGGTATTAACCCATGGTATTGGCCCATAGTATTAGCCCATGGTATTGAGAATCTATGGTATTGGCCCATGGTATTAGCCCATGGCTCATGATATTGAGAATCCATGTTATTGACATGTGGTATTAACCCATGGTTTTGAAAATACATGGTATTAGCCCATGGTATTAGCCCATAATATTTTTAACCAATCTTATTTATAAAATAAGAATTCTTATTTATAGAATAAGAATTAGATAGTGTGTAAATACCAATTAAAAATCCATATGTAAAAGATTTTATTTAACTAAGCTAATTAATATTAATGCATATTTTCGTATGAGAAATAATAAGGATTGGTGGGTGATAATTTCAGTTAAAGGCGACACGCTAGAGTCGTTTCTTCTAGTGAATAAGATTATTAGGTTTCTTTCCGTAATGATTCATTTTTCACAGTGTTAAGTATATGGTGTACATTGTGGCAATTGTTATGTTTAATCTTTTGAAAATAATTTTTTTATCATTTTTTATTTTATTATTAACGAGATGGTAGATGAGTGTTTTGATTTTGCGCTTCTCTTTAATTTATAAACCTAAAGCCGTCAAACTTTTTAGCGAATTTGATCTTTACAGCAGGTTTCTTCTGTGAGGTGTAGCTATTGGAGAAAAAAATAAGTTTCATTATGTGCCATAACTATTTAAAGTCCAATTTGATATCCGGTAATAGAGCAGCTGCAACCCTTTCTATTATATCTCTCAGCAAGTCTGGTTAGAATAATATCCTTATCAAAAACTCAAAATTAAAATGAGATATGGTTAGAATCTAAAATTATTCTAATTCTATCTCTCTCATTTTAATTTGATTTTTTTTGTTAGCTATAATATTTTTTTCTTTTTCTTTTTTATTCTAACAAAATAATAAGAAATATAATAGAGACCATTGCAACTACTATATTCCTAGATATCAAAAATTAAATTTAAATGATTAGGGTGGATAATGAAGCTTATTTTGTCCCCGATTGCTACACCTAAACAGACTCCCACTGAAGCCACAGCCGGAGCTGCAATAACTCTGTTGTAAACATGAGTATACCGTTGAGAAGGATTTCAAAGAAACATAAGGATGAGCTGCAGTTTATGTTGGCTTAGATGTTTAGTATATGTGCTCCTTGTTGTTAGAAACAAGTGCTTTTTGGTCTATAATGGATTGTATATCATTTTTACGAAGGAATGGTGTATTAGTTTTCTTACATGTTAGAGAGTTATTGGTGCTTATGATGATTAGGATGTTTCCAAGTTGGATCTTATTATCTAGATACTTATACTTATAATTATGTTACTTAAAATTAATTTCATATAAATTTGGCATTGTTTTAAATATTTAAAAATATATTTTTTTTTTTCATAATAAATATAAATGAAAAGCTTTTGTAATTTATATAAAGTTTGAGCTAGGTAAAAAAAAGTGAATTAATGAAAAATATTCATAAAACTAAAAGTTGAAAATTATTAATAATATATAATATTGTTCAAATTTTACTTTTACCGAGAACTAGGACACTTGGATTGTGCAAGTTATCCATCAAATTTCTGTCTTTCAATAATTTCTTGCTAGATTTTAAAGAAATTCGATTGGAAAAAATCCACCAAAAAAACCCTTCAAAAAGTCGCACTAAAGACAACTCTCGTTTTTTTTACTGTAAATATAGGTTTAGCACCCTAAAAAACCTCTAGGACACTTGGATTGTGCAAGTTATCCATCAAATTGCTTTTCAATAATTTCTTGCCGGATTTTAAAGAAATTAGAGTGGAAAAATCCACTAGAAAAGCCTTCAAAAAGTCGCACTAAAGACAACTCCATTCTTTAAAGGAGAAGTCTTTAGTGCGATTTTTTGAAGGCTCTTTTAGTGGATTTTTTCTATCTAATTTCTTTAAAATCTAGCAAGAAATTATTGAAAACATAAATTTGATGGATAACTTGCACAATCCAAGTGTCCTAGAGATTTTTTAGGGTAGAGATTTTTTAGGGTACCGAATCTATATTTACCGTAAAAAAAACTAATTTAAATAACAAAAAATTCAACTACTATGCTGAATCAACTATCTTTGAAAAAAAATATTTGTGCACATAGTTTAAAGAATTAGCTCCCCAAATCGCACATCAACATCAATTGTCCCGAATAAATTATTTATGCAATCCACATAGTTTAAAGAATTGCAATGCTTTATTGGAGACCTTTAAAGAATTGCAATGTTTTATTGGAGACCTTTGCAATTTGGAAGTTCTCCATATACGTGTGCCACCTTGGTGTTTGTTAACTCCGAGAGTTTGGAGGAGTTACAAGTGCCCCATTCAGATCGAATCCATGCCATATCCTTGGCACCGTTAATTGTGTGGAGATTAATGAATTTAATGAGTTGTTAATGCTGATAAGAATTTTTTAGTAGTGTTGGAATATATTGCTGGATACGAAATGGCTAGAAAAAAACTCCGGCATATATTATGTGCCAATTCAAATTTAGATGCAAAAATGGCTACAATCTTTCAGAAACTTCCCTCATGTTCCGTAAACACTTAAATATCGATCTTTCTTGTGCTATACCCTTCCATTTGAAGGTGAAGATATACGTCAATCTCAAATGAAAACTACCAAACCTAATAAAGAAACACAGATTTTTGTATAAACACAAACAAGATAATTCAAAATAGTGATATTAACTTCTATGATCTTGAAAACAAACATTTCGAGAACGATTCAATTTGTTCATCAAAAAAACACAAACCAATCTTGTAAGTTGTGGATTCACAAGACAAAAAGTAAGATGAAAAAAAATAGAGAAGCTGGAATCGAGAGTTGGATTAGATAAAGTTGATCGAGCTGATAGCGCCATGACCATAATAGTCCGTCGACTCGTAATTCATAACCCCAAAAAACACCACTTAGTGCCCTCGCTTTGATAGCGTGTCCGTCCGTACATTTTTTTTCCCTTTAGATGTGTCTGGAATTTTAATTCATCGAAAGAAATTTTCAACAAATTGATGCGCTCGAGCGAAGAAGTCAAATGTCTAGGATAAAAATTTGTATCCTTATTAAGATGTTCGATCGCAACCTTCGAATCCCCATACACCCGGAGGTTTTTGACATACAACCGTGATGCAAACCATAGCAAGTCCCACAATGCAAGAGCTTCCGCCCTCGTATTAGTCCCATCTCCCCCAAACCAAGAATCTTATAGTGGCATAGGGGGTGAGATCCTCAACCAAACACCACACTCGCATCTATTGTTTTTCTGACCCGCCATCAAAGAAGCTTTCGATGGATATTGAGTTTCGAAAGTCCTCTTATTCTTAGAGAGGTCTCTGTCTGAGGCCTCTCGGGCAACTTTTAATCAAATCCCAATGTTGTATGATTTGTTGAGCAAGTACCCTTTTGGACCGTCATCGATCTCGTCAAAAAATCCATTTGTTTTGGCTGATCCGGATGAACCGATGGAACAAAACTAGAACACTTATCGAGTTTTGACTTCTCTTAAGGCCCCATAAAATGAATTAGTGGTGTTCTCCATATTCGAATGTCCATTCTGAAAAAAATTGCAAAAATGACCTCGTAAAACAGCTTTAGCATAAGAGCAAGTATAAAAAAAGATGTTGGTTGTCTTCACCGCATTCATGCAAAGCCCGCACACACCAGAGCCTAATTCTCCCTTTTCTCATCTTGTTGTCCCAAGTTAAGTTCCTGTTCATCGACATTAACCATAAAAAACAATTTCATTTTCAATTGTGCACTATTCTCCCAGATCCCCTTAAAAATTTTGTACTCATGCTCTTGTGAAGAATTGGAGACAAGTTTCCCTTAAATATCTTCATCAATGAGCATACCGTTCTTCAGCAGTCCGCTCCATATCACCCCATCCCCTCCTTGATTCCACATCAACCCTTTTCTTCTCATGTCCATAGTGTATTTGTTCCAATCATGTACCAAGTGTCCCGGAAGCTATAATATCTCTCCCAAAACCAATACGAGTATACCTCCAACCTTTTCTTTAATAATTTGGCTGATGTAAAATATGTTCTTCCCATTAAGGTAATCAATCAACTCGACTATCGCAGTAAAAAGTCCCGATCCACCCCACAGAGTTCAGTCGCTAATGAGGATCTTACCCCCATCCCCAAACTTCCACTTTAGGAAGCATGTAAATGTTTGGCCATATTTGTTTGAAACCATTCCGGATGGTAGAGGCTCCTTTAGTGTTGTTCCATCCCACCTTCGGGAGATCTTCCATTCCTTTCTCCTTTAGATACTTATACCTTAAGATCTCGCTCCAAATTCCTTTAGTCGTAATTCCCCTCCAAAGAGATTTCATCGAAAGAGCCCTTCCAAAGGATACTAAATCTTTCAGTCCCCCATCCTACATACATCTTAGGCTTCATGATCGAGGTCCAACTTCCCTTAGACACACTTCCATTCCATAAGAAATTCATTATAACTCTCCTAATGCCATTCGACAGTCTTCTTAGGAATAACGAAAATATGTACCCAATAAAGCATTAGCTATTGTAGGATAGCTTGGATGAGAATGATTCTGGCCCCTTTGGATAACCATTTAAAGGACCATCCCCTAACCCTCTTCTTTGCCTTATGAACCATCCACTGCTAGTCCTTTGAGCATGATCCGGATTTATGCAGGAATGCAATAGAATAAACACATAGACATAAATACAGAGATGCAGCAGAAATAACACTTCATTTCATTAATATCAAAGAATTGAAATTTTCTTACAGACATAATGGAAATAAAACTAGCTAGGCAGCCGGTAGCTATCTATCGAGAAGAGATGTGGCGGCTATAGGCCTCTCAAAGTCGAGTTACAATGAGGCTCAAGGGCCTATTTATTATTGAGAAACAAACGGAGAACTCTAAACATCCCAAAAACCTAACCATAGGAGATGAAGCGCCAAAAATATGGGCCCCGTTTGGGTAAATTGGTGTTTCAACTTCCCCGTGGGACATAACTTTGGCATACTATCTCCCGTTTGATGCACATGATACATCATTAGAAATATCTATCTAAGGAATACAAACTTTTTGCCACAAATATCCATTTCAAAACGAAATGATATTTGCTCGAAGCGCGATGCCCAAAAAAATGTCGTTTAGTGCCTCAAAAACGGCTCCGAAGTTCACGGACCCGAAAAAGTGCTAAAAATAGTAAGTTGTGCCGAAACCGAAAAACTCGAAAGAGACAATGGTGGGGCCCCCTAGTGGAATAGGCTGGTGGCCACCAATATCCACCTGGATCGAGAGGACTAGTTGTTTGGTTTTAGGTTGAAACCCAAGTATTTAAATCCCGCACCCAAAGGCGCACAGGGGAATTTGAAAACTACGAGTAGTCTCCTTTACCTGTTCCCGAAACCAACTTATCTCCCTCATCCTCGAAGTAAATGCACAATTTTTTTTGGAGTTTTCCATCATACCAATGGCCGCACGTAGACTCGGAGAATAAACCGTGGAAAGCATTCCACACTCGACCTTTCAATCATCCCAAAGAGAAATACGTCATCTACAAATAGATTATCACCGATCTCCCTAACATTTGACGACTTTCGATGCCTCTAAAGTGACCCATACGACATCTTTTCTAATTCTTTTGCTTAGAGAACCCATTACAAAAATGAATAAAAGCGACGATAGAGCGTTGCCTTGTCTTAGGCCTCGTCTAGGTTTGAAAAATCATGATTTCGTGCCATTAATTATAACCACCATAGAGGGGTTGGTGGTGCAACCCATTATCCAATTAATCAAGGCTCTATTAAGACCAATTTTATATAGAATAATTCTCACGAAACTCTAATCAATTTGGTCATAAGCCAATCTCGAGTCGATCTTCATGACCAAATCTTTCAATTTCTTTGAATGGATGGAATGAATAACTTCCCTAGCGCTGAAGCCACCACATCATGAATTCATCGGCCTTTCGTAAACCCCGACTGCTCGGGTGAAATGTAGCAAGCCAACACCTCCTTAATTCTCTCCGCAATGGTCTTTCGAAATAATTTTATAAAGGGTATTGTAGAGAGAGATCAGTCTATAATCGCTTAGAGATGTAGCTCCAATTTTTTTTGGGAATGAGAACAAAAAAATGTATAATTTAAAGCCCCACCGACCAAACCATGCCTCCCGACTTCATTCGCCATATCCGCGATAATAGAGATAAGAGAGTCGAGCAAAAATGCAAGAAAAAAATCCGGGGTCCGACCTATCCGACTCCCCGGACCGTTGTCACCGTAAACGATTTCCACACCGAAATAATCTCATCTTCGGTGATAGGCTCGTAGAAATTCTCTAGATTGCTATCATCGAACATTAATGGAATCTCCTCCAACGCCCACAACTCGATCGATATAATGCTCCTCCCCCCCCAAGCTTTATAAAGCGCTTCAAAATGTCGACCGCCACCTCTTGAATATTAGTGGTGGAATAATATGATGCTCCGACATCCTCAACTCGCCAAATTGCGTTGGAACATTTTCTCCCATTTCGCAACCACGTGAAAGAACTTAGAGTTCTTGTCCCCCTCCTTGAGCCGGACCGCCACGCTCTTCGGTCTCCAGGGACTTTTTCCTCAATAAGGAGGATATCCCTTTTCGCATTTTCCACCCTCTTAATGTTTTCCCGTGTGTCGGCATTCGGGATATCCTCTTCCAAACACTTCATAAGACCGAAGACTCTTGCCTCATAAGCTTTAAACCTTTCTCTCGAAGAGTATCTTCTTCCCGCGTTCCCATATTTTAACTTTCTTTTTAAGCCCCCTCATCGACTCCATAATGTCATTCATTGCCGAGGTTTTCACATTCCTAGGATTCACGCTTAGGTGCTCCAAAACCAGAGTGATATAAAAGATTTCAAATACTCGGTAAGAATTGTTTTAGTAGTGTTGGAATACATTTCTAGATACTCGTGGCTCTCAAAAATAAATTAATATTTATTACATTTCAATTAGAATTGGTGATATAAAATATTTCAAGCATCAAAGAATTGAAATGATTTAAAATTATATATTTAATTATTTTCGTCTATAAGACTTTAATCATGACTTTTTATTTGCAGAGAGATACTACATTTCAAATTCCAATATATATAGAGGTAAGAGTTAGAAAATGTTTTAAATTTTTTTATTAAGAAAAACATGTAAGATATAAAAGAGTGATTAAATAATTAAAAACAAAATATTAAAATTTAAATAGTTCAAAATGTTTTTTATTTTTATTTTAAATTTGATATTTACGTTGTTGGTTTACATGTTTCTACTTTCATAAATTTGATAGTTACATTTCCGGTTGGACCTTATAATTAATGTTTTCATTCCGTAATATTATACTTAATTGTATGGGATTCAAAATACATTGACTACTTTTATCTAAATTTTTTTTAGGTTAAAATTCATTTTACCCATAAATTTTATACCATTTTTTTTCAATATACTTTTCTTATTTTCATTTTTTAAAAAATATTTTACTAAAATTATTATTAAAAGCATCAACCAAAATTATTATTGAAAGCATGAAAAAAGCACACACATATAATTATAATAATAATTATTTATTAATTTTTTTTTAATAACATATATATAATTAAAAATGACAATAATGAAAGAATTATTTTTATGTTAGTAAATTTTTTTTTACCTATTTCTTGTGACATGCATAACCAATATGACTAAATAATACCAATATATATCGCATTGGAAAACTAAATTTATATTTATAAATTTGGTAATATTTTAAATATTTAAAAATAAATTTAAATATAATTTTGTAATAATAGTTATAATTGAGAAGCATTATCTAGATACTTATAATTATGTTACTTAAAACTAAGTTCATATAAATTTGACATTGTTTTAAATATTTAAAAATATTTATTTTTTATTTTTATTTTTATAATAAATTTAAATGAAAAGTTTTTTGTAATTTATATAAAGTTTGAGATAGGTAAAAAAAATGTGAATTAATGAAAAATATTCATAAAATTAAAAGTTGAAAATTATTAATAATATATAATATTATTAAAATTTTATTTTTTATATTAATTTTAAAAAACTATATAAAACTAATATTAATAGATAAAATAAAAGGTTTGAAAATTGAATTCGGATAGGGTGTTTAAAAGGAATAATTGTTATTTTTTTATTTAGTTTTTAAATTTTGTAGATGACATGCTGATCTTGTTGGTATTATGAAATTTTGTGTGTGTTATAAATGTATTGATATTATGTTATTAATCTTTTGAGGTACAAATTTGTCCTCATTTTTTTCATTTTTTAAAGGAAAAATTACACTTAAATAATTTGATTCCTCTCAATACTCGATAGACTCAAATTTAGATGGATCTATGTTGGCGCATTAATTTAATGAATGAATTCTTATGAACATGCATGAACAACTTTTCCAAAAAGCAAGGTGCCTCATTCTATCTCTAGCATAGCAAAGGAAGACTTATGAAAGTAATATATCCATTGTTTGTGCAACACACTTATTGTTTTTAATAGAAAATAACCACTCCACACTTTCTCCTACCCAAAGAATAAGATTAAATGCCTCTAACATATCATATTAATATAAAAAATAGTACATCTAAAATTGAAATAAGTATAAACACCATCTTGCCTCTCATTAATATAAAGAAAGACTAGCATATATTTATGAATAAAAAAGAAAAACCCGGGACCCATGTGAATACCTTAGGGGGAGAAAAGATATCAAACATTAAACAATGCACTTATCTTTGCATAATTCATCTTTTAAAAACCTGGTGGTCTTTTTTGACATTATGGAAACACTTCTAGCTAAGATCGAGGTTCACACTTCTCTTTTTTAAGAGATTTAAGTCACATTTCTGCTCTATATTTTACTCTTATCTATATATAATATAAATATAACTAACTATTTAAAGAAAAAACCCAAAAAAACAACATGGGGTTAAAAACAATGAAAATGACTCGTGAAAACAATCCAAATGCATCGATAAAACTTATTAATAATATTATTTTAATTTTTTTCCACAGAAAAAGTTTATTGGGAAATGTTGTCCAACATACCACTTTATGTTGGTCAATGTTTTCATTGATGTCAATAAGGCATTGTTGAAGATGCCCTAAACCCTAACTACTTGACTAGACCCTAACTCTAAGCATTAATTGAAAGCCCTAGCCCTAAAGTGCATTTAATGACAAAAGCTATAATGTTCCAAATGCCTTTGATAGAGCCCCTCAGATTGAAGCTAGCCCTACTATGTTCTAGATAAAGAATGATGCCCTATGTATATGCATGGACCTTAAGATTACCTAAGCATGAACGTATGCTAATAGTGTCAAATTCCTAGATGCATGGAAATCAGTGAAGGTATTGTTCGTTAAAGAAATTGGAAAGTTTGATAGAAATGACAAGTTTATTGTCCAACACAGAGGCACTAGTGCATGGATGTCTTGGAATACTAATAAAATATGGAGAAGACATGTTGATTCATAAGTTGAGATGTTTGTTGTGGACAGAAAAATTTCTAACCATAAAAGAAATCGACTAGTCCAAGATGAAGCCTAGCATGATCTTATTACAAGGGGATGACCAAGCAAGTTTGTCAATACCATATTAATATATCGACTCAAAATAAAAGACTATGTACATATACATGGGAGACATTGATCGGATCATGCAAAATCAAAAGCGAGTTGAGGACTTAGAATGTTTGGACTTTGTGCTAACAGCTGATTTGTCATGGAGGACTGGCCCTACTCTAGCACGAATTTCACCGGTGATCCGGACCTCCCACTCCCGGAAGGAGAGGATTGGGATGAAGCACTTGGTAAGACTCATTTTTTTATTTTCATGATTATTATGATTTTGTTATGTATGTTCCGACATTAAATCCATGTGTTATGCGGATGTTGGACCACAACACCGCGGGCATGTCTCCGATAGCGAGGCGAGTCCCTCACGACTTTGATATTGCCCCCTCATGGTGAGGGAGGCGAGGAGGAGGAAATCATGCGCAACCCTGGAGGGAATCTCTCGTGGGGTCCCGGACTATGTGCGAATCGACGATGTTCCCTCGCGTATACCGGAGACACACTATAGGGTGTCAAATCAAGTTCATCGTCTTGCTGAGGTGGCTTGTACTGGGCAATGACATGCTATCATGAGCATCACGCCGACTAGACACCTAGGATTAATTTACGCATATTTTTTTAGAGACATGATGTCTCGTGATGTAACAGAAAACACACATATTTTTTGAACTTATGATGCACACTCGATGCAAACATTCAATATATATATACATATATATATCTATTTTCCTATATGGATATTTTTTCATGTGATGATGATTTTACAGATTACGCAAATTTCTATCTAATACAATGTTAGCCACTATATCGGTTAATGCATTCATTTTCATAGGAATATGTTGATATGTGATATAATAAAAATGTCTTTCCAAACAAACGAACACGTAAATACAACCTTAAAATATGAGGGTTTCTAAATCGAATAATGTCCATTAAGTTGAAGAACAACAATTTGTGAGTCCAGCATTTACAACCAATGCACGAATGCCGAGGGTAATCACCTCGCTTAATAGTTCAATAACAACACTATACTCAGCGACATTGTTTATAGTTCGTCCTAAACAAATACCTTGTAGATCTATAAACTCACTAGCAGGATCATAAATCACCCAGGCTACCAAAGACAAGTTCTGGGTATCGTGGGAAACACCATTTGCAAAACCGAAATAAGGGGTAATAGATGTTTGCATAATAAGCAAACGACCCAATAAGCGGGAAAATGTTTCACAAAGCACACCAAGCCAAAATATTTCATTTTTATGCAAGCTCGAAAACAAAAGTAAACTATTCTCGAAATTGGTTTCATTTATACGCAAGCTTGAAACAAAGGTAAACTATGCTTGAAAAACGTGCATGCACCCAACATGGTGACTCAATTCAAGGTACATGCCCCCAAAGCTTCATTCCAGATGTAATGAACGAAAATTAGATGAAGTGAAGGTTCAAATTACGAGATTAGAGAAAGACTCGACTGGGATTTTACGAGATCTGATCAAAGACTCAAATTGAACGGGAACATGTTTCATTGTTTTAACAAGGTTGACACATTAAAAGAACTATCCTCATGACCTAATTCATTTTTTAATGAGGTTGACATAGAATATGAACCATCCTCGTAACACCTTGTTTCATTTTTTAACGAGCTTGACACAATAAAAGGAAATCTGATCACAATGACCTTTACCATAAAGAATAAGAGGTCATGGGTTCCAAGAGGTTCGCATCTGATGGGATAACAACATCTTGGAAATCGAGATCGAATGCCCCCAGTAAATGGTACTCGACGACACAATCATTGGATGAAGGCAATGAACAAGCGACCACATAATTAACCTGTGGCGGGGAAGATACAACTAGCAAGTAAAAATCCGGCAGAGATGATGGCAGACCAACTACCACCTCCGGACTCAAAGAATGAAAGCTGATCAATGGTCACGATCCGACCTTTGTCGTGGAAAGTAGATCACACGAAAATAGGGAGGAGACAAGTGCGCCCATGGCATAAGCATAGTCGCGCTCCAAGAGTAAATTGAAATCTAAGGGGCGGAACAACCATCACGTCTATATAGAAGGTTTTCGCTCTCAAAGTGATCGACAACTTCGAAAGGATCCCTAATGGTTGATTGTTTCGTCTGATAAATGCCAATAGATTCTACGTAACAGAGACAAGCGGTGGAGAACCAAAAGCTTGCCAAGTACTTGAAAATAGAACACTATCATACGTGCCTTCATCTATAATTGTGCTAGGTATTACCACATCAAGGGTTTGTACCATGATCTCAAAAGGCATATAAGAAGGAAGGCGATATCCCACAAATCAAATCCAATCAAAAGAAGCAACCAAACTACTTGGAGAGGGTACCATCGAAATGAGATGGTCATCCCCTAGTGTTACCAGAGTAAGAGGAGCATCCTCCTAGACATCATACATGGGAGCAGGAAGAGAAACTTCTTGAGTCACAGGGATGGGAGGACCTTTCTCCAAGTCCAAGGATTCTAAAGAAACAAGAAGAAGATGAGGGGGATGAGATCCACTCTCGACGAAAAAGACCCGATGAACCATAGCCGGGATCAAATGAACCAATTCCACGACCAATGGTTGGTTGGGAATGGATTATTGAATTTAAATTTTCGAGGGAGCGGGATCGACCAAGGATGACTCTCGACCGATATTTAAATCAACTAGCGGAGGACTCGAAGAAAGCTTCTTGTAACCAACCAGAAAGGTAGGGTGCAGAGATAGTAGGGTTGACTCTCGTGGCTTCATCCATGTATAGAAAAAGGTGAATTGGACGATGCCCTTCACACAAATTACAGGGATTGGTGATCTTACCCTATTTCTTATGATTCTTATCATGTCTAGTCGAAGATATGCCACCAATATGACTTCTAGAAGCTAAAGGAAATGACGGAAGACCGTTGGACCATGCTTTAAGTACCTTGGGAATGCCAGGGCAGTCTCAAAGAAGATGGTCACCTTTGCACAATATGCAAGGGAATTTGAATTTCTGTGGAAGGTTGGATGGTTTATCAATGGACGGTGTCTAAGGTGCAATAGTCAGAGAGGTAGCCTCTCTCTTATCTGACTTCTTCTTCTTAATCTTCTTCTTCTTCTTCTTCTTAGCCACCTGGTTACTAGAATCCAGAATTTCACTAGGCTAAGTAGAGGGGGAGGATGAAGAAATAGGAGAATAAGGGGAGAGGTCCACCTTCGAATCACCAGGATGTTGTCCAAGTGGAGGGGATGGTTGTACAGTGGGTGGAAAACTCGAGATCATAGAGGTGGAGAACAACCAAACAGGCAACGCAACAATTAACCTAGGCAAGGACAATGTTGCCATATAAGGAGCACCAACATTCCCAAAAGTAGGAAAAGCACTAGGATTCCCTTCGGGGGGGATTCCTTGGTTGGTAAAATCTGGAAATGTTGCCATTGGAAACAATCATAAAACAAAATGCTAAGGAAGATAACTTTAACCAAGAATATTTCGTGGGCAGTTAATTTTGAGACATTGAAACAAAACTTTTCCGTTTCATATTTTAAGAGTCGAGAAATAGGAAAAAAGTGACTCTATCTCTTTCAGGTTAAAATGAGCATGAAAGGAAAAGAGCTCGATGATCTCTTCTCCCTTTAAGGAGTCACGAAAAAGATCGAAATTACTACTCAGGTAATCTAAGAAAGAGGGTCTACCAAGTTTTTGTAAACTGTCATATACACCTTGGTGATCAAATGAAAGAGAAATGACCAAGGACTTAATGTACGTGCAGGTAGTCTCCCCGAATGTTGTGTTCGGTGTATCACAGTTATAGGGAAGCAGAGTCAGCTTCCTATGGATAAAGGATTTGAACCTATGAGGGTCTCCCTTTATATAAATGACGATACAGGGAGCACAAGTCCGTACTAGTGCTGTCTAAGGCTAGATGGTGAACGACAACTACTAGGTTTAACGAAGCCGGAACATGTCACTAGCCTAGACCTCTAAAAATGTTTGTGTTAGGTTCCAATTTTTCCTTAGGTTAATTGAATAAATTTTACAGTTTATTTGAATTAATGTTTCAGTTTCAAGGCCCTACCGAATTTGATCTCAAATTTCCTAAATGCAAGCTACATGCAATAGAACACCATTTTCCATTCGATGAATGCTAACTAAGAGAAGGATAGTAATCTTTTAGAAAGAAACAAACAATGAAATCATATGAATAAGTCCCCTAATGCATCTAATACAATCAAAACGAGAAACAAAAAACTCTTTCCTAGATGCAAGCACTAGTTCTGTAAAAGAGCTTTTCATTCTTGATGCAAACGAAAGGATGCAATTTTTTTGCTTTTTGAATGAACGAAGTACACAATGCAATAATTACATCAAAAATCAAATCAAACACTAGTTTAGAGCACTATGAATGTAGATATCTAAAAACGAACAATCTGAACACAGTACAAACATAAAGACGTACTCAAACCAATGATGCACTCTTTCAAGCAAAGTGAAAGCCTTCAAAATTACCCAAACGAGCAATGTGATCCATGCTTGAAAAAAAAGAGATGGAGACTCAAACAAACAAAAAATTAATCGTTCAACAAACCAAAAACTCAAAGGATCAAGAAAGACTCAAGCAACTGATCAGGGAATCGAACTGACAGGAAACAAAAAGGCTCGAACTTTAATCAGAAGGCTTAGTGAGAGAAATACACCTAGAACTCTAGGGATATGACTTGCATCGATAAGAGAATAGACAAACCACTGAGAAGAGAAAGCTTAAAATAAAATAAAAAACTCCAAAAATACCAATTGAAAATCAAGAAACAAGCGAGAGTCAAGCACAACTGGCCAAAAACTCAGCAAAAGTGTCAAACCAAATCCTACAGGATTCGGCGCGACTGTGAGGTGATAATCCGCACCAAACAGGGGTTGGTGTTACTGCGACAAAAGCAACCTACACCAATTGGCATGACTGTTCAAGAGAAACTCGCAACAAGCTAGATAACTATGGGAGGAGGAAAGAACCAGTGAGCACAGGTAAATCTTGACACTCTAGAGTTGTACAAGATGATTCTATACAATTAAATAAGCCAAAAAATACAGGAAAGCAAGAAAACGACTGAAGTTGACTTGATAATACAAACTCCTAAAAGGCAAAGAAATGAAAAACTCACACTGATCCCCAGTGGAATCGTCAATTTTTTGGGAAGGTAAATCCTCTCTACGGACAGAGACGATCCCTCTAGCCCTAAAGTGGTTCTAGCAACAAAGGGACAAGCTAAAGTGTAGGTTCCTAATTAATGAATGAAATTGATAGGGTAGATCGACCTACCTGGAGTCCAAAGTTGTTGTCGCTGTAGTGGTGGTGGCCTCTTGATCTTTGTCTCGACGGGTCACAATCCTTCTGCAACAATGCTCGAATACTTTCATGAAGATAAAAAAACAAGAGCATCATACAAAAAAATGATTTCATTCATAATCAACTAACTAGTCAAGGAGGGTTAAGCATATTGCATCAAATAAAATACATTAACGCAAGATGGGAACCAGACAATAGTCGTGTATATGTATAAATAGAATAAAGAGTTACAATAGGATCCTTGATGTCGCAACCTCCTTCAGCGAGGTTCACGCAAAGTGCGTCTCAAGGGATCGTTGGGAATTCAGATGGGATGAGGACACATGCCTAAGCTCTCTCGACAAAGGTCTCTTCTGTTCCATCTTCATAGAAAAAAGTTCATGAATTCTCTTCAGCGTTTCACCTATAATATGTTCAGCTATCTCATCAATGGAAGATGGCTTTATTTATAGACGGAGAGGAGGAGGTTGGGATCCCTACAATGGTGAAAGGGAGGTCTTATCCTTTGGGATGTTTCCCCAAAAGGTGGAAACAAGAGGCCAAAGCAGGAAGGCCATGGTTATTCAGTGGAACCACTCCAGATGACTCATCCACGAAGTTGTTATGATGGAAACTTTGCCTCTATTTAAAAAATAAAAATCAATAAACAGGTTGGCGTGGGTAGCTCACTGGGACAGAGCGCCAATGGGCACAAGGCCCAGCATTAATCTTCCTCATTGGCGCGAGGGCATAATAGTCTACTAGCGCCAAGGAAAAAACATGTGTTTCTCATAGTCTTCTTAGGGAATTGTCAACAAAAGGAATGTTTTCCTCATGGAAAGGGATGCAATGATGTTCTTTGCAAGGCATGACACTTTTTTTTAGTCACAGAAATGATCCTTCAATGTGCGGGACAAGGATTGCAAGGACAGTTACAAAATGGTGTGTAACAACTATAAGGAAACCTTTGCTCCCGTAGAAAGGTATTCATCCATTAGATCAATTCTTGCATTGGCTATGCAGATGGGGTGGAAGATCCACCAAATGGATGTAAAAACAACATTTATCAATGGTGTTATTGAGGAGGAAGTGTACATAGAGCAACCAGACGATTTTGAGACATTTGAATGGGAGTCTCATGTGTGCAGACTGATGCAAACATTGTATGGTCTCAAATAGGCTCCTCGAGCTTGGTACACTCACATTGATCGTTATTTGACTGGATTTAGATTCACCAAAAGTGAAGCAAATGCAAAATTATATCATATTTTCATAGAAGGTAAATTTCTTATCATTGTTTTCTATGTTTATGATTAATATAGACAAGTGATGAGCAATTGATCAACTCTTGCAAGGAGGACCTTGCAAGGGAATTTGAGATGAAAGACATTGGTCTCATGTACTACTTGCTCAAGCTAGAAGTATGACAAGGTGATGGGGAATTGTTTGTGTCTGAAGGCAAGTATGCCATTGAGATATTGCAAATATTTCGCATGGAGAATTGTAAGCCCATGGAGACACCTGTAGCTACTAATTGGAGGAAGGAGAATGCCACTTCAAGTGAAAAGGTTGATGCTACCATTTATCGGAATCTAATTGGTTCACCGATGTATCTTGTGAACACAAAACCATATATGTGCTATGTAGTCAACCAGTTGAGCGAAGTTATGGTTAGGCTGACAAAATTGTATTGGAAGGAAGCTAAGAATGTTTTTCGGTACCTCAAAGGCACTAACCAGCATGGATTATGGTACAGAAGGACAGAGGGAGTGACGTGAAGTTGTGTGGCTTCACAGATGTAGATTTGGAAGCGAGTCCATCTGACTGAAAGAGTACATCAGGTGGAATTTTAGACTTGGGTCCACAACAATTTCTTAGTACAACAGGAAGCAGATGTCTATGGCGCTCAACTCGGAAAAAGATGAATACATGGTTTAGTCAAGAGATGGATCCAACTATGATCTATTTTTATAATCATAATTGCATTAAGATCTCTTGGAATCAAGTATTTCACAATAGATCCAAGCATATAGATATTTGGTATCATCATTTACGAGATGATGTGCAGAGGAGGATAATGTTGCCACAATACATTCTAACAAATGAACAAGATGTTGACATCTTAACAAATGTTTTTTCAAGAGGTAAGTTCGAATTGCACAGGTGCAGGATAGGGGTGGTTGAAAATCCATTTCTTACTAAGAGGGAGTGTTAAGAAGTGCAACAAAAAAGTCTCAATTTGACTTTACCTTGGTCAAATTGAGAAAATTTGAATTTTCACATCAGCAAACGACTTGGAGGTAGTTAACAAAGGTGACATGGCTCTTGTCACTCATTTAGCTAAGTAAATTAGAGTTAGTGAGCTTGGAGTTTAGTAATGTGTGTTGATTGATAAATTTAACAATCTAGTTCTGTTATTTCAATTGTACTCAGTTAACTAACCTCTAACTATTGATAGAGTTAGTTGGAGGTCAATTGTGCAGTTGGACATCGACCTAACTCATTGATCAATCAACCAAAAATAGCTACTGCATGCATAGAATTTGAGTTCCCCGGTAGTGGTGGATATTCCAAGGCAGTGTCACATTAGTTGTAGACTAGTCTTGAGTATACATGTGTTGCATGGAATCAAATATCCATTCTTTGGATTTGTGCAATCAATTAGAGGAAAATTCCTAAAAAATAGGGGCCTAATTCCTCATTATTTTTGCAAGGAAATGGATCCTCAAGCAAAGGCAATAATGGACTAAGTCTGGGTCAAAGCTAGCAGAGGCAATAATGGACTAAGTCCGGGTCAAAGCTTCTCATTGAGTAGAGAGAAAGGTTATTCACTTACAAGTTGAGCTAAGAGTGAGGAAGCAATTGTAATACATTCTTTATTCATCTCATTAATGCAAGCAGGTTTAAGGGGTTTTTACCAGTTGGTTTCCCCTAGATAAATTTATGTACTTTTGTATGTGATCGATGTAGGTTTGTGAATGTTGTTTTAAATTGTGAATTAATTTCAGTAGAGTAGAGTAGAATTGTGTATCTTAATTTAGATTATGAAATTCTATCACCATATTTCTACAAAAATCACCAATTGAACTACCCTTATGGGTATAAGTTAAATTATTATTATTACTAGTTATAAAATAATTAATTTATTATTTAAACATATATACATTTAAAAATCCATGTAAAAATAGTCTTAACCATGGATATTCACCCAAACTTTATTATTGAGATTTTTAACCTATAAATATGCTTTTCTACAATATGATATGTCAACACCAACTAAGGGTCAAAAGACCATAAGTCATGTTCATATGATGTTTTTTCTAATTAATCTATTTAATTAAAAGGTTAGAAAGTGTATATATACTTTTGAGATAAATTCTCGCCTTTGATATGTGATTATTAAGAATATTCTAGAATATTGAGGTTAAATCATTGCTATCCATCTAAGAATTATTGATAATTAAATTAAAATTTTGTAATCCTATTTCAAAATAAACATGAAGTAATAATAATTTGACTTTTTAATGTTTCTTTGAATATTATAAAATGAGTCAAATGAGTTAGACTAAGATATGAGAATCTATAACCATGGCTCATGGTATTAACCCATGGTATTGGCTCATAGTATTAGCCCATGGTATTAGCCCATGGTATTGAAAATACATGGTGTTGGCCCATGGTATTAGCCAATTATATTTCTAACCAATCTTATTTATAAAGTAAGAATTCTTATTTATAAAATAAGAATTAGATAGTATGTAAATACCAATTAAAAATCCATATGTAAGGATTTTATTTAACTAATCTAATTAATATTAAAGCATATTTTCGTATGAGAAATAATAAAGGATTGGTGGGCGATAATTTCAGTTAAAGGCGACACGCTAGAGTCGTTTCTTCTAATGAATAAGATCTAGGTTTCTTTCCGTAATGATTCATTTTTCACAGTGTTAAGTATGTGGTGTACATTGTGGTAATTTTTATGTTTAATCTTTTGAAAATAATTTTTTATTTTATTATTAACGAGATGGTAGATGAGTGTTTTGATTTTGCGCTCCTCTTTAATTTATAAAACTAAAGCCATCAAACTTTTTAGCGAATTTGATCTTTAGAGCAGGTTTCTTGCAGCTCCCACTGTGGCTACAGTGGGAGTCTCTGAGGTGTAGCCATTGTCGAAAAAATAAGTTTCATTATGTGCCATAACTATTTAAATCCATGCACACTTCTAGTTGGTGTTCCTTTCCTGCGACGTCCTTTGGATCTCATACTCTTTGAGTTGCCAGGCAGCGAAGTGGGTGAAGCCATAACCTCATAAGCTCTCAATGCGGATCGCCTGCGCTTGAGGCCCCACCGCAGACCATAGAGTCTCCAAAAGTGGAGAAGTGTTTCTGCAGCTTCAATTTGCTCAATATCCATCTCCTAAGAAATGGATATTAACTCAAATTGAGAAATGTTCATTAACTCAATGAAATCGAATCATGTGTGGGGTCGGAAGATATAACCGCCGTTATCCCATTTCCGAAGGTCTATTGGCCAAGGTTCCAAGCATTGTTTTGGGGTGCATAATAATGCTCCGAAGGTCTTTATACATTGGGTTTTAAAGTGCATAAAAGTCCCCGGCAACTGTTGGTTTAAACTATTAAAACGATGTTTTTATAGTTTAATTACTTTCGAGATATGTGTTTGTACACAACCATCAGAGTGGCGCAGCGGAGCCGAGTGGGCCTAGCTCCCATAGGTACCAAGATCGGGGTATCTGCATTTTTTGTATCACCTGAGTAATGACTGGTGTAGCTGCAGGTGCATGTAAGGAAGATCTCAATTATTATTTATAACACATGTTGTTGTCGCATTCCAAAGAGGCGTATCATTCTTCTCAAATAGTTATAATTATAATGCGATCGAACCAAACCTTAACTCCAAGGTTCAATCGTTGATAAGGGGTTTGGAAGGCTCCGAATAGGGATTAATGTTCCCTAAGGATTATAGAATCAAAGGCTCGGAAGTGATTATGATGAATTTCTTCGGAAGTTTTTGTGACTCTAGTAATGTTAAGAGCCCGACAAATATGTATATATATATACAGACATCAGAGTGGGCCCATAACCCACAGTTCCCAGGATCGAATCTAAGTTTTGAGGTGAATTTGGTAGAGCGGGAATCGCTCTGCATCAAATATTTTTATCAAAATATCAATATTAAAATGAGATATGGTCAGAATCTAAAATTATTCTACAGTCGAATTTTTGTCATTCTAATACTACTGAGTTCACACCTACAGTCGAATTTTTGCAACAATACTTTGGTCATCTGTTAGTGTTAAAAAGATTTTCAAAATTGATGTCACTGCGTCATTTTTTCTAAAAGATAACAAACCTCCAGCACATCTATTTGAGAGGTGCTTCTAATTGCAGATTCTTCCAAATTCTTAATTGGTTTAATTGGAACATCTATATTTAATTGGTTTTTTTGGATATTTAAGCAGACTCGAACTGCATCTACATTTAATTGGTACCAAAACTATGTTGTCAATCACGGATCATTATGAAATATTACAATGCTGGAAAATTTAAATCTACAATGGTGTAACAATGTGAAGAATTGGCTCCCCAAATCGCACATGAAAAAATAATTTATGCAATCCATAGTTTAAAGAATTAGCTCCCCAAATCGCACATCAACTATTTTTGAAAATTTATTTATCCAAAATCTCAAATCGTACATAACTATCTCTGAAAAAATTATTTATGCAATCCACAGAATTTACAGAATGGAGTTGTTTTTAGTGTAATTTTCTGAAGGTGTTTTTGGTGGATTTTTTCAATTTAATTTCTTTAAAATCTGACAAAAAATTATTGAAAACAGAAATTTGATGGATAACTTGCACAATCCAAGTATCCTAGGAGTTCTTTAGGGTGATGAATCTATATTTACAGTTAAAAAAACTAGTTTAAAAAACAGAAATCAAGATTTTACCTTAATTTGTTTCACTAGATTCGGGCACCTGAACTCCAAAAAGTAGCACTAAAGACTACTCCTTTAAAGAATGGAGTTGTCTTTAGTGCGACTTTTTGGAGTTTCCGGTTCCGGGTAAAACAAATGGAGGTAAAATCTTGTATAAATTCAGCACCCTAAAAAACTTTTAGGACACTTGGATTGTGCAAGTTATCCATCAAATTTCTATTTTCAATAATTTCTTGCCAGATTTTAAAGAAATTAGATCGGAAAAATCCACCATAAAAGCCTTCAAAAAGTCGCACTAAAGACAACTTCATTTACTTTTTGAAGTTTTTTCTAGTGAATTTTTCCTGTCTAATTTCTTTAAAATCCGGCAAGAAATTATTAAAAATAGAAATTTGATAAATAACTTGCACAATCCAAGTGTCCTAGAGATTTTTTAGAGCGCTGAATCTATATTTACAGTAAAAAAGCTAATTTAAATAATAGAATTCAACTGCTGTACTGAATGTGCTGAATCAACACTCTTTGAAAAAAATATTTTATATAATCCGCATAGTTTAAAGAATTGGCTCCCTAAATCGCACATCAACATAAATTGTCCTAAATAAACTATTTTATGCAATCAACATAGTTTAAAAAATTGCAATGCTTTATTGGATACCTGTAAAGAATTCCAATGTTTTATTGGAGACCTTTTTCAATTTGGAAGTTGTGCATATAAGTGTGCCACCTTGGGTTTGTTACTCTGAGAGCTTGGAGCAGTTACAAGTGCCCCATTCAGTAGAATCCATGCCATATTCTTGGCACCGTTAATTGTGTGGAGATTAGTGAATGCAATGAGTTGTTAATGCTGATAAGAATTGTGTTTTAGTAGTGTTGGAATATATTTCTAGATAGAGTGGCTCTCAAAAATAAATTAATAGCTCTTATATTTCAATTAGAATTGGTGATATAAAAGATTTCGAATGCTAGTAAGAATTCTTTTAGTAACGTTGGAATACATTTCTAGATATTGTGGCTCTCAAAAGTAAATTAATGGTTATTACATTTCAAATACAATTGGTGATATAAAAGATTTCAAGCATCAAAGAATTGAAATGATTTAAAATTAATTATTTAATTATTCTCATTTATAAGACTTTAATCATGACTTTTTATTTGAAGAGATACTACAAGTACCTTGCCATATGGAAGGTCACGGGGTCAAATCTCCTCGACGCCCTTGGGGTTAGGCCCCGAAATTAAAGCCGACCGCTGATCCCTTCGGGTGGATCTACCGGATTATTACCCGTGGATGTAGCGGCCACTCAATGACCGTGAACCACAGCTGAAAAAAAAAAAAAAGAGTGAGAAAATGTTTTAAATTTTTTATTAACAAAAATATGTAAGATATAAAAGAGTGATTAAATGGTTAAAATAAAATATTAAAATATAAATAGTTCAAAATGTTTTTATTTTTATAAATTTGATATTTATGTTGCTGGTTCACATGTCTCTACTTTCATAAATTTGATAGTTAGTAAATTGTTGGCTGGACCTTATAATTAATGTTTTCATTTCTTAATATTATACTTAATTGTATACGATTCAAAATACATTCACCACTTCTATCTAAATTTTTTAGATTAAAATTCATTTTGCTCATAAATTTTATACCAAATTTTTTTTAATGTACTTTTATTGTTTTCATTTTTAAAAATATTTTACCAAAATTATTATTGAAAGCATCAACCAAAATTATTACAGAAAGCATGAGAAAAGCACATACATATAATTATAATAATAATTATGTATTAAAAAAATATAAACAATTTTAATTTTTTTAATAACATATATATAATTAAATATGAAAATAATGAACGAATTATGTAAACTTCATTTTTTTACGTTAGTAAATTTTGTGTTACCTATTTCTTGTGACATGTATATCTAATATGACTAAATAATACGAATATATATCACATTGGAAAACTAAATTTATATTTATAAATTTGGTAATATTTTAAATATTTAAAAAACAAATTTAAATATAATTTTGTAATAATAGTTATAACTGAGAAGCATAATTAGAGAGTTACAGGTGCTTATGATGATTAGGATGTTTCCAAGTTGGATCTTATTATCTAGATACTTATAATTATGTTTTTTTTTTTTTTTTTTGTGAATTCCGTAGGACCTGTCTTTTCTATTATAAAGAGCAAGTTGCTTAAATAATACAGCAAAAGAATGTGCCTCATCCTGCCCAAAGGGAAACCAGGTCTGTTGGCCATCTTAAACAGGTAAAGATAGCAGTAAGAGCTACGCGACTATGTCCCTAATACTAACATATACAACAACAACTATAATATCGCTGAAGAAAAAACATATATGAGCAAAAAGAAACAAGAAGGTCTAGACATCAGAAGATTTCACAGGGGCTGGATCTTCCTCAGAGCCAAGCAGCTCTATCTCGTAGTTGCTCTTCAATACATCCAATGCGGTCATTCTACTGCTGCTGAACCTTAGTCATAGTAGTCATGTCATGTTTGATATGGTTAAGCTCAAATAACAAAGAAGAAGGAGAATCTTGTTCCTTCATACTCATGAGAGCTGTTGCAAGAACACATTTAAGGCGCCAATACATCTTAACAGTTTGCTGGAACAAAGATACCCTGCCCCTAGTACTGCCAGGGTCAAGCAGGAAATCCAGCGTTACTCGCTGTTGCTGCGGATCAACTTCTTCGTCCAAACTACGCTGCTCCCATGCCTTAATTTGCTTGCGAATAGGTGGAGGGGTCATGGTTGTATAAGCATTAAGTATATTCTCGACAACCTGTTCATTTTCTTTATGCCCTCGTTTACAAGAGCACGCAGGGACCTTCGTTGCCTTACCCTTGCCTCTTAATTTACGAGCTGGTGATGTGGACTTTGTCATAGTGGCTCCCAGGCATCATGTGAGAAAAAGATAAGCACCAGAGCGGAACAGTAAGGCAGATAATCTGTAAGAGACAGGCCGACGGAAACAGTTGCAAGGCTTAACAGAAATACATATGCGCAGGACTGAGTAATAAGGGCCAGCTTGATGAAGGATAAGCATCATGTGGAGAAAACCGGAAAAAATACAACAAAGCCCACATAGCCGACATGCAAAACAGCAAACCCCTGTCGTTGCACAAACCAAACTGGGAAAAATACAAAGAAACAGATAGAGTCTACATACACATTACGAAACCCTTGTCGTGCTTAAAATTAAGTTCATATAAATTTGGCATTTCTTTAAATATTTAAAATATATATATATATATATATATATATATATATATATATATATATATATATATGTTTAATAAAAATAAATGAAAAGCTTTTGTAATTTATATAAAGTTTGAGATAGGTTAAAAAAATGTGAATTAATGAAAAATATTCATAAAACTAAAAGTTTAAAATTATTAATAATATATAATATTATTAAAATTTTACTTTTATATTAATTTTAAAAACTATATAAAATTAATCTTAATAGATAAAATAAAAGGTTTGAAAATTGAATTGAGGTTGGGTGTTTAAAAGGAATAATTGTTATCTTTTTTATTTAGTTTTTAAATTTTGTAGATGACATGTTGATCTTGTTGATATTATGAAATTTCTTATGTGTTATAAATGTATTGATATTATGTTATTAATCTTTTGATGTACAATTTTTTCCTCATTTTTTTCATTTTAAAGGAAAATTACACTTAAATAATTTGATTCCTCTCAATACTTATAGACTCAAATTTAGATGGATCTATGTTGGTGCATTAATTTAATGAGTGCATTTTTATGAACATGCATGAACAACTTTTCTAAAAGCAAGGTGCCTCATTCTTTCTCTAGCTAGCAAAGGAGGACTTATAAAAATAATATATCCATTGTTTGTGCATCACACTCATTGTTTTAATAAAAATAACCACTCCACACTTTCTCCTACCAAAAGACTAAGATTAAAAGCCTCTAACATATCCCATTAATATAAAAAATAGTACATCTAAAATTGAAATAAGTATAAACACTATCTTGCCTCTCATTAATATAAAGAAAGACTAGCATATATTCATGAATAAAGGGAAAAACCTGAAACCATGTGAATACCTTAGGGGAGAAAAGATATAAAACCTTAAAAAATGCACTTATCTTTGCATAATTCATTTTTTAAAAGTTGGTGGTCTTTTTTGACATTATGGAAACACTTCTAGCTAAGATCGAGCTTCATACTTCTCTCTTTTTAAGAGATTTAAGTCACATTTCCACTCTATATTTTACTCTTATCTATATATAATATAAATATAACTAACTCTTCAAAGAAAAAACCCAAAAATAAAAACATGGGGTTAAAAAAAATGAAAATGACTCATGAAAACAATCCAAATGCATGGATATGACTTATTAATAATATTATTTTATTTTTTTTCCACAGAAAATGTTTACCGGCAAATGTTTTCCAACATACCACTTTATGTTGGTAAATGTTTTCATTGATGTCAATAAGGCATTGTTGAAGATGCCCTAAACCATAACTACTTGACTAGACCCTAACTCTAAGCACTAATTGAAAGCCCTGGCCCTAAAGTGCATTTAATGAAAAAAGCTATAATGTGCCAAATGCCTTGATAAAGCCCTAGTTGAAGCTATCCCTATCATGTTCTAGATAAATAATGATGCCCTAAGTATATGCATGGACCCTAAGATTACCTGAGCATGAATGTATGCTAATAGTGATAAATTCCTAGATGCATAGAAATCTGTGAAGGCATTTTTATGTTAAAGAAATTCGATAGTTTGACAGAAATGACAAGTTTATTGTTCAACACAGAGGCACTAGTGCATGGGTGTCCTAGAATACTCATTAACTATGGAGAAGACAGGTTGATTCATAAGTTGTGACGTTTGTTGTGGACACAAAATGTCTAACCATAAAAGAAATCGACTAGTCCAAGATGAAGCCTAGCATGATCTTTTTACAAGGGGATGACCAAGCGAGTTGTCAATACCATATTAATATATCAGTCAAAAGAAAATACAATATACATATACATGGGAGACATTGATCAAATCACGCACAATCAAAAGCAGCTGAGGGCTTAGAATATGGAAAATAAATTTAACAGAACCTACAACTACAAGTCAAATCCTTGGTGATATTAAGAACATAAATCACTCTTATAGTGTACTCAAAATAATTTAAATATTTGTTAAAATTTCAAAAGACGACTTCCTCATGGTCATGTCGACCCTCCTAAAGAGACATGATTGTTCATAGGCTCAAAAAAATATAAATATAAACCTAGGATTTTCAAACAAGAATTCGGTCAAGTAAAAAAATAATAAATTCCAATCTGAGCTGTAAAAGGAGGCTAAGGAGGATGAGGACAAGTAAATATTTAACCAAGCTCTTGGATCTGTTGCAAACTCTTGAGGTAAATATTTCGGTCCTGTGGTAATTCTTTATAATTTCGCTTGTGTTTCAGTTCTATATAATTTTAGCCTTATGGAGCCATAATCTCCGACGGACCTTGGCCCTGTGGAGCCAGAGTCTCCCACAAACCTAGCCCCCTATGGAACCACAATGTTTGGACCTGTCTATAGATCGAATCTCTCTTAGCCAATACCCGTGGCAAGATCTATTGACCTGTGACAAATTCTTGGACTTGTGGCAAATATTTTTGCTCTGTGGTAAAACTCAAATGATGGTATATGGTTAGGAGCTCAGTTCTGAAATTGTGACAAGCTCAGATTGTTGTGAAGATACAAATCATACATGTGTCTATAAGCAAATTAGACCTGTGACAATTAATTATCTTTTGAAGCTATTCTTTGGGCATCATTTGATGGATAGTGGATGGTATCTTTGAAGATTTTTTGAAGCACCCTTAGAACAGATCTTGGAGCTTTTTTGAAGCAAAATTAAGGTGGGGACACTTTTTTTAGAAAAATAATTGAAGCATTATTGTAAATCTCCTTGAATTGTCTTGAAGACATGTTTTTGAAGTATTTTGAAATAATCATATAATCATCTTTTGGAGCAGCTTAACATATGTCATTCTTAGTTTAGATATTTTATATTTAATGTTATCCTTTGAATTTTAAGGCTTTTCAAAGACATGATATTTTATCTTTAATGTCATGTATATCGTTGAAATTTTAAAGTTTTTCAAAGTTGTGATATTTTGTCTTTAACGTAATTATTAAAAGATGTTGGCAATTTAGCCCCCCCCCAAAGAAGACATTATTCCAACATCAACATTTTTCGTTTTCACAGTTTTTTTGCACACAAAAAATTGACGATGTTATTCCAAAATAGACAATTTTCGTTTTCACGGTTGTTCTTGCACACACAAAATTGGCAACATTATTCGAGCATAATTTTTTTTTGTTTTGAGGGTTTTTTTTTCACACAAAATTGATGACGTTATTCCAACATCAACACTTTTTGTTTGAAGGTGTTTTTTGCACACAAAAAATTGGTTTTTACTTCCATTTTTATAAAATGTTTAAAATTTACCTCGAAAAAAAAAGGTTATTCCCAAATAAGAATTTTCGTTTTAAGGTTTTCTTTCATGTTTTTTGTATGTTTTTTTTTTATAGTTCTCATTTTGAGGTAATAGTTCTTGTTTGATCGGTAACTTTGTTTAAAGGGTTACTTTAAGATAAGTGAGGGCATTGTTGAATAACTTGTAGATGTTGTTAGGGCTTGTTGCAGAAGATATTGGAAGCCATGAAGAACCATTGACATGATATTGAACTTATTGAAGCATACGGTTGGAGCCTTAGAGGATAGGAGTCCTTAAGAATATTAGGTTGGAGCATGTGCCAGTGGAGAGGGTAGGAACCCTAGAGTTTGGTGCCCCATATAGACAAGGTTTGAGCCTTTTGCAAGATAGGGTTGGAGCCCTCAAGGTTCGAGCCTCGTGAAGTCCAAGTTGGTGCCTGGAAAAGTATAGGTTGGAGCCTGGTGGATTGGAGATCGTGGTCTTCATCTAGCGTTGGAGCCCTAAAAATTATTGTACTCAATTTATTGTAAAAGCATAATTCGATTCCTCGATATATTTGATTAATAGAATTATTTATTTTGTATTGTTAATTTTTGTATTCAGTTTAGAAGTGATCTAAAACTGGTAAAATAAAAATTGTAAAAGAAATATTGATTCAACCCCCCCTTAGTATTTCCAACATTTTACTTGCAGACAAGCTGCCCACTTGAAGTAGTGACGTAATCCCCCAAACCCTAAGTTATGGAAATTATTTTGGGCGGCTCTCTCTTTTGAAATACATGTACCCAGGGCTTGTATGTAGCATGACAAGAAAATTTTGGAAGTATTTGCCAGGTGCTTATAAGAGAAACAATCCATAGCTATAACTTGACATTCTCGAGTTGTAGGATATAAGACTGCACTAGAAAAATGAGGGAGAGCTAAGAAATTCTAATCGAAATCAAGAGGCTAGAAATGGGAAACAAATTGGTAGAATAAAAAAGAGAATAATCTCTAGCATATCTAAGGAGACCACCGATGATGAAACAATTTTAAGAAAGAACCTTCTTAAAAATTGTCATATTATGTTGTGGAGGGATTCATGATTAGAACTTGAATTCCTCTTGTGGAATGATATATGCATGTACAAGCACAATGTAACCCATATTTTTACATAACAACAGGAAAATAAAATTCAACATATATTTGCCAATTGAATTGTAGATACATTCGTGGATATATCGTTTGAGTTCGATCTGACATTGCTCCAAGCCTACTACCATTACCAAACTGACTGGTTCCTCCTTACCGATCTGGGATCAACCTATTCGTTTCCCAAATCCATAAGACTTCAGAATTGAATTTTTTTGGCCCCCATGCCCAAAACTCCAAGAACAACTGCTCAAATTTCCATGTCTCTTCGTTAGTCTCGAGCCCAAGGCTCATTCCATAGATTCACTCTAGTGATATTTTCTTCGTCGTGACTCTCTCTATATTTTCTTCACTGGAAAGAAAAAACAGATCCCCCCACCCCATCCTCACTTCGCCTTATTCATTCTCTATATATCCCTAAAGCCATTCATTGTCTCAACAGCATAAATTTTTATCATAATATGATTTCCTTGCTTTGTCGGTCACCTACCATCATAAATAGTTTTAATGAATTTGAGAGGTGGTTTGACCTTTAATATTTATATGACAATATTGATGACCAAATCAAATTTGGTTGAGTTGGTTCACCAACTATTAAAACGAAATGTTTTTATTAAATGGTTTTATTTGATAGGGTTATTTAATTAATGAATTAAATATGTTTATTTAATTAAAGATTTAAATGTGTTTATCTAATAGGTTTATTTAATTAGTAATTCTACTAATTCATTTATCTATATTATATAATTGTCATAGCCACTTAGTGTGTATAAATATATATATTTAGTGCAATGCATATTTAGTCACTGAGTTAGCTGAGTAAACTAGAGTTAGCGAGCTTGGAGTTCAGTCATGCATGTCTTGATTGATAAATTTTAACAATCTAGTTCTGTTATTTTCAATTGTACTAAGCTAATTGACCTATAACTATTGATAGAGTCAATTGGAGGTCAATTGTGCAGTGGGACATCAGCCTAACTCATTGATCAATCAACCAAAAATAGCTAGTGCATGTAGAGAATTTGAGTTACCCGGTTGTGGTGGATATTCCAAGGCAGTGTCACATTAGTTGTAGACTAGTCTTGAGTGTACATGTATTGCATGTAATCAAATATCCAACCTTTGGATTTGCGCAATCAATTGGAGGAAAATTCGTAAAAAATACGGATCTAATTCCTCAAGATTTGTGGAAAAAATGTACTAAGTCTTGGTCAAAGTTTCTCATTGAACAGAGAGAAAGGTTATTCACTTGCAGGTTGAGCTCAGAGTGAGAAAAGGTTATTCACTTGCAGGTTGAGGTCACAGTGAGGAAGTAATTGTAATGCATTCTCTATTCATAAGCACATTTAAGGGGTTTTTACGAGTTGGTTTCCCCTAGATAAATTTATGTACTTGTGTATGTGATTGATGTAGGTTTATGAATGTTGTTTTAAATTGTGAATTAATTTTGGTAGAGTAGAGTAGAATTGTGTATCTTGATTTAGATTAAATTTCTTGAGCACTTGAAATTCTATAACCATATTTCTACAAAAATCACCAATTCAACTACCCTTGTCCGTATAATTTAAATTATTATTATTACTAGCTATAAAAATAATTAATATAGTACTTAAACATATATACATTTAAAAAATCATGTAAAAATAGTCTTAACCATGGATCTTCACCCAAACATTATTATTGTGATTTTTAACCTATAAATATGTTTTTCTACAATATGATATGTCAACACCAACTAAGGGCCAAAAAACCATAAGTCATATTCATATAATGTTTTTTTTTAATTAATCAATTTAATTAAAAGGTTAGAAAGTGTATACATACTTTTGAGATAAATTCTCACCTTTGATATGTGACTATTAAGAATATTCTAGAATATTGAAGTTAAATCCTTGCTATCCATCTAACAATTATTGATAATTAAAATAAAATATTGTAATCCTATTTCAAAATAAACATGAAGTAATAAATTTTTGACTTTTTAATGCTTTTTTGAATATTATAGAATGAGTCAAATGAGTTACACTAAGGTATGAGAATCTATAACAATGACTCATAGTATTAACCCATGGTATTGGCCCATAGTATTAGCCCATGGTATTGAGAATCTATGGTATTGGCCAATGGTATGAGCCCATGGCTCATGATATTGAGAATCCATGTTAATGACATGTGGTATTAAACCATGGTTTTGAAAATACATGGTATCAGCCCATGGTATTAGCCCATAATATTTTTAACCAATCTTATTTATAAAATAAGAATTCTTATTTATAGAATAAGAATTAGATAGTGTGTAAATAACAATTAAAAATCCATATGTAAAGATTTTATTTAACTAAGCTAATTAATATTAATGCATATTTTCGTATGAGAAATAATAAGGATTGGTGGGTGATAATTTCAGTTAAGGGCGACACGCTAGAGTCGTTTCTTCTAGTGAATAAGATTATTAGGTTTCTTTCCGTAATGATTCATTTTTCACAGTGTTAAGTATATGGTGTACATTGTGCCAATTTTTATGTTTAATCTTTTGAACATAATTTTTTATCATTTTTTATTTTATTATTAACGAGATGGTAGATGAGTGTTTTGATTTTGCCGTCAAACTTTTTAGCGAATTTGATATTTACAGCAGGTTTCTTCTGTGAGGTGTAGCTATTGGAGAAAAAATAAGTTTCATTATGTGCCATAACTATTTAAATCCAATTTGATATCCGGTAATAGAGCAGCTGCAACGCTTTCTATTATATCTCTCAGCAAGTCTGGTTAGAATAATATCCTTATCAAAAATTCAAAATTAAAATGAAGTATGGTTAGAATCTAAAATTATTCTAATTCTATCTCTCTCATTTTAATTTGAATTTTTTGTTAGCTATAATATTTTTTTTTTCTTTTTATTCTAACCAAATAATAAAAAATATAATAGAAACCATTGCAACTACTATATTCCTAGATATCAAAATCAAATTTAAATGATTAGGGTGGATAATGAAGCTTATTTTGTCCCCGATTGCTACACCTAAACAGACTCCCACTGAAGCCACAGCCGGAGCTGCAATAACTCTGTTGTAAACATGAGTATACCGTTGAGAAGTATTTCAAAGAAACATAAGGATGAGCTGCAGTTTATGTTGGATTTCAAAGAAACATGAGCTGCAATAACTCTGTTGTAAACATGAGTATACCGTTCAGAAGGATTTCAAAGAAACATAAGGATGAGCTGCAGTTTATCTTGGCTTAGATATTTAGTATATGTGCTCCTTGCTGTTAGAAACAAGTGCTTTTTGGTGTATAATGGATTGTATAACATTTTTCCGAAGGAATGGTGTATTAGTTTTTTTACATATTAGAGAGTTATTGGTGCTTACGATGATTAAGATGTTTCCAAGTTGGAGCTTATTATTTAGATACTTATAATTATGTTACTTAAAATTAAGTTCATATAAATTTGGCATTGTTTTAAATATTTAAAAATATTTTTTTATTTTTTTTTATTTTTATAATAAATATAAATGAAAAGCTTTTGTAATTTATATAAAGTTTGAGCTAGGTAAAAAAAGTGAATTAATGAAAAATATTCATAAAACTGAAAGTTGAAAATTATTAATAATATATAATATTGTTCAAATTTTACTTTTATCGAGAACTAGGACACTTGGATTGTGCAAGTTATCCATCAAATTTCTGTTTTCAATAATTTCTTGCTAGATTTTAAAGAAATTCGATTGGAAAAATCCACCAAAAAACCCTTCAAAAAGTCGCACTAAAGACAACTCCGTTTTTTACTGTAAATATAGGTTCAGCACCCTAAAAAACCTCTAGGATACTTGGATTGTGCAAGTTATCCATCAAATTTCTGTTTTCAATAATTTCTTGCCGGATTTTAAAGAAATTAGAGTGGAAAAATCCACGAGAAAATCCTTCAAAAAGTCGCACTAAAGACAACTCCATTCTTTAAAGGAGAAGTCTTTAGTGCGATTTTTTGAAGGCTCTTTTAGTGGATTTTTCTGTCTAATTTCTTTAAAATCCAGCAAGAAATTATTGAAAACATAAATTTGATGGATAACTTGCACAATCCAAGTTCCCTAGAGATTTTTTAGGGTACTGAATCTATATTTACTGTAAAAAAAACTAATTTAAATAACAAAAATTCAACTACTATGCTGAATCAACTATCTTTGAAAAAAATATTTATGCACATAGTTTAAAGAATTAGCTCCCCAAATCGCGCATCAACATCAATTGTCCTGAATAAATTATTTATGCAATCCACACAGTTTAAAGAATTGCAATGCTTTATTGGAGACCTTTAAAGAATTGCAATGTTTTATTGGAGACCTTTGCAATTTGGAAGTTCTCCATATACGTGTGCTACCTTGGGTTTGTTAACTCTGAGAGTTTGGAGGAGTTACAAGTGCCCCATTCAACCGAATCCATGCCATATCCTTGGCACCGTTAATTGTGTGGAGATTAGTGAATTTAATGAGTTGTTAATGTTGATAAGAATTTATTAGTAGTGTTGGAATACATTGCTAGATACAGTGGCTAGAAAAAACTCTGGCATATATTATGTGCCAATTCAAATTTAGATGCAAAAATGGCTACAATCTTTCAGGAAACTTCCCTCATGTTCCAGAACATTAAATATCGATCTTTCTTGTGCTATACCCTTCCATTTGAAGGTGAAGATATACGTCAATCTCAAATGAAAACTACCGAACCTAATAAAGAAACACAGATTTTTGTATAAACACAAACAATATAATTCAAAACAATGATATTAACTTCTATGATCTTGAAAACATACACTTCGAGAGCAGTCAGTTGTTCATCAAAAAACACAAACCAATCCTGTAAGTTGTGGATTCACACGACAAAAAGTAAGATGAAAAAAAACAAAGAAGCTGGAATCGAGAGTTGGATTAGATAAAGTTGATCGAGCTGATAGCGCCATGACCATAATAGTCCGTCAACTCATAATTCATAACCCCAAAAACACCACTTAGTCACTGCTTTGATAGCGTGTCCGTCTGTACATTTTTTTTCCCTTTATATGTGCTGGAATTTTAGTTCATCGAAAGAAATTTTCAACAAATTGATGCGCTCAAGCCAAGAAGTCAAATGTCCAGGATAAAAATTTGTATCCTTATTAAGATGTTCGATCAGAACCTTCGAATCCCCATACACCCAGAGGTTTTTGACATACAACTGTGATGCAAACCATAGCAAGTCCCACAGTGCAAGAGCTTCCGCCCTCGTATTAGTCCCATCTCCCCCAAACTAGTAAATCTTATAGTGGCATAGGGGCGAGATCCTCAACCAAACACCACACTCGCATCTATTGTTTTGTGACCCGCCATCAAAGAAGCCTGATGGATATTGAGTTTCGAAAGGCCTCTTATTCTTATAGAGGTCTGTCAGAGGCCTCTGGGCAATTTTAATCAAATCCCAATGGTGTATGATTTGTTGAGCAATACCCTTTGGACTGCTACTAATCTCGTCAAAAATCGATTTTTTTTGGCTGATCTAGATGAACCAGTGGAACAAAACTAGAACACTTCTCAGGTTTTGACTTCTCTTAAGGCCCCATAAAATGAATTCAGGGTGTTCTCCATATTCAGAATGTCCATTCTGAAAAAGTTGCAAATGACCTGTAAAACAGTTTTAGCATAAGAGCAAGTATAAGAAAGATGTTGGTTGTCTTCACCTGCATTCATGCAAAGCCTGCACACACCAGGCCTAATTCTCCCTTTTCTCATCTTGTTGTCCCAAGTTAAGTTCTTGTTCATCAGCATTAACCATAAAAACAATTTCATTTTCAATTGTGCACTATTCTCCCAGATCCCCTTAAAAATTCTATACTCATGCTCTTGTGAAGAATTGGAGACAAGTTTCCCTTCAATATCTTCATCAATGAGCATACCGTTCTTCAGCGGTCCGCTCCATATCACCCCATCCCCTCCTTGATTCCACATCAACCCTTTTCTTCTCAGGTCCATAGTGTATTTGTTCCAATCATGTACCAAGTGTCCCGAAAGCTATAATATCTCTCCCAAAAACCCATACATTATACCTCCAACCTTTTCTTTAATAATTTGGCTGATGTAAAATATGTTCTTCCCATTAAAGTAATCAATCAACTGACTATCGCAGGTAAAAAGTCCCGATCCACCCCACAGGTTCGACTGCCAATGAGGATCTTACCCCCATCCCCAAACTTCCACTTTAGGAAGCATGTAAAGTTTGGCCATATTTGTTTGAAACCATTCCAGATGGTAGAGGCTCCTTTACTGTTGTTCCATCCCACCTTCAGGAGATCTTCCGTTCCTTTCTCCTTTAGATACTTATACCTTAAGATCTCGCTCCAAATTCCTTTAGTCATAATTCCCCTCCAAAGAGATTTCATCAAAAGAGCCCTTCCAAAGGATACTAAATATTTTAGTCCCCATCCTACATACATCTTAGGCTTCATGATCGAGGTCCAACTTCCCTTAGACACACTTCCATTCCATAAGAAATTCATTATAACTCTCCTAATGCCATTTAGAGTCTTCTTAGGAATAATGAAAATATGTACCCAATAAAACATTAGCTGTTGTAGGATAGCCTGGATGAGAATGATTCTGGCCCCTTTGGATAACTATTTAAAGGACCATCCCCTAACCCTCTTCTTTGCCTTATCAACCATCCACTGCCAGTCCTTTGAGCATGATCCGGATTTATGCAGGAACGCAACAGAATAAACACATAGACATAAATACAGAGATGCAGCAGAAATAACACTTCATTTCATTAATATCAAGGAATTGAAATTTTCTTATAGGCAGAATGGAAATAAAACTAGCTAGGGCACTGGTAGCTATCTCTAAGAAGAGATGTGGCGGCTATAGGCCTCTCAACTGAGTTAAAATGAGGCTCAAGGGCCTATTTATTATTGAGAAACAACGAAGAACTCTAAACATCCAAAAACCTAACCATAGGAGATGAAGCACCAAAAATATGGGCCCCGTTTGGGTAAATTGGTGTTTCAACTTCCCAGGGACATAACATTGGCATACTATCTCCATTTGATGCACATGATACATCATTAGAAATATCTATCTGAGGAATACAACTTTTGCCACAAATATCCATTTTAAAACGAAATGATATTCGCTGGAAGCGCGATGCCCAAAAAATGTCGTTTAGGGCCTCAAAACGGCTCCAGAAGTTTAGGACCCGAAAAACTGCTAAAAATAGTAAGTTGTGCCGAAACTGAAAAACTGAAAGAGACAATGGTGGGGCCCCAAGTGGAATAGGCTGGTGGCCACCAATATCCACCTGGATCAGAGGAGTAGTTGTTTGGTTTCAGGTTGAAACCCAAGTATTTAAATCCCGCACCCAAAGGCGCATAGGGGAATTTGAAAACTACAGTAGTATCCTTTACCTGTTCCGAAACCAACTTATCTCCCTCATCCTCGAAGAAAATGCACAATTTTTTGGAGTTTTCCATCATACCAATGGTCGCACAGAATCTGGAGAATAAACCATGGAAAGCATTCCACACTAACCTTTCAATGATCCCAAAGAGCAATACGTCATCTAAAAATAGATTATCACTGATCTCCCTAACATTTGACAGCCTGATGCCTCTAAAGTGACCCGGAACGACATATTTTCTAATTCTCTTGCTTAAAGAATCCATTACAAAAATGAATAAAAGCGGTGATAGAGTGTTGCCTTGTCTTAGGCCTCGTCCAGGTTTGAAAAATCATGATTCCGTGCCATTAATTATAACCACCATAGAGGGGTTGGTGGTGCAACCCATTATCCAATTAATCGAGGCTCTATTAAGACCAATTTTATACAGAATCATTCTCAAGAAACTCTAATCAATTTGGTCATAAGCCAATCTCAGGTCGATCTTCATGACCAAATCTTTCAATTTCTTTGAATGGATGGAATGAATAACTTCCTGTGCTGAAGCCACCACATCATGAATGCATCGGCCTTTCAGAAACCCTGACTGCTCAGGTGAAATGTAGCAAGCCAACACCTCCTTAATTCTCTCTGCAATGGTCTTCGAAATAATTTTATAAAGGGTATTGTAGAGAGAGATCAGTCTATAATCGCTTAGAGATGTAGCTCCAATTTTTTTGGGAATGAGAACCAAAAATTTATAATTTAAAGCCCCACTGACCAAACCATGCCTCCTGACTTCATTCGCCCTCTCTGCGATAATAGAGATAAGAGAGTCAGCAAAATGCAAGAAAAAATCCGGGGTCCAGCCATCTGACCCCGGACTGTTGTCAGCAGCAAACGATTTCCACACCGAAATAATCTCATATTCAGTGATAGGCCTGTAGAAATTCTCTAGATTGCTATCATCGAACATTAATGGAATATTTTAACTTTCCTTTTAAGCCCCCTCATCAGCTCCATAATGTCATTGATTGCCGAGGTTTTCACATTTCGAGGATTCACGCTTAGGTGCTCCAAAACCAGGTGATATAAAAGATTTCAAATACTGGTAAGAATTGTTTTAGTAGTGTTGGAATACATTTCTAGATACTGTGGCTCTCCAAAATAAATTAATAGTTATTACATTTCAATTAGAATTGGTGATATAAAAGATTTCAAGCATCAAAGAATTGAAATGATTTAAAATTATATATTTAATTATTTTTTTCTATAAGAATTTAATCATGACTTTTTATTTGAAGAGATACTACATTTCAAATTCCAATATATATAGAGGTAAGAGTTAGAAAATGTTTTAAATTTTTTATTAAGAAAAACATGTAAGATATAAAAGAGTGATTAAATAATTAAAACAAAATATTAAAATTTAAATAGTTCAAAATGTTTTTATTTTTATTTTAAATTTGATATTTACGTTGTTGGTTTACATGTTTCTACTTTCATAAATTTGATAGTTACATTTCCGGTTGGACCTTATAATTAATGTTTTCATTCCGTAATATTATACTTAATCGTATGGGATTCAAAATACATTGACTACTTTTAGCTAAATTTTTTAGGTTAAAATTCATTTTACCCATAAATTTTATACCATTTTTTTTCAATGTACTTTTCTTATTTTCATTTTTAAAAATATTTTACTAAAATGATTATTAAAAGCATCAACCAAAATTATTATTGAAAGCATGAAAAAAGCACACACATATAATTATAATAATAATTATTTATTAAATTTTTTTTAATAACATATATATAATTAAAAATGACAATAATGAAAGAATTACTTTTATGTTAGTAAATTTTTTTTATCTATTTCTTGTGACATGCATATCCAATATGACTAAATAATACCAATATATATCGCATTGGAAAACTAAATTTATATTTATAAATTTGGTAATATTTTAAATATTTAAAAATAAATTTAAATATAATTTTGTAATAATAGTTATAATTGAGAAGCATTATCTAGATACTTATAATTATGTTACTTAAAACTAAGTTCATATAAATTTGACATTGTTTTAAATATTTAAAAATATTTATTTTTATAATAAATTTAAATGAAAAGTTTTTGTAATTTATATAAAGTTTGAGATAGGTAAAAAAATGTGAATTAATGAAAAATATTCAGAAAATTAAAAGTTGAAAATTATTAATAATATATAATATTATTAAAATTTTATTTTTATATTAATTTTAAAAACTATATAAAACTAATATTAATAGATAAAATAAAAGGTTTGAAAATTGAATTCAGATAGGGTGTTTAAAAGGAATAATTGTTATTTTTTTTATTTAGTTTTTAAATTTTGTAGATGACATGTTGATCTTCTTGGTATTATGAAATTTTCTGTGTGTTATAAATGTATTGATATTATGTTATTAATCTTTTGAGGTACAAATTTGTCCTCATTTTTTTCATTTTTAAAGGAAAATTACACTTAAATAATTTGATTCCTCTCAATACTAATAGACTCAAATTTAGATGGATCTATGTTGGTGCATTACTTTAATGAATGAATTCTTATGAACATGCATGAACAACTTTTCCAAAAGCAAGGTGCCTCATTCTATCTCTAGCTAGCAAAGGAAGACTTATGAAAGTAATATATCCATTATTTGTGCAACACACTTATTGTTTTAATAGAAAATAACCACTCCACACTTTCTCCTACCCAAAGAAGAAGATTAAATGCCTCTAACATATCATATTAATATAAAAAATAGTACATCTAAAATTGAAATAAGTATAAACACCATCTTTCCTCTCATTAATATAAAGAAAGACTAGCATATACTTATGAATAAAAAGAAAAACCTGGACCCATGTGAATACCTTAGGGGAGAAAAGATATCAAACATTAAACAATGCACTTATCTTTGCATAATTCATTTTTAAAAACCTGGTGGTCTTTTTTGACATTATGGAAACACTTCTAGCTAAGATCGAGGTTCACACTTCTCTCTTTTTAAGAGATTTAAGTCACATTTTTGCTCTATATTTTACTCTTATCTATATATAATATAAATATAACTAACTATTTAAAGAAAAAACCCAAAAAAAACAACATGGGGTTAAAAACAATGAAAATGACTCGTGAAAACAATCCAAATGCATGGATATGACTTATTAATAATATTATTTTAATTTTTTTCCACAGAAAAAGTTTAGTGGGAAATGTTGTCCAACATACCACTTTATGTTGGTCAATTTTTTCATTGATGTCAATAAGGCATTGTTGAAGATGCCCTAAACCCTAACTACTTGACTAGACCATAACTCTAAGCATTAATTGAAAGCCCTAGCCCTAAAGTGCATTTAATGACAAAAGCTATAATGTGCCAAATGCCTTGATAGAGCCCCAGTTGAAGCTAGCCCTACTATGTTCTAGATAGAGAATGATGCCCTATTTATATGCATGGACCTTAATATTACCTAAGCATGAACGTATGCTAATAGTGTCAAATTCCTAGATGCATGGAAATCTGTGGAGGTATTGTTCTGTTAAAGAAATTGGAAAGTTTGACAGAAATGACAATTTTATTGTCCAACACAGAGGTACTAGTGCATGGATGTCTTGGAATACTAATTGAATATGGAGAAGACATGTTGATTCATAAGTTGAGATGTTTGTTGTGGACAGAAAATTTCTAACCATAAAAGAAATCAGCTAGTCCAAGATGAAGCCTAGCATGATCTTATTACAAGGGGATGACCAAGCAAGTTGTCAATACCATATTAATATATCAGTAAAAATAAAAGACTATGTGCATATACATGGGAGACATTGATCAGATCATGCAAAATCAAAAGCAGTTGAGGACTTAGAATATGAAAAATAAATTTAACAGAACCTGTAACTAAAATTAAAATCCTTGGTGATATTAAGAAAATAAATCACTCTTATAGTGTACTCAAAATCATTTAAATAAATGTTAAAATTGCACAAGATGACTTCCCCATGGTCATGTCGACCCTCCTAAAGAGACATGATTGTTCATAGGCTCAAACAAATATAAATATAAACCCAGGATTTTCAAACAAGAATTCGGTCAAGTAAAAAAAAAAAATTCAGATCTGAGGTGTAATAGGAGGCTAAGGAGGACGAGGATAAGTAAATGTTTAAATATGGAGAAGACATGTTGATTCATAAGTTGAGATGTTTGTTGTGGACAGAAAATTTCTAACCATAAAAGAAATCGACTGGTCCAAGATGAAGCCTAGCATGATCTTATTACAAGGGGATGACCAAGCAAGTTGTCAATACCATATTAATATATCAGTCAAAAGAAAATACTATGTACATATACATGGGAGACATTGATCAGATCATGCAAAATCAAAAGCAGTTGAGGGCTTAGAATGTTTGGACCTGTCTATAGCTCAAATCTCTCTTAGCCCATACCCGTGGCAAGATCTATGGACCTGTGACAAATTCTTGGACTCATGGAAAATATTTTGGCTCTGTGGTACAACTCAGACGATGGTATACGGTCAGGAGATCAATTTTAAAATTGTGACAAGCTCCGATTTGTGTGAAGATACAAATCAAACATGTGTCTGTAAGAAAATTGGACCTGTGACAATTAATTATCTTTTGAAGCAGTTCTTTGGGCATCATTTGATGGACAGTGGATGGTGTCTTCAAAGATATTTTGAAGCACCCTTAGAACAAATCTTGGAGCTTTTGTGAAGTAGACTTAAGGTGGGGACAATTTTTTTAGAAGCAATATTGCAAATCTCCTTGAATTGTCTTGAAGACATCTTTTTGAAATATGTTGAAATAATCATATAATCATCTTTTGGAGCAGCTTAACATATGCAAACTTCTAGAATTTTTAGTTCCAAAATCCTATTTATTTCAACATTCCAAGGACACTGATATGTGATGTAAATCTAGCCTAAAGTACTGCTAGCCTTGAAAGCATTGATCTTTGGTATATATTAGATTTTTAGACAAAACGATCTTTCAATCTAAAACTCATATTGTAGCTTATGTGAAGTTCGAACTTGTGGGAAATGTTTTTAGAAGCCTTCACATATAGAAGAGGAGCATAAACCTATGGTATAATTGTTGACAATGATTTTAAAATTGGCCTTATGCAGTTTTAGTAGTTCAGATATTTTATCTTTAATGTCATCCTTGGAATTTTAAGGCTTTTCAAAGACATGATATTTTATCTTTAATACCTTGCCTAAAAATCATTGAAATTTTAATACTTTTGATATTTTATCTTTAATGTCATGTATATCATTGAAATTTTAAGTTTTTTCAGAGTCGTGATATTTTGTCTTTAACGTCATTATTAAAATATTTTGGAAATTTAGCCCCCCCCTCCCAAAAAAGACGTTATTCTAGCATCAACATTTTTCATTTTCACGGTGTTTTTGCACACAAAAAATTGACGACGTTATTCCACAATAGACACTTTTCGTTTTCATGGTATTTTTTGCACACACAAAATTGGCAACATTGTTCGAGCATCAAAACTTTTCGTTTTCAAGGTTTTTTTTTCACACAAAATTGACGACGTTATTCCAACATCAACACTTTCATTTTCAAGGTGTTTTTTGCACACAAAAAATTGGCTTTTACTTCCATTTTTAAAAAAATGTTTAAAATTTACCTTGAAAAAAAAGGTTATTCCTGAATAACACTTTTTGTTTTCGGGTTTTTTTTTCATGTTTTTTGTACGTCTTTTTTTTAGAGTTTTCGTTTTGAGGTAATAGTTCTTGTTTGATCGGTAACTTTGTTTAAAGGGTTATTGAAAGATAAGTGAGGGCATTGTTGAATAACTTGAAGATATTGTTAGGGCTTGTTGCAGAAGACATTGGAAGCCTTGAAGAACCATTGACCTTTTATTGAAATTATTGATGCACAGGGTTGGAGCCTTAGAGGATAGGAGTCCTTAAAAATATTAGGTTGGAGCATGTGCCAGTGGAGAGGGTAGGAACCCTAGAGGTTGGTGCACCATAGAGACAAGGTTTGAGCCTTTTGGAAGATAGGGTTGGAGCCCTCAAGGTTGGAGCCTCGTGAAATCCAAGTCAGTGCCTGGCAAAGTACAGGTTGGAGCCTGGTGGATTGGAGATCGGGGTCTTCATCTAGCATTGGAGCCCTAAAAATTATTGTACTCAATTTATTGTAAAAACTAAATTTGAGTCCTCGATATATCTGATTAATAGAATTATTCATTTTGTATTGTTATTTTTTTTGTTCAGTTTAGAAGTGATCTAAAACTGGTAAAATAAAAATTGTAAAAGAAATACTGATTCAAACCCCCTCAATATTTCCAACATTTTACTTGCAGACAAGCTGCCCACTTGAAGCATTGATGCACTCCCCTAAACCTAAGTTATGGACATTATTTTGGCGGCTCTCTCTTTTGAAATACATGTACCCAGGGCCTGTATGTAGCACGACAAGATAATTTTGGAAGTATTTTCCAGGTGCTTATAAGAGAAAGAATCCATAGCTAGAACTTGACCTTCTTGAGTTGTAGGATATAAGATTGCACTAGAAAAATGAGGGAGAGATAAAAAAAATTAATCGAAATCAAGAGGCTAGAAATGGGAAAAAAATTGGTAGAATAAAAAAGAGAATAATCTCTAGCATATCTAAGGAGAGACCACCGATGATGAAACAATTTTAAGAAAGAACCTTCTTAAACATTGTCATATTATGTTGTGGAGGGATTCATGATTAGAACTTTACTTCCTCTTGTGGAAGGATATATGAATGTACAAGCACAATGTAACCCCTTTTTTTAGAGAACAATAAGACAATCAAATTGAACATATATTTTCCAATTTAATTGTAGATACATACGTGGATATCTCGTTTGAGTTCGATATGATGTTGCTCCAAGCCTACTCCCATTACCAAATTGACTGGTTCCTCCTTACCGATCTGGGATCAACCTATTCATTTCCCAAATCAAGAAGACTTTAGAATTGATGTTTTTTGGCCCTCGTGCCAGAAACTCCAAGAACAACTGCTCAAATTTCCATGTCTCTTCATTAGTCTCAAGACGAAGGCTCATTCCATATATTCACTCTAGTGATCTTTTCTTCGTCATGACTCTCTGTATTTTCTCTTTTATTTTTGCTTCATCGGAAAGACAAAACAACTCCCCCCACCCCATCCTCACTTCTCCCTATTCATTATCCTTATATCCCTAAAGCCATCCAGTGTCTCAACATCATATATTTTTATCATAATATAATTTTCTTGCTTTGTCGGTCACCTACCATCATAAATGGTTTTAATGAATTTGAGAGTTGGCTTGACCTTTAATATTTATATGATAATATAGATGACCAAATCAAATTTGGTTGGGTTGGTTCACCAACTATTAAAACGAAATGGTTTTATTAAAGGGTTTTATTTGATAGGGTTATTTAATTAATGAATTAAATATGTTTATTTAATGAAAGATTTAAATGTGTTTATCTAATAGGTTTATTTAATTAGTAATTCTACTAATTGATTTATCTATATTATATAGTCGTCATAGCCACTTAGTGTGTATAAATATATATATTTAGTGCAATGCATGTGATGCATGTATATGCACAATGGATTCACTTGGGGAGCGATACCATAGGGGGTAAAGGGTTTTTATATTGGTAGGTATAAAAAACGGAGCTCAAAGTTATTGAAAGTAGGGTTTTTTGAATTGGGAAGGTGTCTTGGGTTTGTATTGATAGGGGGTTAAATAATATTATTTTAGAGGTATTTTCCAATATGCAGTCAAAATAAAGGTATTATTTAATATGCCATGAATGCACATGATATGTCTGAGGTTCATTAAGTGAAGCCCCCATGTGTATTTATAGCTATCATATGCATTCCGCGTGTGCATGCTAGTAATCACCTTCTACCGTAATTTGAGATGGGTCATTACATTCATCCCTCCTTTAGAAAACTTTGTCCTGAAGTTAGGGATTATAGTATATGATTAATTATTTTATTGATTATTATAGTCATGTAATGATTGCATTCTGAGGTTGAATTCTCGTTTATATTATGAGGATAAAATTTCAGTTTTAAACATTTATTGGTTTACAAGATTATTAGTCATTCCCAAACTGAATAGAGTTCCCAAGATATTATAGAATCATCCTATCCTTCCTAATATCTTCTACTCCCATCCTATATGTCCTCTATTGTAATATTCCATGGCATCAACTATACTGACCTAACCATAAATAAAACCCCAAGGGTGAAAGAATTGACTACATCAACCTAACTTCCTAGTAGGCATTTGGAAGTCCTCATCACACGTTTAGGGGAGTATGACATGAGTATTCCTCCCATGAATCTAAGTTTTGGAGGATAAATGGTACGAAACACCTCGACCCCTCCTAGTAGGACTAGGTTCAACACCCTATCATAGAATCTCACTGAGCTTCAATAGTTCTTGGAGTTTTTTACCATGTGGTCAGTTGGGTAAAAATACTATTAATGAAGGTGTATATTGGTGGCCACCTACCTGTTCCACCTAGATGATTTCGTGAACTTTTGGATCATTTTTGATGCCCTAAAAAATGTTTTTTTAGGTCCGCAATAGGCAGGGGCCTGTAGAAAATCCTATAGTAATAAGAGAGATATTTCCAAAAAGGTATCATACGAACCAAATTCTCCTTTTAGATATCAATAATGTTCAACATATGAGAAGAGACAATCAAGAGATAAGAAAATATGAGCAGTGATGACATTTGATGAAGAGATACTTGAGATTGGATATGATTTGATGACAATATTATTGCAATGGTTACATGATGTAGTTGGAATTTCTCCTTAGCTGAGAGGGAGTGTCAATTTTGTAGCACAGTGACAAATTCCAACCATGGGACGAGATTACTTTTTTCAAGAGGACCAATTTTGACTATTGAAGCACTCAATTTAGATAAGGGAAACTGTGTTTTTGAATTAAAGCCTACATGTGGACATTTGATCAGGTCAGCCCTAAAGAAAATTGGACACTCTTGGAAGTATATAAATACAAGTGACCTCAACCTCATTTAGAGATGATCATGAAGCATTATTCTATTCTCTTATTTGGTTCTGGCTCACACTGGTCTGAGGAAGTTCACAGATATTTTCTCACACAGGTCTGAAATTGCACGGTCTGACCCTGATCAAACATAATGGAAGGTGTGGAAAATAGAACGAGACTGGAATCTAGAGGGGACCCAAGAAGGTTGGTCCACCCTGAATCAACTATTGCAAGAGCACCACATCTATACTTCCCACGCTCTAGATAAACTCGGACGGTGATATAAGCTAGTAGGTTCATTTTCAATCATGGAAGCCTACCTCCTCAAGCTTAATGTTAATGATTGACCACGAAAAAGCTTGTGGGACAAGGTTTGGAGATGGAAGCTATGGTCGAATGTATCCCAATTTATTTGGTTAGTTGGACACAATTCTTACATGGGATCAACGGATTAAGAAAGGATACAATGGGTTCTCTCAATGCCCAATGTGCATGCAGAATGAAGAAACAATGAACCACTTATTGCATGAATGCAAGATAGCAGAAGAAGTATGGAGAGACGTTGCAACCCTCTTTAGACTAATCGATTGGGTTCAAGCTGATCTAATCTCAAGAATTGATAACTAGAGGCAATCCCGATTCAAAAATCTAATTGTTAATAGAACATGGATCCTTATCCTAGGATTGCTCCTATGAAACATCAAGTAAGAACGAAATAGGGTGATATATAATAATCAAATTCCGTCAAGCCATTATATTTGGAATATGGTCAAATCCAATCTCTGGGAAACTATTTTGGTAAAAAAGTGGGGGGATGATGACTAGAAATGTGATCAGGCTAAATCCATGATTATCTCTGCCATAAATTTATCACCGAAGATTATGTATCTTCCTACCCCTTCCCCTTGCAAGATCCGAGATTTCCATACACATGAGTGACAAAGTTTGATAGTTGTGCCTCCTTTGCACCCTCCTCAACCTCCTACTTGACAATATGCTTATAGCTTGCTTGTTATCTTTGGTTCCCTTTTTTCATGTAAGGCCATAAATGTCATGACCAAGGAAACTATGTTGAAACTAAATCTAGGGGTTTCCATAAATGTCATGACCAAGGAAACTATGTTGAAACTCATTCTCCAAGGGACTTTGAGGAAAACCACAACAATTATGCAACTTGCAGATCTGTCCACAGTAACTATGGAAGGAATTGTTGAGGATGTTATGGTTTCAATTGACTCTTGGGAGTATCTAACATATTTCTTGGTTCTGCACCCTGCAAAAACCAAGTTCAATGGATATCCTCTCATCTTATGGAGACCTTGGTTAGCCACTGCAGATTATTATATCAGTTGTCGGGTCGGAAACATGACTATTAAAAATGGGCCCTTGTCTAAACAACTAGTATTATATCCTCCAGACCAACCTTCCATTGATCATGATCTACCTATATGGTTGGAGGATGAAGAATATAAGGTATATAAAACAGCCCCCATTTGTACCATAGATGTTGTTCTTAGAGGGGAGGAACCTGAAGAAGATGAACTCATCGCCCATGCCATGAAAAACCAGTCTCCCACTAACAATCCACTTGAAAACATAGTCAAAGAGTCTGAAAGCCGACCTTCGATGAAATTTCACTCAGTCCATTCAATCTATGAGACCACCAAGGCTGTTGATTTTGGCCCATCCAAATATATGAAAATTAACTCAATCCTCTCTGATGAAGAATAAAAGCAGTTTTTCTAGCTTTTAAAAGAAAACCTAGATGCATTTTCTTGGGATTACGAGGGGTGCATCCTTCAGTATCCAAAAATCATATTTACATAAAAGAAAGATGCAAGCCTTTGCGACAACCCCAAAGAAGGATGAACCCAGCTCTAAAGGACATAGTCAAGGAAGAGTTGTAGAAACCGTTGGATGCAGGTTTCATTTATCCTATATCATATAGTGTGTGGGTATCTCCTCTTGTCCTAGTCCTAAAGAAGAATGGAAAATGGTGAATTTGTGTTGATTATCGAGAACTTAACAAAGCCACCAAGAAGGACCATTTCCCTTTGCCCTTTATAGACCAAGTCATGAATGGCCTTGTAGGAAAGAATTTATTTTCCTTCTTAAATGGGTTCAGTGGGTATAACTAGATCCAAATCAGCCCTGAAGACCAGGATAAGACTACTTTAACCTTCCCTTGGGGTACCTTCGCTTACAAACTCCTACCCTTTGGGTTGTGCAATGCCCCGGATACCTTCCAAAGAGTTGTCTTGATCATTTTCTCTGAGCTAGTCCATGACTCTGTTGAAATCTACATGGATGATTTCACACCCTATGGGGATGACTTGTAGCAAGCTCTCTCCAATTTGGGAAAAGTGTTGAGAAGGTGCATTGAGATGCATCTCTCACTGAGCCCAGAAAAGTATGAATTCCTGAAAAGAGCAGGAGTTGTATTAGGACACCCCATCTCCCAAGCAGGAATACTGGTCGACCGAAGAAAAATGACTATTATCAAAAAGGTACATGCTCCTCAAAAAAAGAGAAATGTCAGGAGCTTCTTAGGGTTAGCTAGTTATTATAGAAGATTCATCCAATATTTTAGTTAGATGGCTTCGCCACTATTTGGTTTATTGGCCAAAGATTTTGAGTTTACTTGGTCCAGTCCTTGTCAAGAGGCTTTTGAGCTCATTAAGGGATAGTTGACTACTACCCCCATTCTCTGAGATCCAAATTGGAATTTTCATTTTCACGTCCACACCGATGCATCCGAAAAAGTTGTGGGGGAAGCATTAGGGTAGTTAGAAGACTAATTACCTTATGAAATCTATTCCAATAGTAAGAACTTGTATAAGGTCGAGCTCAATTATATTTTCATAGAGAAGGAGATGTTAGCCATTGTCCATGCTTTAAAAAAATTAGAAATTACGTAACTAAATATTAGACCTTTTTTCACACTCACCATGCAGCCATCAAATATTTAATGAACAAACCAGATGTTATTGCTAGGATAATTAGATGGTTGTTACTTTTACAACAGTTTTACATAATCGTTATAGATAAACCTAGAATGGAGAATGTTGTTTCAGATTTTTTATCTAGGTTAGCTTTATCTGTAGGTGAAGAAGGAATGGCAGATGACTAGCTACCAGATGAACATCTCTTTTCTATATCAGCACTCTCAAGGGGCCCATAGTTTTTGCGCTTCATATCCTAGGGTTAGATTTTTGGATGTTTAGGGTTTTCCATTATTTTTCAATAATAAATAGGTCCTTAAGCCTCATTTTAACACAAATCAGAAGCCTGTAGCCACCACATCTCTTCTTAGATATCAGTTAATAGCACCCTAGCTAGTTTATTTCCATTTTTTTTGTAAACAAATTTTAGTTCTTTGATATTAATGAAATGAAGTGTTATTTCCACCACATCTTTGTATTTATGATTATACGTTTATTACATTTTGTTCCTACATAAATCTAGATCATTATACACACATACACACACACATACACAAATTAAATGGCTAGTAAAAGAAAATAGGAATCAAAGCACTAACCTGATGAAACATCTAACTTTTCGGAGTTTAAAAAAATCATAAAAAGTAAGTAAATTATATTTTTATTTTAAATTATTATTATTTTCATTGAATTGACTCACAAGGGATTTGAACCTTGAATCTCATGGTTTACATAATACTTCATAACAAAAAAAATGTTTAGAAGTGTAGCAAGAAAGTCTCAATTTGACTTTGCCTTGGTCAAATTGAGAAAATTTGAATTTCCACATCAACAGACAACTTGGAGGTAGTTAATTGAGGTGACATGGCTCTTTTCACTTAGTTATCTTAGTGAATTTGAGTAAGTCAACTTGGGGGTCAGTAATGCATGTGTTGATTAATAAATGAACCAAAAATAGCTACTGCATGCAGAGAATTCGAGTTCCCCAATTGTGGTAGAGATTCCAAGGAAGTGTAACATCAATTGTAGACTAGTCTTGAGCGTAGAGGTGTTACATGCAGTGAGAGATCCAACCTTGGGAATTGCACAATAAATTGGAGGAAAATTCCTAAAAAATAGGGGCCTAATTCCTTATGATATGCGCAAGTAAATAGGGGCTCAAGAAGAGGCAGAAAATGACTAAGTTTGGGTCAAAGCTTCTCATTGAGAAGAGAGAAAGGTTATTCACTTGCAGGTTGAGCTCAAAGCAAACAAGAAATTGTAATACACTCTCCATTCATCTGATTAATGAAAGAGGTATTAAGGGGTTTTTATCTATTGGTTTCCCCTACATAAATTTTTCTTCTTGTGTATGCGATTGATGCGTGTTTGTGAATATTATTCTAAATTGTGAATTAATTTTTGTAGAGCATTAGAGTAGAATTGTGTCTCTTGATTTAGATTAAATTTCTTGAGCAGTTGAAATTTTATCACCATATTTATACATGGTATCAAAGAAAGATTCACATTAGAAAAATAATTTCAAATTTTTTCCTCTGGAGGTTTGAATTTGTAACTTCAGTGTAGTAGGATTTCTTCAGATTTGGCAGAGTGACCTTCAATGAACTAAGATAAGAGTATGCCTTGGAAGGCCTCTTGAATTTCCTTGTCTAGAAGGATCACAAGGAGGCATTTCTTGATGAAAATGAATTTATGGAATATGTCAAGAACCAGGATCAACTAATGTCCAAAACTTAGCCCAATGGAATAAATATGTAGCAAAGGTGAGGTGAATAATCTTGGAGGAAGTGTGAGACCACATTGTCTCAAATATCCATGTAAAATAAACTCCTTTCGCAATGTGGAAGGCACCAACATAGATATTTGAAAATAACAGTGCCATAGAAAACTAGCCCTCGAAGACAAACTTTGAAACATAAATATGCAAAAGAATGATACTATTCCACAATATCTCACCAAGTTTACACAATTTCAGGATGAGCTTGGAGGGGTTAGCGTGAATGTTGCAGAAAATGACCTTGTGAGCCTAGCTTTTCTAGGCCTTCCCAAACTTTGTTCTAGATACAAGGACTCTGTGAATGGGAGGGAGAAATTACCGAATTTGGAATGCTTATGGTCCAATTTGCTGGAAAGGGAAAGAAGGAACTTCATCCAAGGGAGAGGATGAAGAAAATTTTGCATTGGTTGGAAAGGGAAAGAAGGGGAAAGGGAAGATATCTCAAATCAAACCAGATTCCAGCCAAGGGGACAAGAATAAATACTTGTCCAAACTAAAATTCTTCAATTTTCATGAATTCAAGCGTTGTGCTACAAAGTGTCCACACAAAAATTTTCGCAAGAAGAACTAAGGAGGAGCAGTAAGTGAAGAATTGGCATCACAGTTTCAGCTAGACTTCATCCTCATCACATGAATGGACAACACTGTGATGGGTAGTGTGTGGTACTTATACTCAGGCGCCTTGTTCCAAATGACGAGGTGTAGATATTTTTTTAGTGACCTGGAGGAGAAATATCTCTAGATGCATATTGAGTTTGGGGATGATGGAAGGTACAATGCTACTGGGATTGGTACAGTAACCTTTAAGATGGATTCATGATCCCCTCTTCACCTCAAATATGTGATGTTTTTTTCAAGCCTAAAGAAGAACCTCATCTATGTAGCAGTTTTGGGAGACTTCAACTATTATGTAATCTTTAGTAAAGTTTACTCATTTATGAGGTACATAGATATTGGAAAGATGAAGCATATTTGGTTCATGTGAAGAACATGTATAAAATTAATGTGGAATATTATGTTTCATTAAGAATTAACATCGCGAAAGTGAAAAGTCGTGATTTTGGTAACCTCTAGCAGAGGAGACTAGGCCGTTTTCACCATGGCACCCTTAAAACTATGCAACAGATAACAATTGGCATCACTAAAGGACCCCTTAAGTAGCAAGACGTCTGCAAGGGTTGTACCTTGGGGAAGTATGTGAAATCTACATTCCATGATCAAGACATCAAATCATATGTAGTCTTGGAGAGAGTGCACTCGAATGTTTGTGGACCCTTCTTAGCAGCCTCCACTACTAGACATAAGTGTCATTTTTATTGATGATTTTTCAAGGAAGTGTTGTATCTTATTCTTGCAAAAGAAGGATGAGACATTCTCAAAATTTGTAGAATTCAAGGCACTAGTTGAGAAAGAGACCAACAAGAAGGTGAAGGCTCTTGGGAGTGACAATGGAGGTTAGTATATTTCAAATCAATTCAAGTATTTTTGTGTGAAAGAAGGCATTCAAAGAGAGCTCACAACACCCCAAAACCCACATCAGAATGGGGTATTTGAGAGGAAGAACTGAAGCATTGTGGTAGTTGCGAGAGCTATGCTACATGAACAAGGCCTACGAGTGCATTTGTTGACAGAGGAAATAACACAACATTTTACTTGCATAATCAGTGTCGTTGTCGTATTATTGGTATGATTAAACTAGAGGAGGATTTTTGAGGAGAAAGTTGGATGTGTCTCATTTCATAATTTTTGTAGCCTTTGTTTATTGACATGTCTACAAATATTAGAGGAAAAAACTTGAGTTAACAACATATTTGGGAGTTTTTTGTGGTTACACTAAAACTCCACAAAAGTAGTGGGTGTACTTACCATCCCTCAGAATTACAGTTGTGCGAAGGGATGTAAATTTTGATGAGGAGAAAGCAATGAGATGCTCTCTTGAGAGGGAGATTTAGATCCAACCAGAAGAGGAGATTTTAGCTCCAAAGGAGGACCCTCGGGAAGTTGTGGAGAAGCCACACATGGAGGATCAGAGAGGAGGTAGAGTGGAGACATCCACTCAAGTAGAATCATCTAGAGAAGGTAGAAAAAAACCATGGAATTTGATGAATTGGTGCAGGATGCGAGGGAGAATGTTGGAGCTCCTTCAAATTTGCAAGAAAAGGAGGTCACTTAACAGGTAAACAAAGCTACATGGCTCTAATGACTGAGCTTATAAATATTGAGCCATCCTCTTTTGAGGAAGCAATTAAGCAACCAATTTGGGCTGATTCAATGGTAGAAGAATAAAAATCCATCATGAAGTAAAATGTTTGGGGAGTGGTCTGAAGACCAACAATAAATCAATTGTGGGTTGAAGATGGAACTTCATGGTTAATCATGCAGCCAACAAAAGTATAGAGAAGTATAAAGATATATTTGTGGCCAAAGGATTCTCTCAATTTGAGGTAATTGACTATGAGGAAACCATTGCTCCCATAGAAATATATTCACCCATTAGATCAATTCTTGCATTGGTTATGTAGATGGGGTGGAAGATCCAACAGATGGATGTAAAACATCATTTATCAATGGTATATTGAGGAGGAAGTGCACATAGAGCAACTAGATGGTTTTGAGACATTTGAATGGGAGTCTCATGTGTGGAGACTCATGCAAGCATTGTACGGTCTCAAATAGGCACCTCGAGCTTGGTAAACTCAGATTGATAGTTATCTGAATGGATTTAGATTCAACAAAAGTGAAGCATATGTGAACGTATATCATATTTTTGTAGAAGGTAAATTGATTATAATTATCATTTATTAGGTCATTTTAACCATGGCACCCTTAAAAATATGCAGAAAATAACAATTGGCCTCCCTGAAGGACCCCTTAAGCAACAGGATGTCTGCAAGGGTTGTAACTTGGGGAAATATGTGAAATCTACATTCCATGATCAAGACATCAAAGCATATGTAGTCTTGGAGAGATTCCACTCAGATGTTTAGGGACCGTTCTCAGCATCCTCCATTACCAGTGAAATATGTCATGTTTGTTTCATGCCTAAAGAAAAACCTCATCTATGTAGCAGTTTTGGCAGACTACAGCTATTATGTAATCTTTAGTAAAGGTAGTTAATTTGTGAGGTACATAGATATTGGAAAGATGAAGCATATTGGTTTCGTGTGAAGAACCTGTATAAAATTAATGTGGAATATTTTGTTGCATTAAGAAGTAAGGCCGCAAAAGTGAAAAGTCATGGTTTCGATGAGCTCTAACAGAGGATGTTAGGCCTTTTTCACCATGAGACTCTTAAAACTATGCAGAAAATAACAATTGAAATCCCTAAAGGACCCCTTAAGCAACAAGATGTCTGCAAGGGTTGTACCTTGGGGAAGTATGTGAAATCTACATTCCATGATCAAAACATCAAAGCATATGTAGTCTTGGAGAGAGTGCACTCAGATGTTTGTGGACCCTTCTTAGCAGCCTCCACTACCAGACATAAGCGTTATTTTTATTGATGATTTATCAAGGAAGTGTTGTATCTTATTCCTGGGAAATAAGGATGAGACATTCTAAAAAATTGTAGAATTCAAGGCACTAGTTGAGAAGGAGATCAACAAGAATGTCAAGGCTCTCAGGAGCGATAATGGAGGTGAGTATATTTCAAATTAATTCAAGTATTTTTGTGCAAAATAAGGCATTCAAAGAGATCTCACAACACCCCACAACCCACATCAGAATGTCATAATTGAGAGGAGGAACCAGAGCATTGTGGGAGTTGTGAGAGCTATGCTACATAGACAAGGCTTATCAGTGCATTTGTGGACAGAGGAAATAACACAACATTCTACTTGCATAATCAGAGTCCTCGTTGTATTATTGGTATGATTAAACTAGAGGAGGATTTCTTGAGGAGAAAGTTGGATGTGTCTCATTTCATAAGTTTTGCAACCTTTTTTTATTGACATGTCTCCAAATATTAGAGGAAAAAACTTGAGTTAACAACATATTTGGGAGTTTTGGGGGCTTACACTAAAACTCCACACAACTACCGTGTGTACTTACCATCCCTCAGAATTATAGTTGTGTGAAGGGATGTAAAATTTGATGAGGAGAAAGCAAGGAGATGTTATCTTGAGATGGAGATTCAGATCCAACCACAAGAGGAGCTTTTATCTCCAAAGGAGGACCCTCGGGAAGTTGTGGAGAAGCCACACATGGAGGATTAGAGAGGAGGCAGAGTGGATACATCCACTCAAGCAGAATCATCTAAAGAAGGTAGAAAAAAAAACCACGGAATTCGATATATTGGTGCAGGATGTGAGGGAGAATGTTGGAGCTCCTTCAAATTTACAGGCAAAGGAGGTCACCCGAGAGATACACTAGCTAGATGACTCTAATGACTGAGCTTATAAATATTGAGCATCCTCTTTTGAGGAACCAGTTAATGAAACAATTTTGTTTGATTCAATGGTGGAAGAATACAAATCCATCATGAAGTACAGTGTTTGGGAAGTGGTCTCAAGACCGACAGATAAATCATTTGTGGGTTCAAGATGGATCTTCAAGGTTAAGCATGCATCCAACAGAAGCATAGAGAATTGTAAAGATATATTTGTGGCCAAATGATTCTCTGAAGTTGAGGTAATTGACTATGAGGAAACCTTTGCTCATGTAGAAAGGTATTCATCCATTAGATCAATTCTTGCATTGGTTACGCTGATGGGTGGAAGATCCACCAGATGGATTTAAAAACAACATTTATCAATGGTGTTATTGAGGAGGAAGTGTACATAGAGAAACTATAAGGTTTTTAGACATTTGAACGAGAGTCTCATGTGTGGAGACTCATGCAAGCATTGTACGGTCTCAAATAGGCACCTCGAGCTTGGTACACTCAAATTGATAGTTATCTGACTGAATTTAGATTCTCCACAAGTGAAGTAGATGCGAACGTATATCATATTTTCATAGAAGGTAAATTTCTTATCATTGTTTTATATGTTTATGATTTAATATTGACAGGTGATAAGCAGTTGATCAAACCTTGTAAGGAGGACCTTGCAAGGGAATTTGAGATGAAAGACATGGGTCTCATGCACTACTTCCTCTGGCTGGAAGTATGACAAGGTGATGGGGATTTGTTTATGTCTCAAGGCAAGTATGCCATTTAGATACTACAAATATTTCGCATGGAGAGTTTTAAGCCCATAGAGACACCTCTAGCGACTAACTGGAAGAATAAAAATGAAATTTCAATTGAATAGGTTGATGCTACAATTTATTGGAAGCTAATGAGTTCATTGATGTATCTTGTGAACACACAACCATGTATGTGCTATGTAGTCAACTAGTCGAGCCAAGCTATGGTTAGGCTGACCAAATTGCATTGGAAGGAAGCTAAGCATGTTTTACGGTACCTCAAAGGCATTACCCAACATGGATTATGGTACAGATGGACAGAGGGATTGAATTTATGTAGCTTCACAAATAGAGATTGGGCATGGAGTCCATCTGACTCAAAGAGTACATCAGGTGGAATTTTCAGTGTTGGGTCCACAACAATTTCCTGGTATATAGAGGAAGGTAGGAGAGGAAGGACAAGAGAGAGGAAGTGAGTTATGGAGGAAGAGAGAAAATTGTAGGGCAAAGAAAGAGAGAGAGAGAGAGAGAGAGAGAGAGATAGAGAGAGAGAGATGAAGGACGAGAGAGAGGAGGAGAGAGGGAGGGAGATAGAAGGAGAGATGGAAGGATGTACAGATGGAGATGGAGGGGGAGAGAGGGAGGGAAGAAGGAATACATAGAGAGTGATAAGTGGAGATTGATATGAAGTTACAAGGGAGATATGGAGAGAGTGTGTATATGTTTTGGGGTGAGATAAAGAGATAAAGAAGGAGATACGGAGAGAAGGGAGGAGAGAAGGAGAGAGGGAGGGATATAGTAACATAGTTGGAGGGTGAAGAGAGAGGGAGATATATATGTGGGAAAGAAATGGAGAGAGAGGAAGGAATATGGAGGATGTGAGAGAGTGGAGGGATGGAGGGAAAGAGAGATGTAGTTCGAGGGGAGAGATAGGGAAGTAGATGGTGATTTATAATCCTATTTCATTTCTTGCACTAGATGCATTGATATCAGTGTAGATGTTGGTTTCTAAAATTATTTTATTACTTGCACTAGATCCATTGATTTCAATATAGATGTTGATTTCTAATCTTATTTGATTACCTTCATTAGATGCATTGATCTCAGTGTAGATGTTGTTTTGTAATATTATTTGATTGTTTGCATTAGGTGCATTGATTTCAGTGTAGACGTTGATTTCTGATTTTGATGTAATTGGATGGACATTGATGGTACATTAATTTTAAAGCGATTGGATTAAGATTGTGCATTGATTTAAGTGTAAGCATAGAAAATTATTAGCAATGTAAATTAATATTTGTGTTATAGGAAATCAAGATATCAATATTGAAGAGCAAGAGAGACAATGTATGATGTTTAGTACAATTGTTCAAGCTAAATATTTAAATGGTTTATTATTTCAATTTTCCCTTTCATACAATCGATATGAAAAGATGACCAAACTAACAAGGGTGACAATAAGAATAGTAAATGAAAATAATTTGAGATTGGTCACAATGAAGACTATTTGTAATTGACTACATTCTTATTATTTTCATTTTCTATCATAACACTATTACATTGTCTCTTTGCATTCAAAAAAATTATTTCGTCATTAAAGTTATTAACAATATTTATCATCTCAAAAAACTAAGGTAACTAAGAAAATTTTAAAATTAAAACGATCAGATAAATATCAAACATATTTAGCATATATAAAATTATTGTATTTATATTATTTGTATTTGCATAAGATTGATAAAATTAATCATATTTTCGATAGATTTTCCTTGGCCGCACACGATTGAAACCAGCCTAGTTCCATCTTAACTCTAGATCTCTCAAGGGCCGAGAGGGATCAAATCTCTCGATGTGCAAACATTTCCTCAAATTTTGCACTCAAAAAAGAGGTTTGCACTTCTAGAGATTTGATCCCTCTCGGTGCTTGATAGATCCAGAGTTAAGATGGATCTAGGCTAGTATAAATTGGTATAAAGAGTGAGAAAATGTTTCAAACATTTTATTAAATCTAAGAATTATTCCATTTCAATTAGAATTGGTGATATAAAAGATTTCAAATGCTCGTAAGAATTATTTTAGTAGTGTTGGAATACATTTCTAGATACAGTGTCTCTCAAAAATAGATTAATAGATATTACATTTCAATTAGAATTAGTTATTACATTTCAATTAGAATTGGTGATATAAAAGATTTCAAGCATCCAAGAATTGAAATGATTTAAAATTAATTATTTAATTATTTTCATCTATAAGGCTTTTATTAGTAGAGATACTGCAAATCTTAATCATGATTTTTTATTAGTAGAGATACTACATTTCAAATTCAAATATATATAGAGGTAAGTAGTAAGAAAATGTTTTAAATTTTTTATTAAATCTAAGAAAAACATCTAAGATATAAAAGAGTGATTAAATGGTTAAAATAAAATATTAAAATTTAAATAGTTCAGAATTTTTTATTTTTATAAATTTGATATTTATATTGCTGGTTCACATGTTTCTACTTTCATAAATTTGATAGCTACATCACTGGTTGGACCTTATAATTAATATTTTCATTCCTTTATATTATACTTAATTGTATGGGATTCAAAATACATTGAGTATTTTTATCTAAATTTTTTAGGTTAAAATTCATTTTATTCATAAATTTTATACCAAAATTTTTTGATGTACTTTTATTATTTTCATCTTTAAAATATATTACCAAATATTTTAATAACACATGTATAATTAAAAATGGAAATAATGAAATAATTATGTAAAAGTAAATTTTATGTTAGTAAATTTTTTTTTATCCATTTCTTGTCACATCTATATCCCATGTTTATATTTATATATTTAGTTTCTTACTTGTTTGCATATTTTTCTTTGGTTATATTAAACTATGGACTAAATAATACCAATATATATCACACTCGTAAACTAGTAATATTTTAAATATTTAAAAATAAATTTAAATATAATTTTGAAATAATAGTTATAATTGAGTTACTAGTGTTTACCATAATTAGGATGACTTCATTGGATCTTATTATCTAGATACTTATAATTATGGTACTTAAAACTAAATTCATATAAATTTGGCATTGTTATATATATATATATATATATATATATATATATATATATATATTATTTTATAATAAATATAAATGAGAAGCTTTTGTAGTTTATATAAAGTTTGAGATATAAATATAAATGAGAAGCTTTTGCAATTTATACCAATCTAGATCCATCTTAACTCTGGATCTATCAAGCACTAAGATGGATTAAATCTCTCGAGGTGAAAACCTCTTTTTTGAGTGCAAAACTTGAGGAAAGGTTTCTATCAAGCGCTGAGAAGGATCAAATCTCTCGAGGTGCAGACCTCTTGTTTGAGTGCAAAAATTGAGGAAAGGTTTGCACCTCGAGAGATTTGATCCCTATTGGCGCTTAATAGATTCAAATTTAAGATGGATGTAGGCTGGTTTCAGTCGTGTGCGGCCAAGGAAAATCTATCGAAAATATGATTAATTTTATCAATAATATGTAAATACAGATAATATAAATATAATAATTTTTTATATGTTAAATATGTCTGATATTTATCTGATCATTTTAATTATAAAATTTTATTAATTACCTCAGCTTTTGGGATGATAAATATTGTTAATAAATTTTATGATTAAATAAAAATTTTGAATGCAAAGTAGCAATGTAATATTGTTGAATGATAGAAAATGAAAACAATAAGAATGTAGTCAATTACAAATAGTCTTCACTGTGATCAATCTTAAATTATTTTCTTTTACTATTCTTATTGTCACCCTTGTTAGTTTTGTCATCTTTTCTTATAGATTATATGAAAATGACAGTTGAAATCATAAATCATTTAAATATTTAGCTTGAACTATTGCACTAAACATCATACATTGTCTCTCTTGCTATTCAATATTAATTTGTTGATTCACTATAACACAAATATTAAAGTACATTGCTAATAATTTTGTGTGTTGTCAATAATTTTGTGTGGTTACATTGAAATCAATGCGCAATGTTAAACCAATCACTTTAAAATTAATTTACCATCAATGTACATCCAATTACATCAAATTAGAAATTAACCTCTACACTGAAATCAATGCACCTAATGCAAACAATCAAATAAAATTAGAAAACAACACCTACACTAAAATCAATGCAGGTATTGCAGGTAATCAAATAGGATTAGAAATCAATGCATCTAGTGCAAGTAAGAAAATAATATTAGAAACAAATATCTACATTGATATCCATGCATCTAGTGCTAGAAATCAAATAGGATTAGAAATCACCATTTACACTCAAACCAACGCATTTTGTGCAAGCAATCGAATAGCATTAGGAATCATGTACGTTGAAATCAATGCATCTAGTACAAGAAATCAAATAGGATTAGGAATCATCTACATTGAAATCAAAGCATCTAGTGCAAGTAGTCAAATATAATTAGAAATCAACATATACATTGAAATTAATGCATGCAATGCAAGCAATCAAATAGTATATGAAATCACCGTCTACATTGAAATAAATGCATTTAGTGCAAGCTGTAGAAATTTCAATAAAAGCTGAATTATTCACTGAGATTATCCTGATTACAAACTATTTAAGCTTCATGCATAATACATAACCTCTTCTACAATTGATCATCAATTTGTAGAAATAGAAGCAGTCGCATGCGCAAATTAAAATGTAATCACGCGCACATATAACACAGTATGTAATGGGGAAAGCTGATAGCTGAAAACTCCCAACTATATTTATATTATAATGATAGATAAAATGTAACAATACATATCACAAAGCTCTCACAACTCTCAGCAATATCTCACATGCTACACACAAACTAGCTCAGATATAGAGCAAGTCACAAGTTCAAATCTCCTCCACAAGTCTGCCTGCCTCTACTGCAGAATCCAAGATGAGAATGAATGAGATCCAAGTTCAAATCCCACTAGCTTATACTGTTCAATCCTCATTGAAAATCTCAGTCAATGTGTGTGCAAATCTCATGCACAGTTATAGTCACAACTGATAGTAGACTCACCCTTTCACTCACCTCTAACACTGGTCTCCACTGAACTGTCCATGCATTGTTGTTAACTGATGTATTATTTAGTTGATTTATGAGTTAATAATTAGTGAATTAATTAATAATTAATTCACACCACTCATCACTAGTGTATTTTTCAGTTAGACTAAATACAACTAATTCAACTAAGTTACACCGAACATAACTCCACCAACTGTCTCATCAACTCCACCAAACTCTGCCACATGAGTTCTAACTGAATTCAACCATGCAATAGCTCAAATAACCCTTAGGAAAAAAATATTTCCTTCTGTCAGCTGCATTTTCCACATCGAAGCATCAAACTGAAGTGCTCCAAGAGGATAAGATAATGTTTATAGTCTAAATATTATTAAGGGCTAATAATGTTTGACTGATCTATTTTTAGAATGGCAGTCTAAAAATAGACTTCGCCCAATGTCTAAAAATAGAGGTCCATATATTTTTACCAACTTGACCAATCATCCATAAATAGCATCCTGCAACTAATAGACCATGATCCATATGTCTAAAAATAGACTTTGCGACAATAATTACTTGTGTGGCCCCCACCTAGTTTAGGTGATCACTTTCCAACTAGGATCAGAAAAGATGTTTCAGGATGCCTCCTTCACTATTTCTTGTTGCAATATTCAACACAAGAAATCATATAGGAATATAAATCATCTTCATTTAAATCAATGCATCTAGTGCAAACAATTAAATATAATTAGAAATCAACATCTACACTAAAATCAATGCATTTAGTGAAAACAATTAAAATGGATTATAAATCACCATTTACACTGAAATAAATTCATCTAGTGCAATAAATCTTCTTCCCTATCTCCCCCCTCAAACTACATCCCTCTTTACCTCCATCTCTCCACTCTCTCACATCCTCCCTCTTCCTTCCTCTCTCTCCATTTCTTTCCCACACCTATCTCTCTCTCTCTCTTCACCATCCAACTATGTTACTATATCCCTCCCTCTCTCCTTCTATCCTCCCTTCTCTCCATATCTCCTTATTTATCTCTTTATCTCACCCCAAATCATATACAAACTCTCTCCATATCTCCCTTGTCACTTCATCTCTCTCTCAACTTCTCACTCTATATGTATTCCTTCTTCCCTCCCTCTCTCCCCCTCCAATTCCATCTCTCTATCCTTCCATATCTCCTTCTATCTCTCTCCCTCTCTCTCTCTCTCTCTCTCTCTCTCTCTCTCCCTCTCTATTTCTTTGTCCTCCAATTTTCTCTCTTCCCCCATCACTCTCTTCCTCTCTCTCTCATGTCCTCTCTCTTGTCCTTTCTTTCTCTCTCGTCTTCTCTTCTACATTCCTCTATCTTTTCCTCTCTCTCTCTCTTTTCCATCCAATCCTCTCTCTATTTGGCCCATGGTATTCAGCCCATGGTATTAAAGTGGTACATTTATATATACTCTGACATATAAAAAGTTTACATTAATTAAATTTAATAATATTAATATTATAATATAATAATGTGAATATTAGAATTGATAATAATATTAGTATTAATATTAGGGTTAATAATGTTCTTTTTTGGCATAGTATTATTAATAATTTGGCCCATGGTATTTAGCTGAGGATTCGCCTAAATAAAACCACTTTTTGAGTGTTCCTAAATATAAATAGGATTATGGAGTAAATATAAAAATACGTTTTATTTATTTACCATATCTATGTTTTATTTATATTTTATTTATTTACCATATTTATTTTATAAATATGGTATTTGGCCCATGGTATTCAGCCCATGGTATTAAAGTGGGACATTTATATACACTCCCGCATATCAAAAGTTTACATTACTCACATGACATTTACACATCTCTATACACTCCGACATATCAAAAGTTTACATTACTCACATGACATCTACACATCTATATACACTCTGACATATCAAAAGTTTACATTACTCACATGACATCTAAACATCTATATACACTCTGACATATCAAAAGTTTACATTAATCACATGACATATACATATCTATATACACTTCGACATATCCAAAGTTTACATTACACACATTACATCTACACATCCCTATATATTGGGCTATAGGGCGCCAATTAATGAAAATATTCATAAAATATTTTTTTTTAAATAATTAAAAGTTGAAAATTATTAATAATATATAATATTATTAAAATTTTACTTTATATTAATTTTAAAAACTATATAAAACTAATATTAATAGATTAAATAAAAATTTTGAAAATTGTGTTTAAAAGGAATAATTGTTATTTTTTTATTTAGTTTTTTAATTTTTTAGATGACATGTTGATTTTGTTAATATTATGAAATTTCTGCTCATGTTATTAATGTATTGGTATTATGTTACTAATCTTTTGAGGTACAAATCTTTTCTCAATTTTTTCATTTTAAAGGAAAATTACACTTAAATCGTTTGATTCCTCTCAATACTGATAGACTCAAATTTAGATGGATCTATGTTGGTGCATTAATTTAATGAGTGCATTTTTATGAACATGCATGAACAAATTTTCCAAAAGCAAGGTGCCTCATTCTATCTCTAACTAGCAAAGAAAGACTTATGAAAGTAATATATCCATTGTTTGTGCATCACACTTATTGTTTTAATAGAAAATAACCTCTACACACTTTCTCCTAACCAAAGACTAAGATTAAAAGCCTCTAACCTTTCCCATTAATATAAAAACTAGTAGATCTAAAATTGAAATAAGTATAAACATCATCTTCCCTCTCATTAATATAAAGAAATACTAGCATATATTTATGAATAAAAATAAAACCTGAACCCTTTTGAATACCTCATGGAGAAAATATATCAAACCTTCTAAACAATGCACTTATCTTTGCATAATTCATCTTTAAAAAGCTAGTCATCTTTTTTGACATTCTGCAAACACTTCTAGCTAAGATTGAGGTTCTTACTTCTCTCTTTTTAAGAGATTTAAGTCACATTTCCACTCTATATTTTAGACTTATCTATATATAATATAAATATAACTAAATATTTAAAGAAAAAACCCAGAAACAACAACATGGGTTTAAAAACAATGAAAATGACTCATGAAAACAATCCAAATGCATGGATATAGCTTATTAATAATATTATTTTAATTTTTTTCCAAAGAAAATGTTTACTGGGAAATGTTGTCCAACATACCACTTTATCTTGGTCAATGTTTTCATTGATGTGAATAAGGCATTGTTGAAGATGCCCTAAACCCTAACTACTTTACTAGACCCTAACCCTAAGACTTAATTGAAAGCCCTAGCACTAAAGTGAATTTAATGACAAAAGCTATAATGTGCCAAATGCCTTGATAAAGCTGTAGTTGAAGCTAGCCCTACTATGTTCTAGATAAAGAATTATGCCCTAAGTATATGCATGGACCCTAAGATTACCTAAGCATGAATGTATGCTAATAGTGATAAATTCCTAGATGCATGGAAATCCATGGACGCATTGTTCTGTTAAAGAAATTGGACAGTTTGACAGAAATGACAAGTTTATTGTCCAACACAAAGGCACTAGTGCATGGGTGTCTTGGAATACTCATTAATTATTGAGAATATAGGTTGATTCATAAGTTGTGATGTTTGTTGTGGATAAAAAATGTCTAACCATAAAAGAAATCAACTAGTCCAAGATGAAGCCTAGCATGATCTTGTTACAAGGGGATGACCAAGAAAGTTGTCAATACCATATTAATATATTAGTCAAAAGAAAAGACAATGTACATATGCATGGGAGACATTGATCAGATCATGCACAATCAAAAGTAGTCGAGGGCTTAGAATATGGAAAATAAATTTAACAGAACCTACAACTACAAGTCAAATCCTTGGAAATATTAAGAACATAACTCACACTTATAGCGAACTCAAAATAATTTAAATAAATTTTAAAATTACAGAAGCCGACTTCCTCATGGTCATGTCGACCCTCCTAAAGAGACATGACGGTTCATAAGCTCAAAAAAATATAACTATAAACCCAGGGTTTTCAAAAAATAATTCAGTCAAGTAAAACATTAATATATTCAGATCTGAAGTGTATAAGGAGGCTAAGGAGGACGAGGATAAGTAAATATTTATGTTGGATATCAAGCTCTTGTATTTTTTGCAAGCTCTTGAGGTAAATATTTTGGTCATGTGGTAATTCATTATAATTTCTCTCATGTTTCAATTCTATTTAATTCCAACCTTATGGAGCCATAGTCTCCCACGGACCTTGGCCCTATGGAGCCAGAGTCTGCCACAAACCTAGCGCCCTATGGAACCACAATGTTTGGACCTATCTATAGCTCAGATATCTTAGCCCATATCCGTGGTAAGATCTATGGACCTATGACAAGTTCTTGGACTTTTGGAAAACAATTTGGCTCTATGGTACAACTCAGACGATGATATATGGTTAGGAGCTCAGTTGTGAAATTGTGACAAGATCATATTTGTGTGAAGAGACAAATCAGACATGCGTCTGTAAGAAAATTAGACCTGTGACAATTGATTATCTTTTGAAGAAGTTCTTTTGGAATCATTTGATGGATAATGGATGGTATCTTTGAAGATTTTTGAAGCACACTTACAACAGATCTTGGAGCTTCTATGAAGCAGACTAAATATAGGGACACATTTTTTAGAAAAATAATAGAAGAAATATTGCAAATCTCCTTGAATTGTCTTGAAGACATGCTTTTGAAGTATTTTGAAACAATCAAATAATCATATTTTGGAGCAGCTTAACATATGCAAACTTCTAGACTGTTTAGTGCAAAAATATTATTTATTTCAACCTTCCAAGGACACTGATCTGTGATGTAAATCTAGCCTAAAGTGCTGCTAGGCTTGAAAGCATTGATCTTTGGTATATATTAAATTTTTAGAAAAAAGAAGCCTTTAATCTAAAACTCATATTATAGCTTATGTGAAGTTCGAACATGTGGGAAATATTTCTAGAAGCCTTCACCTATAGCAGAGGAGCATAAACCTATGGAATAATTGTTAACAATGATTTCAAGATTGGCCTTATGCAGTGTTGATAGTTTGGATATTTTATCTTTAATGTCATCCTTGGAATTTTAAGGCTTTTTAGAGACATAATATTTTTTCTTTAATACCTTGCCTAAAAATCATTGGAATTTTAATACTTTTGATATTTTATCTTCAATTTCATGTCTATCATTGAAATTTTAAAGTTTTTTAGAGTCGTGATATTTTATCTTTAACATCATTATTAAAATATGTTGAGAATTTAGCGCCCTCCCCCCCCACCCAAAAATAAAAAGACGTTATTTCAACATCAACACTTTTCGTTTTTAGGGTGTTTTTTGCACACATAAAATTGACGACATTATTCGACCATCAACACTCATCGTTTTCACAGTGTTTTTTTCACACACAAAGTTAGCAACATTATTCAAGGATCAAAACTTTTCATTTTCAGGTTTTTTTTTTCACACAAAAAAATTGACGACGTTATTCCTACATCAACACTTTTCATTTTCAAGGTGTTTTTTGCACACAAAAACATTTGGCTTTTCCTTCCATTTTTAAAAAATGTTTAAAATTTACCTCGAAAAAAAAGTTTATTCTAGAATAACACTTTTTGTTTTCAGTTTTTTTTTTCATGTTTTTTTTTTATGTTTTTTCTTTAGAGTTCTCGTTTTGAGGTAATAGTTCTCTTTTGATCTGTAACTTTGTTTAAAGGGATACTGAAAGATAAGTGATGGCATTGTTGAATAACTTGAAGATATTTCCAGGGCTTATTGCAGAAGACATTGGAAGCCTTGAATAACCATTAACCTTATATTGAACTTATTGAAGCATAGGGTTGGAGCCCTAGAGGATAAGATTCCTTAAGAATCTTAGGTTGGAGTATGTGCCAATGATGAGGGTAGGAGCCCTAGAGGTTGGTGCCTCATAGAGACAAGGTTGGAGCCTTTTGGAAGATAGGGTTGGAGCCTTGGAGTTTGGCGGCTCGTGAATTCCAAGACGGTGCCTGGAAAAATACAGGTTGGAACCTAGTGGATTGGAGATTGTGTTCTTCATCTAAATTTGGAGCCCTAAAAATTATTGTAAAAAGAGAATTGGCATTCTCGATATATTTGATTAATATAATTTTTTATTTTGTTTTATTAACTTTTGTGTTCAGTTTAGAAGTGATCTAAAACTGGTAAAATAAAAATTGTAAAATAAATATTGATTCAAACCCCCTTTAGTATTTCCAACATTTTACTTCTAGACAAGTTTCCCACTTGAAGCAGTGATGCACTTCCCCAAACCCTAAGTTATGGACATAATTTTGGGTGGCTCTCTCTTCTGAAATACATGTACCGAGGGCCTGTATGTAGCATGACAATAAAATTTTTGAAGTATTTTCCAAGTGCTTATAAGAGAAACGATCCATAGCTAAAACTTGACCTTCTCGAGTTGCAGGATATAAGGCTGCACTAAAAATATGAGCGAGAGCTAAACAAATTCTAATCGAAATCAAGAGGCTAGAAATGGGAAACAAATTAGTAGAATGAAAAATAAAATAATCTCTAGCATATCTAAGGAGACCATCGATGATGAAATTTTTTTAAGAAATAAACTTCTTAAACATTGTCATATTATGCTATGGAGGGATTCATGATCATAACTTGACTTCCTCTTGTGGAAGGACATATGCCTATACAAGCACAATCTAACCCATTGTTTTACAGAACAACAAGACAATCAAATTCAACATATATTTTCCAATTTAATTGTAGATACATATGTGGATATCTTGTTTGAATTCGATCTGGCGTTGCTCCAAGCCTAATCTCATTGCGAAACTGACTGGGTCCTCCTTACCAATCTGGGATAAACCTATTTGTATCCCAAATCCAGAAGACTTCAGAATTGAAGTTTTTTGGCCCCCGTGCCCAAAACTCCAAGAAAAAATGCTCAAATTTCCAAGTCTCTTCGTTAGTCTCAAGCCCAAGGTTCATTCCATAGATTAGGTCTAGCGATATTTTCTTCATCGTGACTCTCTCTGTATTTCCTCTTCTATATTTTCTTCACCAGAAAGGAAAAAATAGTCCCCCTACCCCATCCTCACTTCACCCTATTCATTCTCCTTATATCCCTAATTCCATCCACTTTCTCAATGTCATAAATTTTTATCATAATATAGTTGCTGCGTGTCAATTGTTCACTGCCCCTGTTTGGTTTTAATGAATTTGAGAGGTGGCACGAGATTTAATATTTATATGAAAATATTGATGACCAAATCGAATTTGGTTGGGTTAGTTCACAAACTATAATCGTCATAGCCACTTAGTGTGTACAAATATATCTATTTAGTGCAATGCACGTAATGCATGTATATACACAAGGGATTCACTTGGGGAGCGATACCATACCACGTGCATTCATATTAAGGGATATATATTGAGGGAAAGATAACTTAATATATTGGAGGATATATAGGGGGTAAAGGGATTTTATATTGGTAGGTATAAAAAACAGAGCTCAAAGTTACTGAAAGTAGGGTTTTTTTAATTGGGAAGGTGTATTGGGTTTGTATTGGTAGGGGGTTAAATAATATTATTTTTAGAGGTATTTTCCAATATGTAGTCAAAATAAAGGTATTCTTTAATATGCCATGAATGCATTTGATATGTCTTATGTTCATTGAGTGAAGCCCCCATTTTCATATATATAGCTATCATATGCATTCCTCGTGTGCATGCTAGTAATCACCTTCAACCGTAATTCGAGATGCATCATTACATTCATCCCTCCTTTAGAGAACTTCATCTTGAAGTTAGAGTTTATAGTATATTAGTAATTATTTTATTGATTATTATAGTCATGTAAGGATTGCGTTCTTAGATTGAATTCTCATTTATAATATGAGGATAAAATTTGGGTTTTAAACATTTATTGGTTTACAACATTAGTAGTCATTCCCAAACTTAATAGAGCTCCAAAGCTATTATAGAATCATCCTATCCTTCCTAATATCTTCTACTCCCATCCTATATATCCTCTATTTTAATATTCCATGGCGTCAACTATACTGACCTAACCATACATAAAACCCCAAGGGTGAAAGAATTGGCTACATCAACCTAATTTCCCAGTAGGCATTTGGAATTCCTCATCACATGTTCAGGGGAGTGTGACATGCATATTCCTCCCATGACTCCAATTTTTGGAGGATAAATGGTGGGAAACACCTCCACCCCTCCTAGTAGGACTAGGTTCAACACCCTATAATAGAATCTCACTGAGCCTTAATTGCTCTTGGAGTTTTGTCATCATGTGGTCATTTGGGTAACAATACTATTAATGAAGGTGGATATTTGTGGCCTCCTATCTATTCCACCTAGACGTTTTCATCAGTTTCCTTGTTTATAAAAATATTTACTATTTTTAGCAGCTTTTCGCGTCGTGAACTTCCAGATCATTTTTGACCCCTAAACAATGTTTTTTTCAGGTTTGCAGTAGGCAAGGGCCTGCGAAAAATCATGTAGTAATCAAAGAGATATTTCCAACATGGTATCGTACGCGCCAAATTATCCTTCTTTTATATATCAAGAATGTTCAACATGTGATAAGAGACAATCAAGAGATAAGAAAATATGAGTAGTGATGAAATTTGATAAAGAGATACTTGATATTTGATATGATTTGATGACAAGATTCTTACGATGATTACATGATGCAATTGGAATTTCTCCTTAGCTGATAGGGAGTATTAATTTGGTAGCTCAGTAAAATTTCCAACCATGGGACAAGATTCCTCTTTTCAAGAGGACCAATTTTGACTATTGAAGCACTCAATTTAGATAAGGGAAACTGTATTTTTGAATTAAAGCCTACATGTGCACATTTGATCAAGTCGGCCCTAAATAAAATTGGACACTCTTGGAAGTATATAAATACAAGTGACCTCAACCTCATTTAGAGATTATCATGAAGCGTTCTTCTATTCTCTTCTTTCGTTTGGCTCACACAGGTCTGAGGAAGTTCACATAGATTTTCTCACACAGGTATGAAATTGCATAGTCTGACCCTCGTCAAACATAATGGAGTGTGTGGAAAATAGAATGAGACTCAAATTTGGACAAGACCCAATAAGCTTGGCCCACCCCAAATCAACCATTGCAAGAGCACCACATCTGTATTTCCCAAGCTCTAGATAAATTCAGACAAGGATATAAGGTAGTAGGTTTGTTTTCAATCATGGAAGCCTACCTCCTCAAGTTTAATGTTAACAGCTGACCACGAGAAATATTATGGGACAATGTTCGGAGATGTAAGCTATGGTCGAAGGTATCCCACTTTCTCTGGTTAGTTGGACACAAGCGAATTCTTACATGGGATCAACGAATTAAGAAAGGATAGATTGGGTTGTCTCAATGCCCAATGTGCACGCAGAAAGAAGAAACAATGAAACAATTATTGAGTGAATGCAAGATAACAGAAGAAGTATGGGGAGATGTTGCGACGCTCTTTAGACTGATCGATCAGGTTCAAAATGGTCTGATCTCAAGAATTGATAACTAGAGGTAGTCCTGATTCAAAAATACAATTGTTAATAGAGCATGGATCCTTGTACTAGGATTTCTCCTATGGAACATCGAGAAAGAATGAAGTAGGGTGATATATAATAATCAAATTCCTTCAAGTCATTCTATTTGGAAGATGGTCAAAGAGAATCTTTGGGAAAGTATTTTGGTAAAAAAGTGGGGGGATGAGGACTAGAAATATGATGATACGGAATCCATGATTATCTCTGCCATAAATTTATCACCGAAGATTATGTATCTTCCTACCCCTTCCCCTTGCAATATCTGTGATTTCCATACACATGAGTGACCAGGTTTGATAGTTGTACCTCCTTTGCACCATCCTCAACCTCCTCCTTCACAATATGCTTATAGATTTCTTGTTATGTTTTGTTCCCTTTTGTCATGTAAGGTTACTAAGCCTATCGAAAATAATGGTTCAACGGAAAAATATTATGTGAACTTCGGTTCTCCCAGCTGAAAAATATGGTTAGAAAGACAATAAATCATCATCGACAGGTTTAGAGAGTTCAGGTCATGCCACGAAGGTTTCTCAGGATCAATTTTGGTCCCGAGGCCGTGTGGTTATGTATGTCACATTGGACACCATTGCAGAGAAACTGTAAGGAATGCACGCCAACCTAGATATCCTTCGTGAACAAAAATATGGATATGAGGATCATAACAAATTTGTGCCCTACGTGAATGATACTCAATTCTATCAAATGAGATCTTGGAGTGACTGGCCAACATTTGTCGGAGCTAGCGTTGGGCGAAAAAGTGCCTACATGAGTTGGAGTCCAGATTTGTACACATAGACTTCCATACACATGAGCGCTCGGGTCTGATAGTTGTGCCTCCTTTGCACTCTTCGCAACCTCCTCCTTGAAAATATTCTTATAGCTTGCTTGTTATTTTTGGTTCCCTTTTGGCATGTAAGGCTACTAAGCCTATCGATAATAATGGTTCAATGGAAAAATATTCTCCGAACTCCAGATCTCCCAACTAACAAATATGGTCAGAGTGAAGTTGGGGGAGCTATAGAGATACATTTTGGAATCAATGTTTTCATGCTAATATAATATACATTTTTAGACTGACAAAAAAATAATGGGAGGCAAGATGTTGTTTATACTTATTTCAATTTCAGATGTACTAGTTTTTATATTAATGGGATTGGTTAGAGGCTTTTAATCTTAGTCTTTTGGCAGGAGAAAGTGTGGAGTGGTTATTTTCTATTAAAACAATACTTGTGTGATGCACAAACAATGGATATATTACTTTATGAAGTCTTCATTTGCTAGCTAGAGATAGAATGAGAAACCTTGCTTTTGGAAAAGTTGTTTGTGCTTGTTCATAAAAATGCGCTCATTGAATCAATACACCAACATAGATCCATCTAAATTTGAGTCTATCAAGTATTGAGAAAAATCAAATTCTTTAAGTGTAATTTTCCTTTAAAATGAAAAATTTGAGGAAAATTTTGTAAGTCAAAGGATTAATAACATAATACCAATACATTAATAACATGAGAAGAAATTTCATAATACCAACAACATCAACATGTCATCTACAAAATTAAAAACTAAATAAAAACTAAATAAAAAATATTCCTTTTAAACATCGAAGTTGAATTCAATTTTCAAACCTTTTATTTTATTTATTAATATTAGTTTTACTAATTTTCTTAGAAGACAACTCCTTAGTTTTATATAGTTTTTAAAAATAATATAAAAGTAAAATTTTAATAATATTATATATTATTAATAATTTTCAATTTTTCATTATTTTTTAAAATAATATTTTATGAATATTTTTCATTAATTCACATTTTATTTCTCTCTCAAACATTATATAAATTGACAAAGCTTCTCATTTATATTTATATCTCAAACTTTATATAAAATACACAAGCTTCTCATTTATATTTATTATAAAAATAAAAATAAAAAATTATCTTTAAATATTTAAAACATTACCAAATTTATATAAACTTACTTTTAAGTACCATAATTATAAGTATCTAGACAAGAAGATCTAACTTAGCAACATCCTAATCATCATAAACACTAGTAAGCCTCTAATTCAGCTTCTCATTTATAGCTATTATTAAACCAACCTAGATCCATCTTAACTCTCGATCTATGAAGCGCCGAGAGGGATCAAATCTCTCGATGTGCAAACCTTTCCTCAAGTTTTGTACTAAAAAAAAGAGGTTTGCACTTCTAGATATTTGATCCCTCTCGGAGCTTGATAGATCCAGAGTTAAGATGGATCTAGACTGGTATAAATTAGCACAAAGAGTGAGAAAATGCTTTACATTTTTTATTAAATCTAAGAATTATTCAATTTCAATTAGAATTGTTGATATAAAAGATTTCAAATGCTCCTAAGAATTGTTTTAGTAGTGTTGGAATACATTTCTAGATACAGTGGCTCTCAAAAATAAATTAATAGATATTACATTTCCATTAGAATTAGTTATTACATTTCAATTAGAATTCGTGATATAAAAGATTTCAAGCATCAAAGAATTGAAATGATTTAAAATTAATTATGCAATTATTTTTATCTATAAGGCTTTTATTAGTGGAGATACTACAAGTTTTAATCATGATTTTTTATTAGTAGAGATGCTACATTTCAAATTACAATATACATAGAGATGAGTGAGAAAATGTTCTAATTTTTTTATTAAATCTAAGAAAAACATTTAAGATATAAAAGAGTGATTAAATGGTTAAAATAAAATACTAAAATTTAAATAGTTCAATATTTTTTTTATTTTTATGAATTTGATATTTGTATTGCTAGTTTACATGTTTCTACTTTCATAAATTTGATAGCTACATTGATGGTTGGACCTTATAATTAATATTTTTATTGCTTGATATTATACTTAATTGTATGGGATTCAAAATACATTGAGTACTTTTATCTAAACTTTTTAGGTTAAAATTCATTTTATTCATAAATTTTATACCAAATTGTTTTGATGTATTTTATTTTTTTCATCTTTAAAAATATTTTACCAAATATTTTAATAGCACATGTATAATTAAAAATAGCAATAATGAAAGAATTATGTAAAAGTAAATTTTATGTTAGTAAATTTTGTTTTACCCATTTCTCGTCACATCTATATCCCGTGTTTATATTTATATATTCAGTTTCTTACTTGTTTGTATATTTTTCCTCTGTTATATTAAACTATGGACTAAATAATACCAATATATATCACATTGGTAAACTAAATTTATATTTATAAATTTGGTAATCTTGTAAACATTTAAAAATAAATTTAAATATAATTTTGTAATAATAGTTATAATTGAAAAACATAATTAGAGAGTTTACGATGATTAGGATGACTCCATTGGATCTTATTATTTAGATATTTATAATTATGGTACTTAAAACTAATTTCATATAAATTTGGCAGTGTTTTAAATATTTAAAAAAAATAATGCAAACAATCAAATAAAATAAGAAAACAACATCTACACTAAAATCAATGCATCACCAATCCCTTTAAAATTAATTTACCATCAATGTACATCCAATTACATCAAATTAGAAATTAACGTACACTGAAATCAATGCACCTAATGCAAAAAATCAAATAAAATTAGAAAACAACATCTACACTGAAATCAATGCATCTAATGTAGGTAATCAAATAGGATTAGAAATCAACATCTACACTGAAATCAATGCATCTAGTGCAAGTAAGAAAATAAGATTAGAAACCAACATCTACATTGATATTAGTGAATCTAGTGCTAGAAATCAAATAGGATTAGAAATCACCATTTACACTGAAACCAACGCATTTAGTATAAGATATCAAATAGGATTAGGAATCATCTAGATTGAAATCAATGCATCTAGTGCAAGCAATCAACTAGGATTAGGAACCATCGACATTGAAATCAATGCATCTAGTGCAAGAAGTCAAATATAATTAGAAATAAACATATGCATTGAAATTAATGCATGTAGTGCAAGCAATCAAATAGTATATGAAATCACCATCTACATTGAAATCAATGCATTAGTGCAAGCAGTCATATAGGAATAGAAATCCTCTGAATTTAAATCAATGCATCTAGTGCAAACAATTAAATATAATTAGAAATCAACATCTACACTAAAGTCAATGCATTTAGTGAAAACAATTAAAATGCATTATAAATCACCATTTACACTGAAATCAATTCATCTAGTGAAATAAATATTCTTCCCTGTCTCCCCCCTTAAACTGCATCCCTCTTTACCTCCATCTCTCCACTCTCTCACATCCTCCCTCTTCCTTCCTCTCTCTCCATTCCTTTCCCACATCTATCTCCCTCTCTCTCTCTCTTCACACTCCAACTATGTTACTATATCCCTCCCGCTCTCCCTCTATCCTCCCTTCTCTCCATATCTCCTTCTTTATCTCTTTATCTCACCCCAAAACATACAAAAACCCTCTCCATATCTCCCTCGTCACTTCATCTCTCTCTCCACTTCTCACTCTCTATGTATTCCTCATTCCCTCCCTCTCTCCCCCTCCAACTCCATCTCTCCATCTTTCCATATCTCCTTCTATCTCCCTCCCTCTCTCCTCCTCTCTCTCTCTCTTTTTCTTTGTCCTCCAATTTTCTCTCTTCCCCCATCACTCTCTTCCTCTCTTTCTCATGTCCTCTCTCTTGTCCTTTCTCATTCTCTCTTTCTCTCCTATTTTTCTCTATCTTTTCCTCTCTCTCTCTCTTTGCCATCCAATCCTCTCTTTGTTTGGCCCATGGTATTTAGCCCATGGTATTAAAATGGTAAATTTCTATACACTCTGACATATCAAAAGTTTACATTAATTAAATTTAATAATATTAGTATTATAATATAATAATGTGAATATTATAATTAATAATAATATTAATATTAATATTAGGGTTAATAATGTTTTTTTGGCATGGTATTAATAATAATTTGGCCCATGGTATTTAGCTCAGGATTGACCTAAATAAAACCACTTTTGAGTGTTCCTAAATATAAATAGGATCCTGGAGTAAATATAAAAAGAAGTTTTATTTATTTACTATATCTATCGTTTATTTATATTTTATTTATTTACCATATTTATTTTATAAATATGGTATTTGGCCCATGGTATTAAAGTGGTACATTTCTATACACTCCAACATATCAAAATTTTACATTACTCACATGACATCTACACATCTATATACACTCCTACATATCAAAAGTTTAAATTACACACATTACATTTACACATCCCTGTATACTGGGCTGTAGAGCACATCTCCACGCAAAAATTATATTTAAATTTATTTAAAAATATTTAAAATATTACCAAATTTATAAATATAAATTTATTTTTCCAATATGATATATATTGGTATTATTTAGTTCATAATTTAATTTAACAAAAGAAAAATACACAAATAAGTAAGAATCTCACATGGGATATAGTGACAAATCGGTAAAACAAAATTTGCTAATATCAAAAATTACTTTTATTTTTATCTATAAGGCTTTTATTAGTAGAGATACTACAAATCTTAATCATGATTTTTTATTAGTAGAGTTACTACATTTCAAATTCCAATATATATAGAGGCGAGTGAGAAAATGTTTTAATTTTTTTATTAAATTTAAGAAAAACATCTAAGATATAAAAGAGTGATTAAATGGTTAAAATAAAATATTAAAATTTAAATACTTCAAACATTTTTTATTTTTATAAATTTGATATTTATATTGTTGGTTCACATGTTTCTACTTTCATAAATTTGATAGCTACATTCCTGGTTGGACCTTATAGTTAATATTTTCATTCCTTGATATTATACTTAATTGTATGGGATTCAAAATACATCGAGTACTTTTATCTAAATTTTTTAGGTTAAAATTCATTTTATTCATAAATTTTATACCAAAATTTTTTCATATACTTTTATTATTTTCATTTAAAAAAATATTTTACCATAGATTTTAATAACACATGTATAATTAAAAATAACAATAATGAAAGAATTATGTAAAAGTAAATTTTATGTTAGTAAATTTTGTTATACCCATTTCTTCTCACATCTATATCCCGTGTTTATATTTATATATTCAGTTTCTTACTTGTTTTTATATTTTCCGTGTTTATATTTATATATTCAGTTTCTTACTTGTTTTTATATTTTTCTTCTGTTATATTAAACTATGGACTAAATAATATCAATATATATCACATTGGTAAACTAAATTTATATTTATAAATTTGGTAATCTTTTAAACATTTAAAAATAAAATTAAATATAATTTTGTAAATAATTAGAGAGTTACTAGTGTTTACGATGATTAGGATGACTCCATTGGAGCTTATTATCTAGATATTTATAATTATGGTACTTAAAACTAAATTCATATAAATTTGGCATTGTTATATATATATATATATAAGTTTTTATTTTATAATAAATATAAATGAGAAGATTTTGAAATTTATACCAGCCTAGATCATCAAATCTCTTGAGGTGCAAACCTCTTTTTTGAGTGTAAAACTTGAGGAAAGGTTTCTATCAAGCGAGGGATCAAATCTCTTGAGGTGAAAACCTCTTTTTTTTAGTGCAAAACTTGAGGAAAGGTTTGCACCTCGAGAGATTTGATCCCTCTCGGTGCTTGATAGATCCAGAGTTAAGATGGATCTAGGCTAGTTTCAATCATGTGCGGCCAAGGAAAATCTATCGAACATATGATTAATTTTATCAATAATATGTAAATATAGATAATATAAATATAATCATTTTTTATATGCTAAATATGCCTGATATTTATCTAATCATTTTAATTTTAAAATTTTCTTAGTTATCTCTGTTTTTTGAGATGATAAATATTGTCAATAAATTTTATGATTAAATAAAAATTTTGAATGCAAAGTAACAATGTAATATTGTTGAATGATAGAAAATGAAAATAATAAGAATGCAGTTACAAATAGTCTTCATTGTGATCAATCTTATATTATTTTCTTTTACTATTCTCATTTTCACCCTTGTTAGTTTTGTCATCTTTTCTTATCGATTATATGAAAACAATAGTTGACATCATAAATCATTTAAATATTTAGCTTGAACTATTGTACTAAACATCATACATTGTCTCTCTTGATCTTCAATATTAATCGGTTGATTTACTATAACACAAATATTAAATTACATTGTCAATAATTTTGTGTGTTGTGGATAATTTTGTGTGCTTATAGTGAAATCAATCCGCAATGTTAAACCAATCACTTTAAAATTAATTTACCATCAATGTACATCCAATTACATCAAATTAGAAATTAACGTCTACACTAAAATAAACAACATCTACACTGAAATCAATGCATCACCAATCAATTTAAAATTATTTTACCATCAATGTACATCCAATTACATCAAATTATAAATTAACGTCTACACCGAAATCAATGCACTTAATGCAAACAATCAAATAAAATTAGAAAACAACATCTACACTGAAATCAATGCATAACCAATTACTTTAAAATTAATTTACCATCAATGTACATCCAATTACATCAAATTAGAAATTAACGTCTACACTGAAATCAATGCACCTAATGCAAACAATCAAATAAAATTAGAAACAACATCTACACTGAAATCAATGCATCTAATGCAGGTAATCAAATAGGATTATAAATCAACATCTACACTGAAATCAATGCATCTAGTGCAAGTAAGCAAATAAGAATAGAAACCAACATCTACATTGATATTAGTGCATCTAGTGCTAGAAGTCAAATACGATTAGAAATCACCATTTACACTAAAATCAACGCATTTAGTGCAAGCAATAAAATAGGATTAGGAATCATCTACATTGAAATCAATGCATCTAGTGCAAGAAATCAAATAGGATTAGGAATCATCTACATTGAAATCAATGCATCTAGTGTAAGCAGTCAAATATAATTAGAAATAAACATATACATTGAAATTAATGCATGTAGTGCAAGAAATCAAATAGTATATGAAATCACCGTCTACATTGAAATCAATGCATTTAGTGCAACCAATCATATAGGAATAGAAATCTTTTGCATTTAAATCAATGCATCTAGTGGAAACAATTAAATATAATTAGAAATCAACATCTACACTAAAATCAATGCATTTAGTGAAAGCAATTAAAATGGATTATAAATCATCATTTACACTGAAATCAATTCATCTAGTGAAATAAATCCCTCTTTACCTCCATCTCTCCACTCTCTCACATCCTCCCTCTTCCTTCCTCTCTCTCCATTTATTTCTCACATATATATCTCTCTCTCTTCACCCTCCAACTATGTTACTATATCCCTCCATCTCTCCTTCTATCCTCCCTTCTCTCCATATCTCCTTCTTTATCTCTTTATCTCGCCCCAAAACATACACAAACTCTCTCCATATCTCCCTTGTCACTTCATCTCTCTGTCCACTTCTCACTCTCTACGTATTCCTTATTCCCTTCCTCTCTCCCCCTCCAACTCCATCTCTCTATCCTTCCATATCTCCTTCTATCTCCCTCCCTCTCTCCCCCTCTCTCTCATCTTGGCTCTCTCTCTCTCTCTCTCTCTCTCTCTCTCTCTTTTTCTTTGTCCTCCAATTTTCTCTCTTCCCCATCACTCTCTTCCTCTCTCTCTCATGTCCTCTCTCTTGTCCTTTCTCTCTCTCTCTCTCTTTTTCTCCTACATTCCTCTATCTTTTCCTCTCTCTCTCTCTTTTCCATCCAGTCCTCTCTCTACTTGGCCCATGGTATTAAAGTGTACATTTCTATGCACTCTGACATATCAATATTTTACATTAATTAAATTTTATAATATTAATATTATAATATAATAATGTGAATATTAGAATTAATAATTATATTAATATTAATACTAGGGTTAATAATGTTTTTTTGGCATGGTATTAATAATAATTTGGCCCATGGTATTTAGCTCGGGATTCACCTAAATAAAACCAATTTTTGAGTGTTCCTAAATATAAATAGGATTATGGAGTAAATACAAAAACACGTTTTATTTATTTACCATATTTATTTTATAAATATGGTATTTGGCCCATGGTATTCAACCCATGGTATTAAAGTGGTACATTTCTATACACTCCGACATATCAAAATTTAACATTACTCACATGACATCTACACATCTATATACACTCAGACATATCAAAATTTTACATTACTCACATGACATCTACACATCTATATACACTCAGACATATTAAAAGTTTACATTACTCACATGACATCTACACATCTATAGACACTCCTACATATCAAAATTTTACATTACACACATTGCATCTACACATCCCTATATACTGAGCTATAGAGCTCCTCTCTGCCCAAAAAATTATATTTAAATTTATTTTAAAATATTTAAAATATTACCAAATTTATAAATATAAATTTAGTTTTCCAATATGATATATATTGGTATTATTTAGTCCATAATTTAATTTAACAAAAGAAAAATACACAAATATGTAAGAAACTCACAGGGGATATAGTGAAGAAATCGGTAAAACAAAATTTACTAATATCAAAAATTACTTTCACATAGTTCTTTCATTATTTCCATTTTTAATTATACATGCGTTATTAAAAAATTAAAATTGTTTATATATTTAATGAATTATTATTATTCTAATTATATGTGTGTGTGTTTTTCTCTTATTTCATGTTTTCAATAATAATTGTGGTTGATGCTTTCAATAATAATTTTGGTAAAAAAATTTAAAGAAGAAAATAATTAAAATACATAAAAGAAAAATGATATAAAATTTATGAATAAAATTAATTTTAACTAAAAAAATTAGAAAAGTAGTCAATGTATTTTGAATCTCATACAATTAAGTATAAAATCAAGGAATCAAAACATTAATTCTAAGGTCCAATCAGCAATGTAACTATCAAATTTATGAAAGTAGAAACATGTGAACCAACAATATAAATATCAAATTAAAAAAAAAAAAAAAACATTTTGAACTATTTAAATTATAATATTTTATTTTAACTATTTAATTACACTTTTATATCTTACATATTTTTCTTAAATTTAATAAAAAAATTAAAACATTTTCGCACTCCTTACCTCTATATATATTGGAATTTGAAATGTATTATCTCTTCTAATAAAAAGTCATGATTAAGATTTGTAGTGTCTCTTCCAATAAAAGGTCATGAGTAATGTCTTATAGATGAAAATAATTGAATAATTAATTTAAATCGTTTCAAGTATTTCATGCTTGAAATTTTTTATATCACTAATACTAATTGAAATGTAATAACTATTAATTTATTTTTGAGAGCCATGGTTTCCACAAATGTATTCCAACACTACTAACACCACTCATCACTCATTGCATTCACTAATCTCCACACAATTAATGGTGCCAAAGATATGGCATGGATTTCAGTGAATGGGGCACTTGTAACTCCTCCAAGCTCTCAGAGTAAGAAACCCAAGGTGGCACACATGTATGCATAACTTCCAAATTGCAAAGGTCTCCAATAAAGCATTGCAATTCTTTAAACTCTGTGGATTGCATAAATATTTTTTTCATGACAGTTGATGTGCGATTTGGGGAGCTAATTATTTAAACTCTGTGGATTGCATAAATAATTTTTTCAAGGATAGTTGCTATGAGATTTGGGTAGATAATTATTTAAACTCTATGAATTGCAAAAAAAAAACAATTCAAGAACAGTTGACCTGTGATTTAGGGAGGTAATTATTTAAACTCTATGCATTGCATAAATGATTTTCCAAGGACAGTTGTTGTGCGATTTGGGGAGCTAATTCTTCACATTGTTACAACATTGTAGATTTAAATATTCCAACATTGTAATATTTCTTAATATTCTCCTGGAGATGATGGTCAAACTAGAGCATTATGCCAAAGATAGATATTTGAGTCTGCTTAAATCTTAGAAAGAATTTAGAAAAATCAACAAACTGGAAGCATATTTCAAATCGATATGCTAGAGGTTTGTTAGCTTTCCTGAGGAATCATTCAACAACTTGATAATTGTGACATGATTTAGAGATAGATGTTCAAGTAGTATTAAACCCCCATAAGAGTTTGGAATCATTTTCAAACTATTGGAAACACTTCCCAAATAGATGTCCCAGAGGTTGGTTTGTTAGATTTCCAAAGGATTCAGGTAGTGACAACATAGCTTTGGTACCAATTAAATATAGACACAGTTTTAGTCTACTTATATATCCAAAAAGACCAATTAAATATAGATGTTCCAGTCTCCTTAAATATCGAAAAAAATGTTGATGGCGAAAGTCAGAAAAATTTTCGACCGACAGACGTCCCAGGAAATTCCTTTGCCTGGGTAGATTACTCCTTTTCTAACTGGGTATTTATTCCATTTTTCTTCCTGAGAAATATTTTATTCCTTGGCTTTTTGTCCCCACAAAAATCACATCTGGGCCACACCTTTTCATTTAAATTTCTCTCGGGCCCTTGTATGGGGTAGGTGGTGGTGGCAGGTTTCTCCTCTATTCTTTCATTTTGGCAGTGGAGGAAGGTCCACCCATGCAATGTGGACTGATTACTTATATGTCGATATGTTGGTCCACGAGGCATTTATACAGGCCATAGTGGATGTAAAACTAGTCTTTTCTAATAAAGATATCTCAGGGAATTCAGTTGACTGATAAGACACTTGTCTACATATCTTTCTAAGATTGATCCACTTACAGTTGAGCTGCTCGCGATTATGGACCTCCACTTTCCTACACACATTCCCAACTTTTGAAGAAGAATGGTAGGAGGGCTATGTTGGGATGGTGGATTTTTTCTTAGAAATTTGAGAAGGATATGTAGGGTTGGGCTAAGATGAAATGGGCCCGATTTTGGGATATACACCTAAGTTCAGCTTGATTTTTTCTTAGAAGTTTGAGAACAATATGTAGGGTTGGGCTAAGATGAAATGGGCCCAATTTTGGGATATACGCCTAAGGTCAACTTGCTCATGAATTCTTGGTTTAGCTTTCACTTTCTACACTTGGGTGACGCATAACGGATTCTTAATTTTGCATGGGTGAGGGGCAGGAGTCTTTTATAAATACATAAATGGTACATCAACTTTAACCCCCTACATGATACCCCAAGAAATGACTTGGTCTGGGTTAAACTGTCGAGCTTTCCTCTTTAATTTTGGATGCGTCATTCTTTTACGGACATAGAAAATTCCATCGAAATATTTTTATATATGGACCCAGGATGTATGGATGTTCAGGATAAGCGAATGGCTTGGATTCTGGTGGAATTACAGTACTCAAGTGGTCTCCCAGGAAATATATATTTGGAATGGGGACTGATTCATCTTCATCAATGTCTAGATTATTGGGGCATCCCCTTCATATGCCTCCATTATCACCATAACAAGCACCTTCTCGACCGATGCCCTTATAGAACGGTGAATTTTAATGTTGTATCTCGCGATTGGTATGGGTGTGGATGAAAGGTTCGGCAGACCTTTCAACATCATTTTCAGCCTTCGCACAAAGGTACTACATCTATCCCTATAAAACCTTCTTTGCATTATGTTTATTCCTCCTCGCTCAAGCATACTTCCCCTTTTGCTTTCTCTTTACTTTACTCGAAAACTCTTGTGGGGGATGAACCTTCTCCTATCCCTATGATGTCATGCATGTCACCTTGTCCTTAGGTATCGAGGAATGTCTCTTCCCCCTAATCAGAATCTTGATCAAGGGCAAAAATTAGCTCAAAAATTAAAGTGTTCAGAAATGCACTAAACTAGAACTAAAGAGACCATCCCATCGCAAAGAATCCAATGCAACTCGTTTCATCAAAAACTGAGTTCGGATGAGGGTGTTATGGTTTGTTGATCGTCGTTCAGAATAAGCAAATTTTAAAAAAAATATTACAAAACAGGTACAACTGATGACATGGAAGTCCAATCATTGTGAAAAGAATCTTCTTCAGTTTTTATGTCCAATGGGACTGTGACAAGTGTCACAATTGAATTCGCCATTTTGGTTTGTGAAAGTAAAAATCTCTCAATGTCCTCTAGTGTTAATTTTGGGTTCATAAATTTTTATGTGTTGGAAATTAATTTTTAAATATTAAGATTCGATATATATATAATTTAATTATCATATATTATAGTATATTATTAATTTTAAAAATCTTAATAATTAAATTTCCACACATTATTATAATTCCAAAGTATAATTCCACATATTTTAAATAAACCCCAAAACTCATATTACGTTGGCATTTTAACATTTTAAGGCACATATTTAGTTGGTGGGCCCCCACATATTTTAGATAAACCACAAAACTCATATTACGTTGGAATTTTAACATTTGAAGGCATATATTTAATTCGTGGGCCATTGAATAAACGTTGGCATGTTCTATTTAATATATGGTGGCATATATGGTTCGAATTACGTGGGAATAGTGTATTGTATGGTTCGATGGCGTGATAAAATCCATTGCCAAAAAAACGTTACAGGGGGTCAAGGTCGGTGTTCCACCCCGTGACCTCACCCCCAACACCGCGTTCAATTTCCATTGGGCCATAGGCCCTATACCTTGTAAAATATTGCAGTGGACTTGAATTTAAAGGATGTGGATCTGAAGGTGGAGGAAACAAGGGGGCTAGCCCGCCTCCTCCACATGACTCTCTCATATGCCCAAGACCTAGCGCCTTCAACTAAGCCAGATTAATGCACCAGTTAAGTGCAGTTAGCATTAATTAATATCGATATTAAGTTGGCATAAATTTTGGCAGAATCTCCAAATCCAACGCCACTTGCAGATTTGGTGGAGCTAACTGGCAGTGTTCCAGATTTAGAGGCAGAATCTAGGGAAAACATTAATGAGACCTATCTTGATCAATTTTCGACCAATTTTTTCTCAAGGATAGTCATTCTTAGCATATTGGCATGCTCTGAATCTATTGGAACAACTTTCAGAGGCAATGGAGCTCATCTTTAGGTGTTTTTGGCACGTTTAATAATTTTGAAGCCTAGGGTCACCAGGAGAGAAGGCCATGCCAAGATCAGATGGAGGCCAATTTTAGTGAGTGAATAGTCAATTTTTGATTTATTTTATGCTCTAAACACAGTGGTTCAGTTTATATAGGTGTCAGAGCACATCTGAAGGTGGTTTTGTCACTTTTCATATTAAACAAGGCCATGGCCATTGGGGTTGGAGGTCAAGCCTAGAGGAGTTGTGAACCAAATTCAAAGAATGGAAAGTCATTTTTGGGGTATTTGAGTGTTCTGAAACCAATGGAAAGAACGGGAACACAACGAAGAAGAGTATCTTGCCATGGAAAATGAGAGATGCATGGAAGCTCTCAGAGACTGTGGACTGAAAAAATTCTTCATGAGACTGTGCCTCAGTGCTCAACCGGAGCTACTACAATAATTGATCAGTATCTAGGATGAGGATCAGGAAAAATTCATTCTTCGTGATCAGGAACTCGAAATTGATGTTTCAGACATTTACTTCATAATAGGACTATCGCGGAGGGGGGCCATACCAGTCCTGACCGACACCCGGTCCACCATGGAGAACATGAGCATGATGATCAACAGGGTATGTCGAGGGGCATGGAAAGGATGATGAAGTGGGAAAGTGGATATCCAAACTATCCAGACTTGCCACTAAAAGTAGTGCTACAAACTATCACGTGAGCTATGGGATCACAAGCATTGCACGAAGCAAGAAAAACACAGCTACTTCTTGCAGTAGACTATCTAATACCGACCCTTTATAACTTGGCAAAGGCAGTGACGATCAATATGAAACATCAACTGACGAAATGCAAGAAGACCAAACTAAAGTAGTTCGGATATGGGTCCATCCTGTATCGTTCTTCTTGAAATGAATACCAATCTTCCAATGACGGGAAGTGATAGTCCCAACACCACCAGCATAGGAGCCATGGATGGCCCGTTGGGCAGCGCTGATGCCAAGGTCAGGGGTGGTCAACAGATGTTTTGGAGACCTGAGTTCTTTAATTTTCTCTGCTAAAAGTTGATTGTCGTGGAGGACTGGCCCTACTCTAGCACATATTTCGCTGGTGATCCAGACCTCCCACTCCCAGAAGGAGAGGATTGGGATGAAGCACTTGGTAAGACTCATTTTTTATTTTCATGATTATTATGATTTTTTTATGTATGTTCTGACATTAAATCCATGTGTTATGCAGATGTTGGACCACAAATACCTGCAGGCATGTCTTCGATAGCGAGGTGAGTCCCTCATGACTTTGATATTTCCCCTCATGGTGAGGGAGGCGAGGAGGAGGAAATCATGCGCAACTTGGAGGGAATCTCTCGTGGGGTCCTGGACTATGTGCGATTCGACGATGTTCCTCGCTTATACCATAGACACACAATAGGGGTGTCAAACCAAGTTCAATGCTTGCTGAGGTGGCTTGTACGGGCAATGACATGCTATCATGAGCATCACGTCGACTAGACACCTAGGATTAATTTCTGCATATTTTTTAGAGACATGATGTCTCAGGATGTAATAGAAACACACATATTTTTTGAACTTATGATGCACACTGATGCAAACATTCAATATATATATATATATATATATATATATATATATATATATTCTCCTATATGGATCTTTTTCATGTGGTAATGATTTTACAGATTACGCAAATGTCTATCTAATACAATGTTAGCCACTGTATCAGTTAATGCATTCATTTTCCTAGGAATATGTTGATATGTGATATAATAAAAATGTCTTTCCAACAAACGAACACGTAAATACAACCTTAAAATATGAGGGGTTCTAACTGAATAATGTCCATTAAGTTGAAGAACAAGAATTTGTGAGTCCAGATTTACAACCAATGCACGAATGCCGAGGGTAATCACCTTAGTTAATAGTTCAATAACAACACTATACTCAGCGACATTGTTTATAGTTCTTCCTAGACAAATACCTTGTAGATCTATCAACTCACTAGCAGGATCATAAATCACCCAGGCTACCAAAGACAAGTTCTGGGTACTGCAGGAAGCACCATTTGTGAAACTGAAATAAGGGGTAATAGATGTCTTCATAATAAGCAACGACCCAATAAGCAGGAAAATGTTCACAAAGCACACCAAGCCAAAAGATTTCATTTTTACGCAAGCTCGAAAACAAAAGTAAACTATTCTCGAAATTGGTTTCATTTATACTCAAACTTGAAACAAAGGTAAACTATGCATGAAAAACGGCATGCACCCAACATGGTGACTCAATTCGAGGTACATGCCCCCCAAGCTTCATTCCAGATGTAATGAACGAAAAGTAGATGGAGTGAAGGTTCAAATTACGAGATTAGAGAAAGACTCGACTGGGATTTTACGAGATCTGATCAAAGAATCAAATTGAACGGGAATGTGTTTCATTGTTTTAACAAGGTTGACACATTAAAAGAACTATCCTCATGACCTAATTCATTTTTTGACGACGTTGACATAGAATATGAACCATCCTCGTAACACCTTGTTTCATTTTTTAACGAACTTGACACAATAAAAAGAAATCTGCTCACAATGACCTTTACCATAAAGAATAAGAGGTCATGGGTTCCAAGAGGTTCCCATATGATGGGAGAACAACATCTTGGAAATCGAGATCGAATGCCCCAAGTAAATGGTACTCGACGACACAATCATTGGATGAAGGCAATGAACAAGTGACCACATAATTAACCTTTGGTGGGGAAGATACAACTAGCAAATAAAAATCTGGTAGAGATGATGGCAGACCAACTACCACCTCCAGACCAAAGAATGAAAGCTGATCAATGGTCACGATCTGACCTTTGTGTGGAAAACAGATCACACGAAACAGGGAGGAGACAAGTGCACCCATGGCATAAGCATAGTCGCGCCCCAAGAGTAAATTTAAATCTAAGGGGCCTGGAACAACCATCACGTCTATATAGAAGGTTTTCCCTCTCAAAGTGATCGACAACTTCAGAAGGATCCCTAACGGTTGAGTTTTTCGTCTGATAAATGCCAATAGATTCTACGTAACAGAGACAATCGGTGGAGAACCAAAATCTTGCCAAGTAGTTAAAAATAGAATACTATCAGACGTTCCTTCATCTATAATTGTGCTAGGTATTTCCACATCAAAGGTTTGTACCATGATCTCAAAAGGCATATAGGAAGGAAGGCGATATCCCAAAAATCAAATCCAATCAAAAGAAGCAACCACACTACTTGGGTAGGGTACCATCAAACTGAGATGGTCATCCCCTGGTGTTACCAGAGTAAGAGGAGCATCCTCCTAGACATAAGACATGGGAGCAGGAAGAGAAACTTCTTGAGTCACAGTGATGGGAGGACCTTTCTCCAAGTCCGAGGATTCTGAAGAAACAAGAAGAAGATGAGGGGGATGAGATCCACTCTCGATGAAAAATACCCGATAAACCATAGGCGAGATCAGATGAACCAATTCCACGACCAATGGTTGGTTGGGAATGGATTATTGATTTTAAATTTTCGAGGGAGCGGGATCGACCAAGGATGACTCTCGACCGATATTTAAATCAACTAGCGGAGGACTCGAAGAAAGCTTCTTGTAACCAACCAGAAGGTAGGGTGTAGAGATAGTAGGGTTGGCTCTCGTGGCTTCATCCATGTATAGAAAAAGGTGAATTGGACGATGCCCTTCACACAACTTACAGGGATTGGTGATCTTACCCTATTTCTTATGAGTCTTATCATGGCTAGTCGAAGATATGCCACCAATATGACTTCCAAAAGCCAAAGGAAATGGCGGAAGACCGTTGGACCATGCTTTAAGTACCATGGGAATGCCAAGGCAGTCTCAAAGAAGATGGTCACCTTTGCACAATATGCAAGGGAATTTGACTTTCTGCGGAAGGTTGGATGGTTTATCAATGGACAATGTCTAAGGTGCAATAGTCAGAGAGCTGGCCTCTCTCTTATTTGACTTCTTCTTCTTCATCTTCTTCTTCTTCTTCTTGGCCACCTGGTTACTAGAATCTAGAATTTCACTAGGCTAAGTAGAAGGGGAGGATGAAGAAATAGGAGAAGAAGGGGAGAGGTCCACCTTCGAAACAGCAGGATGTTGTCCAAGTGGAGGGGATTGTTGTACAGTGGGTGGAAAACTCGAGATCATAGAGGTGGAGAACAACCAAACAGGCAACCCAACAATTAACCTAGGCAAGGACAATGTTGCCATATAAGGAGCACCAACATTCCCAAAAGTAGGAAAAGCACCAGGATTCCCTTCGGGGGGGATTCCTTGGTTGGTAAAATCCGGAAATGTTGCCATTGGAAACAATCATAAAACAAAATGCTAAGGAAGATAACTTTAACCAAGAATATTTCGTGGGCAGTTAATTTTGAGACATTGAAACAAAACTTTTCCGTTTCATATTTTAAGAGTCGAGAAATAGGCAAAAGGTGACTCTATCTCTTTCAAGTTAAAATGAGCCTGAAAGGACAAGAGCTCGATGATCTCTTCTCCTTTTAAGGAGTCACGAAAAAGATCGAAATGACTACTCAGGTAATCTAAGAAAGAAGGTCTACCAAGTTTCTGTTAACTGTCATATACACCTTGGTGATCAAATGAAAGAGAAATGACCAAGGACTTAACGTACGTGCAGCTAGTCTCCGCGAATGTTGTGTTCGGTGTATCACAGTTATAGGGAAGCAGATTTAGCTTCCTATGGATAAAGGATTTGAACCTATGAGGGTCTCCCTTTATATAAATGACGATACAGGGAGCACAAGTCCGTACTAGTGCTGTCTAAGGCTAGATGGTGAACGACAGCTACTAGGTTTAACGAAGCCGAAACATGTCACTAGCCTAGACCTCTAAAAATGTTTGTGTTAGCTTCCAATTTTTCCTTAGGTTAATTGAATAAATTTTACAGTTGATTTTGAATTAATGTTTCAGTTTCAAGGCCCTACCGAATTTGATCTCAAATTTCCTAAATGCAAGCTACATGCAATTGAACACCATTTTCCATTCGATGAATGCTAACTAAGAGAAGGATAGTAATCTTTCAGAAAGAAACAAACAATGAAATCATATGAAGAAGTCCCCTAATGCATCTAATACAATCAAAAAGAGAAACAAAAAACTCTTTCCTAGATGCAAGCACTAGTTCTGTAAAAGATCTTTTCATTCTCGATGCAAACGAAAGGATGCAATTTTTTTGCTTTTTGAATGAACGAAGTACACAATGCAATAATTACATCAAAAATCAAATCAAACACTAGTTTAGAGCACTATGAATGTAGATATCTCAAAATGAACAATCTGATCACAATACAAACATAAAGACGTACTCAAACCAATGATGCACTCTTCCAAGGAAAGTGAAAGCCTTCAAAAAGACCCAAACGAGCAATGTGATCCATGCTCGAAAAAAAAGAGATGGAGAGTCAAACAAACACAAAATTAATCGTTCAACAAACCAAAAACTCAAAGGATCAAGAAAGACTCAAGCAACTGATTAGGGAATCGAACTAACAGGAAACAAAAAGGCTCGAACTTCAATCAGAAGGCTTAGTGAGCGAAATACACCTAGAACTTTAGGGCTATGACTTGCATCGATAAGAGAATAGACAAACAACTGAGAAGAGCAAGCTTAAAATAAAATAAAATAAAACTCCAAAAAGACCAATTGAAAATCAAGAAACAAGCGAGAGACAAGCACAACTGGCCAAAAGCTCAGTAAAAGTGTCAAACCAAATCCTACAGGATTCGACGCAGCTGTGAGGTGATAATCCACACCAAACAGGGGTTGGTGTTACTGCGACAAAAGCAACCTACGCCAATTGGTGTGACTGTTCAAGAGAAACTCGCGACAAGCTGGATAACTATGGGAGGAGGAAAGAACCATTGAGCAGAGGTCAATCTTGACACTCTAGAGTTGTACAAGATGATTCTAGACAATTAAACAAGCCAAAAAATACAGGAAAGCGAGAAAACAACTGAAGTCGACTTGACAAGACAAACTCCTAAAAGGCAACAAAATGAAAAACTCACACTGATCCCCAGTGGAATCGTCAATTTTTTGGGAAGGTAAATCCTCTCTACAGACAGAGACGATCCCTCTAGCCCTAGAGTGGGTCTAGCAACAAAGGGACAAGCTAAAGTGTAGGTTCCTAATTAATGAATGAAAATGATAGGGTAGATCGACCTACCTGGAGTCCAAAGCTGTTGTCGCTGTAGTGGTGGTGGCCTCTTGATCTTTGTCTCGACGGGTCACAATCCTTCTGCAACAATGCTCGAATACTTTCATGAAGATAAAAAAACAAGAGCATCATACAAAACAATGATTTCATTCATAATCAACTAGCTAGTCAAGGAGGGTTAAGCATATTGCATCAAATAAAACACATTAACGCAAGATGGGAACCAGACAATAGTCGTGTATATGTATAAATAGAATAAAGAGTTACAATCAGAGCCTTGATGTCATAGCCTCCTTCAGCGAGGTTCAGGAAAAGTGCGTCTCAAAGGATCGTTGGGAATTCAGATGGGATGAGGACACATGCCTAAGCACTCTCGACAAAGGTCTCTTTTTTTCCATCTTCCTAGCAAAAAGTTCATGAATTCTCTTCAGCGTTTAAACTATAATATGTTCAGCTATCTCATCAATGGAAGATGGCTTTATTTATAGACGGAGAGGAGGAGGTTGGGATCCCTACAATGGTGAAAGGGAGGTCTTATTCTTTGGGATGTTTCCCCAAAAGGTGGAAACAAGAGGCCAAAGGAGGAAGGCCATGGTTATTCAGAGGAACCACTCCAAACGACTCATCCACGAAGTTGTTAGGATGGAAACTTTGCCTCTATTTAAAAAATAAAAATCAATAAACAGGTTGGCGCAGGTAGCTCACTGGGACAGAGTGCCAATGGGCACAGGGCCCAGCATTAATCTTCCTCATTGGCGTGAGGGCATAATAGTCTACTAGCGCCAAGGAAAAAACATATGTTTCTCATAGTCTGCTTAGGGAATTGTCAACAATAGGAATGTTTTCGTCATGGAAAGGGATGCAATGATGGTCTTTGCAAGGCATGACACTTTGTTTTAGTCACAGAAATGATCCTTCAATGTGCGGGACAAGGATTGCAAGGACAGTGACAAAATGGTGTGTAACAACTATAAGGAAACCTTTTCTCCCGTAGAAAGGTATTCATCCATTAGATCAATTCTTGCATTGGCTATGCAGATGGGGTGGAAGATCCACCAAATGGATGTAAAAACAACATTTATCAATGGTGTTATTGAGGAGGAAGTGTACATAGAGCGACCAGACGATTTTGAGACATTTGAATGGGAGTCTCATGTGTGCAAACTCATGCAAACATTGTATGGTCTCAAATAGGCACCTCGAGCTTGGTACACTCACATTGATCGTTATCTGACTAGATTTAGATTCACCAAAAGTGAAGAAAATGCAAACTTCTATCATATTTTCATAGAAGGTAAATTTCTTATCATTGTTTTCTATGTTTATGATTAATATAGACAAGTGATGAGCAATTGATCAACTCTTGCAAGGAGGACCTTGCAAGGGAATTTGAGATGAAAGACATGGGTCTCATGTACTACTTCCTTGAGCTAGAAGTATGACAAGGTGATGGGGAATTGTTTGTGTCTCAAGGCACGTATGCCATTGAGATATTGCAAATATTTCGCATGGAGAATTGTAAGCCCATGGAGACACCTGTAGCTACTAATTGGAGGAAGGAGAATGTCACTTCAAGTGAAGAGGTTGATGCTACCATTTATCGGAATCTAATGGGTTCACCGATGTATCTTGTGAACACAAAACCATATATGTGCTATGTATTCAACCAGTTGAGCCAAGTTATGGTTAGGCTGACCAAATTGTATTGGAAGGAAGCTAAGCATGTTTTTCAGTACCTCAAAGGCACTAACCAGCATGGATTATGGTACAGAAGGATAGAGGGAGTGACGTGAAGTTGTGTGGCTTCACAGATTTAGATTTGGAAGCGAGTCCATCTGAATGAAAGAGTACATCAGGTGGAATTTTAGACTTGGGTCCACAACAATTTCCTAGTACAACAGGAAGCAGATGTCTATGGCGCTCAACTCGAAAAAGGCTGAATACATGGTTGCAAGTCAAGTTACATGTGAGACTATCTGGATGAGAAATATACTTGTGGGATTGTTTAGTTAAGAGATGGATCCAACTATGATCTATTTTTATAATCATAATTGCATTAAGATCTCTTGGAATCAAGTATTTCACAATAGATCCAAGCATATAGATATTTGGTATCATCATTTACCAGATGATGTGCAGAGGAGGATAATGTTGCCACAATACATTCTGACAAATGAACAACATGTTGACATCTTAACAAATGTTTTGTCAAGAGGTAAGTTCGAATTCCAAAGGTGCAGGATAGGGGTGGTTGAAAATCCATTTCTTGCTAAGAGGGAGTGTTGAGAAGTGCAACAAAAAAGTCTCAATTTGACTTTACCTTGGTCAAATTGAGAAAATTTAAATTTTCACATCAACAAACGACTTGGAGGTAGTTAACTAAGGTGACATGGCTCTTGTCACTCAGTTAGCTAAGTAAATTAGAGTTAGTGAGCTTGGAGTTTAGTAATGTGTGTTGATTGATAAATTTAACAATCTAGTTCTGTTATTTCAATTGTACTAAGTTAACTAACCTCTAACTATTGACATAGTTAGTTGGAGGTCAATTGTGCAGTGGGACATCGACCTAACTCATTGATCAATCAACCAAAAATAGCTACTGCATGCATAGAATTTGAGTCCCCCGGTAGTGGTGGATATTCCAAGGCAGTGTCACATTAGTTGTAGACTAGTCTTGAGTATACATGTGTTGCATGGAATCAAATATCCAATCTTTGGATTTGTGCAATCAATTAGAGGAAAATTCCTAAAAAATAGGGGCCTAATTCCTCATTATTTTTGCAAGGAAATGGATCCTCAAGCAAAGGCAATAATGGACTATGTGTGGGTCAAAGCTAGCGGAGGGAATAATGGACTAAGTTCGGGTCAAAGCTTCTCATTGAGTAGAGAGAAAGGTTATTCACTTACAAGTTGAGCTAAGAGTGAGGAAGCAATTGTAATACATTCTTTATTCATCTCATTAATGCAAGCAGGTTTAAGGGGTTTTTACCAGTTGGTTTCCCCTAGATAAATTTATGTACTTTTGTATGTGATCGATGTAGGTTTGTGAATGTTGTTTTAAATTGTGAATTAATTTCAGTAGAGTAGAGTAGAATTGTGTATCTTAATTTAGATTAAATTTCTTGAGAAGTTGAAATTCTATCACCATATTTCTACAAAAATCACCAATTGAACTACCCTTATGGGTATAAGTTAAATTATTATTATTACTAGTTATAAAATAATTAATTTATTATTTAAACATATATACATTTAAAAAATCATGTAAAAATAGTCTTAACCATGGATATTCACCCAAACTTTATTATTGAGATTTTTAACCTATAAATATGCTTTTCTACAATATGATATGTCAACACCAACTAAGGGTCAAAAGACCATAAGTCATGTTCATATGATGTTTTTTTTAATTAATCAATTTAATTAAAAGGTTAGAAAGTGTATATATACTTTTGAGATAAATTCTCGCCTTTGATATGTGATTATTAAGAATATTCTAGAATATTGAGGTTAAATCATTGCTATCCATCTAAGAATTATTGATAATTAAATTAAAATTTTGTAATCCTATTTCAAAATAAACATGAAGTAATAATAATTTGAATTTTTAATGTTTCTTTGAATATTATAGAATGAGTCAAATGAGTTACACTAAGATATGAGAATCTATAACCATGGCTCATGGTATTAACCCATGGTATTGGCCCATAGTATTAGCCCAAGGTATTGACCCATGGTATTAGCCCATGGCTCATGATATTAAGAATCCATGTTATTGGCATGTGGTATTAGCCCATGGTATTGAAAATACATGGTATTGGCCCATGGTATTAGCCAATAATATTTCTAACCAATCTTATTTATAAAGTAAGAATTCTTATTTATAAAATAAGAATTAGATAGTATGTAAATACCAATTAAAAATCCATATGTAAGGATTTTATTTAACTAAGCTAATTAATATTAATGCATATTTTCGTATGAGAAATAATAAAGGATTGGTGGGTGATAATTTCAGTTAAGGGCGACACGCTAGAGTCGTTTCTTCTAATGAATAAGATCTAGGTTTCTTTCCGTAATGATTCATTTTTCACAGTGTTAAGTATGTGGTCTACATTGTGGTAATTTTTATGTTTAATCTTTTGAAAATAATTTTTTATCATTTTTTATTTTATTATTAACGAGATGGTAGATGAGTGTTCTGATTTTGCGCTTCTCTTTAATTTATAAAACTAAAGCCGTCAAACTTTTTAGCGAATTTGATCTTTAGAGCAGGTTTCTTGCAGCTCTCACTGTGGCTACAGTGGGAGTCTGTGAGGTGCAGCCATTGGAGAAAAAATAAGTTTCATTATGTGCCATAACTATTTAAATCTATCCAATGGGGTTTTCAGAGTTCGATTTCAGATATTTTCAGGTCTTCATGCTTTATACTAATTAGCTGCTCCACCTCCATATCTTAGAATGTCATTGAAGCACACTTCTAGTTGGTGTTCCTTTCCTGCGAAGTCCTTTGGACCTCATACTCTTTGAGTTGCCACGAAGCGAAGTGGGTGGTAGCCGGGGCTGTGGGGGTGAAGCCATAACCTCATAAGCTCTCAATGCGGATCGCCTGCGCTTGAGGCCCCACCGCAGACCATAGAGTATCCAAAAGTGGAGAAGTGTTTCTGCAGCTTCAATTTGCTCAATTTCCATCTCCTCAGAACCATCTCAAAGGGTTCTGAGCAGATGGAGATTGAGCAAATTGAAGCTTTCGAAACACTTCTCCACTTTTGGAGACTCTATGGTCTGCTGTGGGGCCTCAAGCGCAGGGGATCCGCATTGAGAGCTTATGAGGTTATGGCTTCACCCCCACAGCGCCGGCTACCACCCACTTCGCTTCCTGGCAACTCAAAGAGTATGAGGTCCAAAGGACGTAGCAGGAAAGGAACACCAACTAGAAGTGTGCTTCAATGACATTCTAAGATATGGAGGTGGAGCAGCTAATTAGTATAAAGCATGAAGACCTGAAAAGATATTTAAATCCAATTTGATATCCGGGAATACAGCAGCTGCAATGCTTTCTATTATATCTCACACCAAGACTGGTAAGAATAATATTGATGCAGGGGCATCTGAACGATTCAAATTCCAGTTCGAATCTAAACCTGGGTATGCGAATAGTCATGAAAATGGGGCAAATTTTGTTTTAAAACTGATGTTGAAACTTATGTAATCAATCTGCCATGTGCACCTGCCATGTGTGCACTTGAGAAGAGGAAGAGTTTCTTTGAGCGATCGGAGAGATTTGTGAAGGCCAACCAATTCCTAATTTTTTCTAAATTCTATATAACTGGCGTGCCTGTAATATCTGAAGAGGAGAATGAATGAAATGTAGTCGCCAGAGAAGGAGCGTACTAAGGCTGAAATGCCTTAGGTCTGTCCAATGATATTCTGTGCATAATAGTGAAATTGTTGTGTTGATTCTCTGTGTTAATGTAGTCCATATTTGTATCTGAATCATGAATTCATGTCGTGATAGTTATTTAATTGGTTATGTCCCTACAGGATCGATGGCAATCGAATGTTTATTGGGTTGTGTCTTAATTCGATTCAATTAAACAGCAATTCTTTGTGTGAACGGAGGAACGAATGCATTGAAATTTCCTTCCTAGCCTTGTGAGCGTTGAAGGAGCGTGAATACATATTTGTTCTGTGCATCTGGTTAAATGAAAGATCGATGAGTTTAGCCTAAGGAAGAACGCATCAGATGGCAGTCTAATGTTCCTGTGGCGATATTGAGTAGATGTAATTATGCTTCCAGAACGCACTGAATCGATGCTCTCTGTGTATAACTCGTAATTAGATGCAGGGTATGGCAGCGTGCATTTAATTGACAAATGTTCATTAACTCAATGAAATCGAATCATGTGTGGGGTCGGAAGATATAACCGCTGTTATCACATTTCCGAAGGTCTATTGGCCGAGGTTCCAAGCGTTGTTTTGGGGCGCATAATAATGCTCCGAAGGTCTTTATACATTGGGTTTTAGAGTGCATAAAAGTCCCCGGCAACTGTTGGTTTAAACTATTAAAACGATGTTTTTATAGTTTAATTACTTTCGAGATATGTGTTTGTACACAACCATCAGAGTGGCGCAGCGGAGCCGAGTGGGCTTAGTTCCCATAGGTACCAAGATCGGGGTATCTGCATTTTTTGTATCACCTGAGTAATGACTGGTGTAGCTGCAGGTGCATGTAAGGAAGATCTCAATTATTATTTATAACACATGATGTTGTCGCATTCCAAAGAGGCGTATCATTCCTCTCAAATAGTTATTATTATAATGCGATCGAACCAAACCTTAAATCGAAGGTTCAATCATTGATAAGGGGTTTGGAAGGCTCCGAATAGGGATTAATGTTCCCTAAGGATTATAGAATCAAAGGCTCGGAAGTGATTTTGATGAATTGCTTCGGATGTTTTTGTGACTCTAGTAATGTTAAGAGCCCGACAAATATGTAGATATATATACAGACATCAGAGTGGGCCCATAAGCCACAGGTCTCAGGATCGAATCTAAGTTTTGAGGTGAATTTGGTAGATCGGGAATCGCTCTCCATCAAATATCCTTATCAAAAACTCAAAATTAAAATGAGGTATAGTTAGAATCTAAAATTATTCTACAGTCGAATTTTTGTCATTCTAATACTGCTGAGTTCACACCTACAGTCGAATTTTTGCAACAATACTTTGGTCATCTGTTAGTGTTAAAAAGATTTTAACAATTGATGTCACTGCGTCATTTTTTCTAAAAGATAACAAACCTCCAGCACATCTATTTGAGAGGTGCTTCTAATTGTAGATTCTTCCAAATTCTTAATTGGTTTAATTGGAACATCTATATTTAATTGGTTTTTTTTGGATATTTAAGCAGACTGGAAGTGCATCCACATTTAATTGGTACGAAAACTATGTTGTCAATCACGAATCATTATGAAATATTACAATGCTGGAAAATTTAAATCTACAATGGTGTAACAATGTGAAGAATTGGCTCCCCAAATCGCACATGAAAAAATAATTTTTGCAATCCATAGTTTAAAGAATCAGCTCCCCAAATCGCACATCAACTGTTTTTGAAAATTTATTTATCCAAAATCTCAAATGGTACATAACTATCTCTGAAAAAATTATTTATGCAATCCATAGAATTTAAAGAATGGAGTTGTTTTTAGTGTAATTTTCTGAAGGTGTTTTTGGTGGATTTTTTCGGTTTAATTCCTTTAAAATCCAACAAAAAATTATTGAAAACAGAAATTTGATGGATAACTTGCACAATCCAAGTATCCTAGGAGTTTTTTAGGGTGCTGAATCTATATTTACACTTAAAAAAACTAGTTTAAAAAACAGAAATCAAGATTTTACCTCAATTTGTTTCACGAGATTCGGGCACATGAACTCCAAAAAGTAGCACTAAATACTACTCATTTAAAGAATGGAGTTGTCTTTAGTGCGACTTTTTGGAGTTTCCAGTTCCCGGTAAAACAAATTGAGGTAAAATCCTGATTTCTGTTATTTAAACTAATTTTTTATGGCACCCTAAAAAACTTTTAGGACACTTGGATTGTGCAAGTTATCCATCAAATTTCTGTTTTCAATAATTTCTTGCCATATTTTAAAGAAATTAGATCGGAAAAATCCACCAGAAAACCTTCAAAAATTCGCACTAAAGACAACTCCATTTACTTTTTGAAGTTTTTTCTAGTGAATTTTTCCTGTATAATTTCTTTAAAATCCGGCAAGAAATTATTAAAAACAGAAATTTGATAAATAAATTGCACAATCCAAGTGTCCTAGAAATTTTTTAGAGTGCTGAATCTATATTTACAGTAAAAAAGCTAATTTAAATAACAGAATTCAACTACTGAATCAACACTCTTTGAAAAAAATATTTTATACAATCCACATAGTTTAAAGAATTGGCTCCCCAAATCGTGCATCAACATAAATTGTCCTAAATAAACTATTTTATGCAATCCACATAGTTTAAAAAATTGCAATGCTTTATTGGAGACCTTTAAAGAATTGCAATGTTTTATTGGAGACCTTTTTCAATTTGGAAGTTCTGCATATAAGTGTGCCACCTTGGGTTTGTTACTCTAAGAGCTTGGAGCACTTACAAGTGCCCCATTCAGCAGAATCCATGCCATATTCTTGGCACTGTTAATTGTGTGGAGATTAGTGAATGCAATGAGTTGTTAATGCTGAAAAGAATTGTGTTTTAGTAGTGTTTGGAATATATTTCTAGATAGAGTGGCTCTCAAAAATAAATTAATAGCTATTATATTTCAATTAGAATTGGTGATATAAAAGATTTCAAATGGTAGTAAGAATTGTTTTTAGTAACGTTGGAATACATTTAAATTAATAGTTATTACATTTCAAATAGAATTGGTGATATAAAAGATTTCAAGCATCAAAGAATTGAAATGATTTAAAATTAATTATTTAATTATTTTCATTTATAAGACTTTAATCATGATTTTTTATTTGAAGAGATACTACAAGTCTTAATTATGACTTGTCATTTGAAGAGATACTACATTTCAAATTCCAATATATATAGAGGTAAGAGTGAGAAAATGTTTTAAATTTTTTATTAAGAAAAATATGTAAGATATAAAAGAGTGATTAAATGGTTAAAATAAAATATTAAAATTTAAATAGTTCAAAATGTTTTTATTTTTATAAATTTGATATTTATGTTGCCGGTTCACATGTCTCTACTTTCATAAATTTGATAGTTAGTAAATTGTTGGTTGGACTTTATAATTAATGTTTTCATTTCTTAATACTTAATTGTATAGGATTCAAAATACATTCACTACTTCATCTAACCATCTAAATGTAACCACCCTCTTAGCCATTAACAAATGGTTAAGTTTTTATTAATTATAGATTAATTAAGACTGTTGTTATTCTTTTAATTGGAATGTTAGAATAAAACGAATTTTGATATTTAATGAAAGAAAAAGATTTTCTTGTGGAATTGATCCCTGAGTGAAAACTGATGGTAAAAGTAAATCAAGATTCTGGAGGAAGTTGAACAGAAAAGCAGTTCCACAGCTACCCAAGAAAACTCTGGGGATAAGTAAATGATCCCAAGGAGGGTTAGGGGTTCAGTGGAAAGAAAATACAGTCATTAGAGAAAAGATTTTCTCTGGGAAGGGAAGACTGTGGCTGGAGTCAGAGAACTGGACCGGATTGTCCCGAGTTCTCCTCCAGAATTTACTGCTGTCAGAGTTGGAGAAAGTGGACCGGAATGTCCTAGTTATCCTTCTTCAGAACTCTAGGTTCAACAGAAAGCCCGGACTTGAAGCTAGGGGGGAACTGTGGGACGTAATAGCCCTGGTTCGTGGTTGGGAGGAAAAGCATACAATCAGAACGATGGGATCACAGATGAGTAAAAGTTGCTGTAGTATTTTATTTATGTCTACATTAGGATATTATTGTGCATGCTACTTAGAAAGATTCTGTTGTGAAATATTGGGTTACTGAACACTACAATAGTATTCCTTTTAAGTTAATATGTTTAAAGAAAATACATTTCAGTAGCAGAGAAAAAACTGGAAGATTTACACTGCTAGATAGTAAGTCCCGTATAGTACAATAATACCTTAAAGATAATTGACTCTGAAGAAGAAATAACTTCCAATAGCAGAAAACTGGAAATTGAACTTGCATGTAACGAAAAGAAAGCAACTGTAGTAATGCTAGAATATTAGGCTACGGAACCAGTAGAAAAACATTAACTGTAATGAACAGAAAAACCCTGAATAAGTTGCTAGTAGCTAAATATCATAGGAAACAGGATAATTCCTTTCCAGGATGGCTGATGCCCAAAACGCCCGTGGAAGTCGAGCCTTTGGGAAGCCACCGTCTATGATAAGCCGGACAGACAGTGGTCTGAGCGCCAAAGGGGTTTTCTGGTTAAATTAGACAGAACTTGACACAAACACAGTTCTGTGCGAAACCCTTTGCTAACTAAATTGTCAAGGTTTGAAACCCTCTTGAATGTAGTAGAAGCTAACCAAAAACAGGCAAGAAGAATGTAGCCGAGACAAGTAAACATTCAGAAGTCATTCGCAAGTCAAACAGATAAGAGGACTCATAGTATACCTAAGCCATTATAAACCACTGAAACGAACATGCATTACACCGTTAACATCTGAAGCAAGACTTTATGTGAAACCCCAAATAAGCCACAACTTGTTTCATAGATAAAACAAAATATGTATATATAATTACACAGAGTGGAACCAGTTCTCATATTCCGCGATGAGACATTGTGACAGTGCAACAAAGAAATAAAGTAGAGCACGAGTAACGACCCGGCAATGTCCAGAGTCAAAATTTTACATGACAATAACTTAAACAAACTTGCATTCGACAAATGGAACTTTTCCCAACGGCAGAGCCGTAGGCATCAACCGAACCCCAAGCATGTTCAGGACCATATAGCGTAACCTATATAAATCTTACGCCGATGGTGAAGCGCAAGGCCACAGGTTCGGAACCTGGGCAAAATAAACCCATAATAGGTATCATAAATTTACTCTAGAAATCTTTAAGAATAACACTGGATTCGTGCACACCGAGGGTAAATACCTGTGAATAGCTGTCATGGCTAGAAATGGTTCGAGCCGTCGAGACCCAGTGGTCAATCGATGTTCCTCTGAGGGGAAAGGAGCGACAGAAGAGGGTGCCTGTCAGCAGAATTCAACAATGCAGAAGTAAGTACCAAACCGTGTAGTAAATAAAATAGATGCAAATATAAACACAATTGAAAAATCAAAAAAATCTCCATGAAGAGCCGAACCAACATATACCTGTAGCAAGCATAGAAGATGCAGCTCTCGGTAAAACCGGAACCCCAAAACCAGAATTAACAGGGCACCGCTACAGGAATGGAAACAAAAGAATAAAAAAAGAAGGGTTATTAAGAGAAAAAATCACTAAACCATCGTCTAATGAGGAAAGTTTGCCAGAAAACCGATTTCACACTGCCGAAAGGAGCTGGGCGAATACCGGGAGTTGGAGCCGCCGGGAAAAGCCGTCCCTCTGGATGCAAGGTTGGACAGACGAAAATTGCAACCAAAACCTAAGCAAAAATCTGACGGAAATGCTCTCCAAGAACCTACGCCGAAGCGCAACAATGAGCGACGGTTGCAGTTACGAGCCAAGTCATTAAAACCCTAGTGAAGGACCACCGTAGGATCGACCATGGATCGACGGTGTGATGATGATACAAATGTCAAACGAATGCGGTGGGCCAGTGGCCGGATTAATAAATACCATGATGAATTCGCAGAATAAATCAACATAAAGGTTAGATCATATGTACGCGGCATATCCCAGTAAACACAAGAAATAAATTCATAGGCCAATCAAGTTTAAACGCAAGTACACTATGACGCTAGATAATCCATGGGTATTAAATCAGTTCTGCCTTGGCGCCAGTTTACTTACAGTTCTACAGAATTCTTTTAAATCCAAATAAGATATTACCGTACTGCTGATATGAATTTATATATATAAGAACCTTATCCGTTGCCAGTTCAAATAATTACTGTCATGTTATAAACCGGTTGTTATGGCAAAACAATTTTTTTTATTTTATTTTATTTTATTTACTATGGTAAGTTCTATGTGTTGACTGTTACAAGTGGTATCAAAGCAGCGTTACAATGCTGGGCCCTAACGGGTCGACTAACGTTAAACTGTATGTTACTCATGCACAGAGAGAGAGAAAGAGAGAGAGAGAGAGTTCAGAATTTAGATGGAAAGACAAATGAGACGGACACCCTCGCAACCGCCACCGCGAAGTGGCGGAGAAATGCAGTCACCACCAGAGGGTAACCCGGAAATGTGGGTTCAGCTGGGAATAGAACAGCACCAATGGTCAAACAGGCTGATGGAAGAACAACAACAACAGACTCGTATTTTAGTGCACACAGTACAACAGTTGCAGGAGGAAATGGAAAGAGTAAGAAGGGAAAATGCAAAAATGATGCAAGAACAGGAGAGGATCTTAAAAAGTCTCTCCGATAAACAGAATCAAAGGAATGAAAACCCTAGTGCTGGCAGAGAATTCCCAGATGGAAACGAACAGCAGTCAGATGAACAAGATGCAAGTCGGAAAGGAAAAAGTCTGTCACAGCGAAGTAATCTAAACAGGAATTTTAATGAAGCTGAATCTGAGAACGAAAATGAATGGAAGGCAGGTAAAAGGCAGAAGGTGGAGTTACATGGAGAATTTAGGAAAATAAAGCCACCTACGTTCGACGGAGAAAAAAAAGAAGTAGCAGAAGCATGGCTGATTAACATGAATAAGTACTTCCAGGTGTATGACTATGACAGTGGTCTTAAAGCACGGTTAGCCATTTACCAACTGAAAGATAAAGCCACCTTGTGGTGGGAAGAAGTGAAGAATGTGCGGGGAATAGAGGATCAGGATGTGACATGGGATAAGTTTCAACAGTACTTCAAGGACAAGTACTTGACTGAGCGTTTTTATGACGAAAAGGCTCGAGAATTTCATGACTTGAGGTTGGGACAAATGACCATGGACGAGTTTATCACCAAGTTCACGTCATTACTGCGCTACGTACCATATTTAAGAGACGAGAAGGCCAAAGTCCAAAGGTTTCTGAGCAGTTTACCTGCTCATATGAAGGAGCGTATTGAATTTGTAAATCCCAAGACAATGGATGAGGCTATTAGGAAGGCGAGGCTGTGTTACCAGCAAGCAAAAAACAAGATGGACCAAGGTAAAGGGTGGCAAACAAAGAAAGAAAATAAAAACAGTGCTGGTTTAAAAAGAGGTAAAACCAGTAATTTCAGAAGTTCAGCTAGGAATTCCATTAATAAGCAGTTTGGCAGGAACCATCAGAGGGTTAGATGGCCTGGAGAAGACAGAACTGTTGAGGCTTCTAGCAAACCTGAGCAAACTCAAAGTCAAAAGGCACCTCTGCAGTGTTGGGGCTGCGGAGCAGCGCACTACTACCGAGATTGCCCACAGCGGGGTAAAACGGAAGCAGTAACAAATTTACAGGAGGCCTCTACTGTGGGGGACGTTGCCCGAAATACACCCAGAATTAACGCATCATTGGAGGACCGGCAAGCTGATTTTCAACCTACCATGATAGAGCTGGAAGGTAAATTATTTTCTCAAACTGTTTCTGTTTTGATAGACCCAGGAGCAAGTCTAAGTTACATAAGTCCTAAATTAGTAGAAATCTGTAAGTTGCCTAGTCAAAAATTTAAGAAGGCCTGGTTGGTTCAGTTAGCTACAGGAGCTAAAAGAAAAGTTAATGCCAAGATACCAGGTTGTGCACTACACATCAGCGGACAACAAATAACAGTAGACTTGAATATCCTGCCCTTGGGTTCCTATGATGTGCTGCTGGGAATGGATTGGCTGGAAAAGCATTGGACACTCCTAGATTGTAAGGAAAAGAAAATTTATTACAGAGATCAGGATGGGAATCGCCAAGAAATTCAAGGCATAAGGAAGCCTATACAATTACGCCCAATTACAACTTCTCAAATGGGAAAATGTATTAGGAATGGATGCCAACTGTATGCCGTACAAGTTGGATTACCAGGGGCCAAGGATAAGACTGCTCTGCTGGAGAACATACCTGTGATACAGGAATTTAAGGATGTGTTTCCGGAAGAGGTACCCGGATTACCACCAAAAAGAGATGTTGATTTTACAATAGAGCTGCTACCAGGAGCTTCACCAGTTTCCCGGACTCCCTACCGAATGAGTGTACCAGAGTTGACAGAATTAAAAATGCAGCTCCAAGAATTACTGGATAAGGGGTATATACGACCCAGTGTATCCCCTTGGGGGGCAGCAGTGCTGTTTGTTAAAAAAAAGGATGGAACCATGCGCATGTGCATGGATTACCGACAGTTGAATAAGCTGACCGTTAAGAACAGGTATCCCTTACCCCGTATTGATGACTTATTTAACCAAGTAAGGGGAGCTACGATGTTCTCAAAGATTGATTTGCGGTCTGGATATCACCATATCAGAATTAAGGACGAAGATATTTATAAAACTGCTTTTCGCACAAGGTATGGCCACTATGAATTCGTGGTATTACCTTTTGGATTAACGAATGCACCAGCCACTTTCATGAGGCTGATGCATGGTATCTTTCATCCTTATTTAGACAATTTTGTGTTGATCTTCATTGATGACATATTAATCTACTCTAAGAATGTGGAGGAGCACAAGGAACATTTGAGAATGGTACTGGAGATGCTAAGGAAGCACCAGCTGTACGCAAAGTTTAGTAAATGTGACTTTTTCAAAAGAGAAATACAGTACCTTGGACATGTAATATCTGAAAAAGGCATAGCTATAGACCCAGAGAAAATTGAAACTATTATGGAATGGAATGTGCCACAGAACGTGGTAGATATACGGTCTTTCATGGGTCTTGCAGGCTATTACCGGCGATTTATAAAAGGATTTTCAAACATAGCCTTTCCCATTACCTCATTGCAACGAAAAGGAAAAATTTTTAGATGGTCCAAGGAATGTCAGGAGAGTTTCGAAAGATTGAAACAGTTATTGACAACAGCACCTGTGTTGAGCGTAGCAGACCCAAATAAGGAATTTGAGGTTTGTACAGATGCATGTAAGGAAGGTGTTGGGGCTGTGTTATCACAGGAAGGAAAGGTAGTTGCATACGAATCTCGTAAGCTGAAAGATCATGAGCAACGATATTCAGCTTATGATCTAGAATTGACTGCAGTTGTGCACGCTCTCCGGGTATGGAGACACTATCTACTTGGAAAGAAATTTGTATTAAAAACTGATCATAGCAGTTTAACCAGCTACTTTAAACAGGCTGATTTAAACTCCCGGCAGGCTAGATGGAATGCTTTCTTGAGCGAATTTGATATCGATTTACAGCATGTAAAAGGGAAGAGAATAAGGTGGCAGATGCATTAAGCAGAAAATTGCACAATATTTATGAAATATATATCAATCAGGTTGAAACCAGATTCCTGGAGCAAATCAGAAAAGAAGCAGACAAGGATCCTGAGTACAAATATTTGTGGCAGCAAACACAGGAATCCAGAGAACAGAGTGTACCAAGGGATTATGGAATTAACCAGGACGGATTGCTGACTTTCAAAAAGAGGATAGTTATTCCAAACAGGATGGAATTAAAAACCATGATACTGGATGAGTATCATAGAAGTAATTATGTCGGACATCCGGGATATCAAAAAATGCTGACAGCAATAAGGAAGGACTACTGTTGGCCAGGCATGAGAAAGGATATCGCGAGTTATCTAAGCAGATGTTTAGAATGCCAGCAGGTGAAGGTGGAGCATCGGCATCCGGCTGGATTAATGCAGCCTATACCCATTCCCGAATGGAAATGAGAGGTGATCTCGTTGGATTTTATCACAGGATTACCGAAAACAAAACGAGGTAATGATTCCATAATGGTAGTTGTGGATCGACTAAGTAAATCGACACATTTTATACCTGTCCACTCTACTTTTAAAACAGTACAGATAGCAGATTTGTTCATGCGTGAAATCTTCAGATTGCACGGCATCCCTAAGACTGTTATCTCAGATAGAGATGTAAAATTTACATCAGCTTTCTGGAAGACTCTGTTTTCAGGATTGGGAACGCAAGTACATTTTAGTACTGCTTACCACCCGCAAACAGATGGTCAAACGGAGCGAGTAAATCAGGTACTGGAGGACATGCTGCGAATGTATGTCATGCAGCAACCAGTTAAATGGGAGGAGTATCTTCATTTGATAGAGTTTGCCTATAACAATGGATAGCAAGAATCATTAAAGACGAGCCCATTCGAGGCACTATATGGGCGGCAATGTAGAACTCCTATCAATTGGAGCAGTCCCGAGAATAGACTCATGTTGGGACCAGACATGTTAGCAGAAATGGAAGCAGAGGTGAGGAAGATTCGTCAGAACTTGAAAGCCGCACAGGACAGGAAGAAAGTGTATGCAGATAAAAGGAGATCATACCGTGAGTATGAGATTGGGGATCATGTATATGTCCGGATTAAACCAAAGAAAAACACTTTGAGATGGGCGTCTTGTGCGAAATTAGCACCTCAGTTCTGCGGTCCTTTCCAGATACTGGAGAGAGTAGGACCGATAGCATACCGTTTGGCTCTCCCTAGTCACATTCGGGTGCATAACGTTTTTCATGTATCGTTACTGAAACGATATGTTCATGATCCAAGACACATAATACACTGGCAGAACATACAGGTAGTAGACGAGCTTGGTTATTGACGATTATATGATATTAAAGACTTATTAAATTAACATAGGTTTGCTTTGTGCAGGTAGAACCAGACAGGGAATTTCTGGTCGAACCACACAGTATAATCGACCGGAGGGAAATCATGCTCCGGAGACGAGCCATCGCCCAGGTTAAAGTGCAATGGAGGCACTTTGGACCTGAGGAAGCTACCTGGGAAGACGAAAATTTTGTCCGTGAAGCTTATCCTGAGCTTTTTACAGAACTAGAGTAATAACACCGAGGACGGTGTTCTCTTCAAGAGGGGGAAAACTGTAACCACCCTCTTAAGCCATTAACAAATGGTTAAGTTTTTTATTAATTATAGATTAATTAAGACTGTTGTTATTTTTAATTGGAATATTAGAATAAAACAAATTTTGATATTTAATGAAAGAAAAGATTTTCTTGTGGAATTTATTCCTGAGTGAAAACTGATGGTAAAAGTAAATCAAGATCCTAGAGGCAGTTGAACAGAAAATCAGTTCCACAGCTACCCAAGAAAACTCTGGGGATAATTAAAGGATCCCAGGAGGGTTAGGGGTTCGGTGGAAAGAAGATACAGTCATTAGAGAAAATATTTTCTTGGGGGGGAGTGGAGACTGTGGCTGGAGTCGGAGAACTGGACCGGATTGTCCCGAGTTCTCCTCCAGAATTTACTGCTGTCAGAGTTGGAGAAAGTGGACCGGAATGTCCTAGTTTTCCTCCTTCAAAACTCTATGTTCAACAGGAAGCCGGACTTGAAGCTAGGGGGGAACTGTGGGACGTAATAGCCCTGGTTCGTGGACGGGAGGAAAAATCTTACCATCAGAACGGTTGGGTCACAGATGAGTAAAAGTTGTTGTAGTATTCCATTTCTGTCTAAATTAGGATATTAATGTGCATGCTACTTAGTAAGATTCTGTTGTGAAAAATTGGTTTACTGAACAGTACAATAGTATTCTTTTAAGGTTAATATGTTTAAAGAAAAACATTTCAGTAGGAGAGAAAAACTGGAAGATTTACACTGCTAGATAGTAAGTCCCGTACAGTACAATGATACCTTAAAGATAATTGACTCTGAAGAAGAAATAACTTTCCAATAGCAGAAAACTGGCAATTGAACCTTGCATGAAACGAGAAGAAAACAACTGTAATAATGCTGGAATTTTTAGGCTACAGAACCAGTAGAAAAGCATTAACTGTAATGAACAGAAAACCTGAATAAGTTGCTAGTAGCTAAATATCATAGGAAACAGTATAAATCATTTCCAGGATGGCCGATGCCCAAAACGCCCGTGGAAGTCGAGCCTTTGGGAAGCCTCCGTCTATGATAAGCCCGGACAAGCAGTGGTCTGAGCGTAAAAGGGATTTTCTGGTTAATTTAGACAGAACTTGACACAAACACAGTTCTGTGCGAAACCCCTTGCTAACTAAATTGTCGAGGTTTGAAACCCTCTAGAACGTAGTAGAACCTAACCAAAACAGGCAAGAAGAATGTAGCCGAGATAAGTAAACATTCAGAAGACACTCGCAAGTCGAGCAGATAAGAGGACTCATAGTATAAAAAAGCCATTATAAACAACTGAAACAAACACGCATTACACCGTCAACATCTGAAGCAAGATTTTACGTAAAACCCCAAGTAAAGCCACAACTTGTTTCATAGATAAAACAAAATATGTATATATAAATACGCAGAATGGAACCAGTTCTCATATCCCGCGATGAGACATTGTGACAGTGCAACAAAGAAATAAAATAGAACACGGGTAACAACCCGGCAATGTCCAGAGTCAAAATTATACATGTCATTAACTTGTACAAACTTGTATTTGACAAAATGGAACTTTTCCCAACGGCAGAGCCGTAGGCATCAACCGAACCCCAAGCATGTTCATGACCATATAGTGTAACTTATATAAATCTTACGCCGACGGTGAAGCGCAAGGCCACAGGTTCGGAACCTGGGCAAAATAAACCCATAATAGGTATCATAAATTTACTCCAGAAATCCTTAAGAATAACACTGGATTCGTGCACACCGAGGGTAAATACCTGTGAATAGCTGCCATGGCTAGAAAGGGTTCGAGCCGTCGAGACCCAGTGGTCAATCGATGTTCCTCTGAGGCGAAAGGAGCGACAGAAGAGGGTACTTGTTAGCAGAATTCAACAATGCAGAAGTAAGCACCAAACCCTGAGATAAATGAAAGATAAACATAACTTGCAATTAAAAGAAAACTGTCACGGAGAATCGGACTAACAAATACCTGTAGCAAGAAAAGAAGTTGCAGCCCTTGGTAAAAAAAGAAAACAGGATCTCCACGCCAGATTCAATAGGGCGCCGCTACGGGCATGGAAACAAAAAGAATAATGGTCAATACGTGGAGGTAAACCGCAGTTAGCAAACTAATAGAGAATTCTGCAAGAAAACCTGTTCACGCATACGGAAGGAGCTGGGCGAATACCGGGAGTTGGAGCCGCCGGGAAAAGCCGTCCCTCTGGATGCAAGGTTGGACAGACGAAAATTGCAACCAAAACCTAAGCAAAAATCTGACGGAAATGCTCTCCAAGAACCTACGCCGAAGCGCAACAATGAGCGACGGTTGCAGTTACGAGCCAAGTCATTAAAACCCTAGTGAAGGACCACCGTAGGATCGACCATGGATCGACGGTGTGATGATGATACAAATGTCAAACGAATGCGGTGGGCCAGTGGCCGGATTAATAAATACCATGATGAATTCGCAGAATAAATCAACATAAAGGTTAGATCATATGTACGCGGCATATCCCAGTAAACACAAGAAAAAAATTCATAGGCCAATCAAGTTTAAACGCAGGTACACAATGACGCTAGATAATCCATGGGTATTAAATCAATTCTGCCTTGGCGCCAGTTTACTTACAGTTCTACGGAATTCTTTTAAATCCAAATAAGATATTACCGTACTGCTGATATGAATTTATATATATAAGAACCTTATCCGTTGCCAGTTCAAATGATTACTGTCATGTTATAAACCGGTTGTTATGGCAAAACAATTTTTATTTTATTTTATTTTATTTACTATGGTAAGTTCTATGTGTTGGTATTTACAATTTTTTAGGTTAAAATTCATTTTTCTCATAAATTTTATACTAATTTTTTTTTAATGTACTTTTATTGTTTTCATTTTTAAAAATATTTTACCAAAATTATTATTGAAAGCATCAACCAAAATTATTATAGAAAGCATGAGAAAAGCACATACATATAATTATAATAATAATTATCTATTAAAAAAATAGAAACAATTTTAATTTTTTTAATAACATATATATAATTAAATATGAAAATAATGAACGAATTATGTAAACTTAATTTTTTGCATTAGTAAATTTTGTTTTAGCTATTTCTTGTGACATGTATATCTAATATGACTAAATAATATGAATATATATCACATTGGAAAACTAAATTTATATTTATAAATTTGGTAATATTTTAAATATTTAAAAACAAATTTAAATATAATTTTGTAATAATAGTTATAACTGAGAAGCATAATTAGAGAGTTACAGGTGCTTATGATGATTAGGATGTTTCCAAGTTGGATCTTATTATCTAGATACTTATAATTATGTTTTTTTTTTTTTTTTTGTGAATTCCGTAGGCCCTGTCTTTTCTATTATAAAGAGCAAGTTGCTTAAATAATACAGCAAAAGAATGTGCCTCAACATTAAGAACGGTGCGGTGGCCATCTTAAACGATTAAAGACGGCGAAGTCCTTTGGACCTCATACTTTTTGAGTTGCCACGAAGCGAAGTGGGTGGTAGCCGGGGCTGTGGGGGTGAAGCCATAACCTCATAAGCTCTCAATGCGGATCGCCTGCGCTTGAGGCCCCACAGACCATAGAGTATCCAAAAGTGGAGAAGTGTTCCTGCAGCGTCAATTTGCTCAATTTCCATCTCCTCAGAACCATCTCAAAGGGTTCTGAGCAGATGGAGATTGAGCAAATTGAAGCTGCAGAAACACTTTTCCACTTTTGGAGACTCTATGGTCTGCTGTGGGGCCTCAAGCCCAGGGGATCCGCATTGAGAGCTTATGAGGTTATGGCTTCACCCCACAGCGCAGGCTACCACCCACTTCGCTTCCTGGCAACTCAAAGAGTATGAGGTCCAAAGGACGTAGCAGGAAAGGAACACCAACTAGAAGTGTGCTTCAATGACATTCTAAGATATGGAGGTGGAGCAGCTAATTAGTATAAAGCATGAAGACCTGAAAAGATATTTAAATCCAATTTGATATCCGGGAATAGAGCAGCTGCAATGCTTTCTATTATATCTCACAGCAAGTCTGGTAAGAATAATATTGATGCAGGGGCATCTGAACGATTCAAATTCCAGTTCGAATCTAAACCAGGGTATGCGAATAGTCATGAAAATGGGGCGAATTTTGTTTTAAAACTGATGTTGAAACTTATGTAATCAATCTGCCATGTGCACCTGCCATGTGTGCACTTGAGAAGAGGAAGAGTTTCTTTGAGCGATCGGAGAGATTTGTGAAGGCCAACCAATTCCTAATTTTTTCTAAATTCTATATAACTGGCGTGCCTGTAATATCTGAAGAGGAGAATGAATGAAATGTAGTCGCCAGAGAAGGAGCGTACAGCCTTAGGTCTGTCCAATGATATTCTGTACATAATAGTGAAATTGTTGTGTTGATTCTCTGTGTTAATGTAGTCCATATTTGTATCTGAATCATGAATTCATGTCGTGATAGTTATTTAATTGGTTATGTCCCTACAGGATCGATGGCAATCGAATGTTTATTGGGTTGTGTCTTAATTCGATTCAATTAAACAGCAATTCTTCGTGTGAACGGAGGAACGAATGCATTGAAATTTCCTTCCTAGCCTTGTGAGCGTTGAAGGAGCGTGAATACATATTTGTTCTGCGCATCTGGTTAAATGAAAGATCGATGAGTTTAGCCTTTTAAGGAAGAACGCATCAGATGGCCGTCTAATGTTCCCGTGGCGATATTGAGTAGATGTAATTATGCTTCAAGAACGCACTGAATCGATGCTCTCTGTGTATAACTCGTAATTAGATGCAGGGTATGGCAGCGTGCATTTAATTGACAAATGTTCATTAACTCAATGAAATCGAATCATGTGTGGGGTCGGAAGATATAACCGCTGTTATCACATTTCCGAAGGTCTATTGGCCGAGGTTCCAAGCGTTGTTTTGGGGCGCATAATAATGCTCCGAAGGTCTTTATACATTGGGTTTTAGAGTGCATAAAAGTCCCCGGCAACTGTTGGTTTAAACTATTAAAACGATGTTTTTATAGTTTAATTACTTTCGAGATATGTGTTTGTACACAACCATCAGAGTGGCGCAGCGGAGCCGAGTGGGCTTAGTTCCCATAGGTACCAAGATCGGGGTATCTGCATTTTTTGTATCACCTGAGTAATGACTGGTGTAGCTGCAGGTGCATGTAAGGAAGATCTCAATTATTATTTATAACACATGATGTTGTCGCATTCCAAAGAGGCGTATCATTCCTCTCAAATAGTTATTATTATAATGCGATCGAACCAAACCTTAAATCGAAGGTTCAATCATTGATAAGGGGTTTGGAAGGCTCCGAATAGGGATTAATGTTCCCTAAGGATTATAGAATCAAAGGCTCGGAAGTGATTTTGATGAATTGCTTCGGATGTTTTTGTGACTCTAGTAATGTTAAGAGCCCGACAAATATGTAGATATATATACAGACATCAGAGTGGGCCCATAACCCACAGGTCCCAGGATCGAATCTAAGTTTTGAGGTGAATTTGGTAGATCGGGAATCGCTCTCCATCAAATATCCTTATCAAAAACTCAAAATTAAAATGAGGTATAGTTAGAATCTAAAATTATTCTACAGTCGAATTTTTGTCATTCTAATACTGCTGAGTTCACACCTACAGTCGAATTTTTGCAACAATACTTTGGTCATCTGTTAGTGTTAAAAAGATTTTAACAATTGATGTCACTGCGTCATTTTTTCTAAAAGATAACAAACCTCCAGCACATCTATTTGAGAGGTGCTTCTAATTGTAGATTCTTCCAAATTCTTAATTGGTTTAATTGGAACATCTATATTTAATTGGTTTTTTTTGGATATTTAAGCAGACTGGAAGTGCATCTACATTTAATTGGTACGAAAACTATGTTGTCAATCACGAATCATTATGAAATATTACAATGCTGGAAAATTTAAATCTACAATGGTGTAACAATGTGAAGAATTGGCTCCCCAAATCGCACATGAAAAAATAATTTTTGCAATCCATAGTTTAAAGAATCAGCTCCCCAAATCGCACATCAACTGTTTTTGAAAATTTATTTATCCAAAATCTCAAATGGTACATAACTATCTCTGAAAAAATTATTTATGCAATCCATAGAATTTAAAGAATGGAGTTGTTTTTAGTGTAATTTTCTGAAGGTGTTTTTGGTGGATTTTTTCGGTTTAATTCCTTTAAAATCCAACAAAAAATTATTGAAAACAGAAATTTGATGGATAACTTGCACAATCCAAGTATCCTAGGAGTTTTTTAGGGTGCTGAATCTATATTTACACTTAAAAAAACTAGTTTAAAAAACAGAAATCAAGATTTTACCTCAATTTGTTTCACGAGATTCGGGCACCTGAACTCCAAAAAGTAGCACTAAATACTACTCATTTAAAGAATGGAGTTGTCTTTAGTGCGACTTTTTGGAGTTTCCAGTTCCCGGTAAAACAAATTGAGGTAAAATCTTGATTTCTGTTATTTAAACTAATTTTTTATGGCACCCTAAAAAACTTTTAGGACACTTGGATTGTGCAAGTTATCCATCAAATTTCTGTTTTCAATAATTTCTTGCCATATTTTAAAGAAATTAGATCGGAAAAATCCACCAGAAAAGCCTTCAAAAATTCGCACTAAAGACAACTCCATTTACTTTTTGAAGTTTTTTCTAGTGAATTTTTCCTGTCTAATTTCTTTAAAATCCGGCAAGAAATTATTAAAAACGGAAATTTGATAAATAAATTGCACAATCCAAGTGTCCTAGAAATTTTTTAGAGTGCTGAATCTATATTTACAGTAAAAAAGCTAATTTAAATAACAGAATTCAACTACTGAATCAACACTCTTTGAAAAAAATATTTTATACAATCCACATAGTTTAAAGAATTGGCTCCCCAAATCGTGCATCAACATAAATTGTCCTAAATAAACTATTTTATGCAATCCACATAGTTTAAAAAATTGCAATGCTTTATTGGAGACCTTTAAAGAATTGCAATGTTTTATTGGAGACCTTTTTCAATTTGGAAGTTCTGCATATAAGTGTGCCACCTTGGGTTTGTTACTCTAAGAGCTTGGAGCACTTACAAGTGCCCCATTCAGCAGAATCCATGCCATATTCTTGGCACTGTTAATTGTGTGGAGATTAGTGAATGCAATGAGTTGTTAATGCTGAAAAGAATTGTGTTTTAGTAGTGTTTGGAATATATTTCTAGATAGAGTGGCTCTCAAAAATAAATTAATAGCTATTATATTTCAATTAGAATTGGTGATATAAAAGATTTCAAATGGTAGTAAGAATTGTTTTTAGTAACGTTGGAATACATTTAAATTAATAGTTATTACATTTCAAATAGAATTGGTGATATAAAAGATTTCAAGCATCAAAGAATTGAAATGATTTAAAATTAATTATTTAATTATTTTCATTTATAAGACTTTAATCATGATTTTTTATTTGAAGAGATACTACAAGTCTTAATTATGACTTGTCATTTGAAGAGATACTACATTTCAAATTCCAATATATATAGAGGTAAGAGTGAGAAAATGTTTTAAATTTTTTATTAAGAAAAATATGTAAGATATAAAAGAGTGATTAAATGGTTAAAATAAAATATTAAAATTTAAATAGTTCAAAATGTTTTTATTTTTATAAATTTGATATTTATGTTGCTGGTTCACATGTCTCTACTTTCATAAATTTGATAGTTAGTAAATTGTTGGTTGGGACTATAATTAATGTTTTCATTTAATATTATACTTAATTGTATAGGATTCAAAAGCTATCTACCACTTATTTCAAACAAATCACTCTTAATAATATTAACAATGGTTAAGTTTTTTATTAATTATAGATTAATTAAGACTGTTGTTACTCTTTTAATTGGAATGTTAGAATAAAACGAATTTTGGTATTTAATGAAAAAAAAAATATTTTCTTGTGGGATTGATTCCTGAGTGAAAACTGATGGTAAAAGTAAATCAAGATTCTGGAGGCAGTTGAACAGAAAAGCAGTTCCACAGCTACCCAAGAAAACTCTGGGGATAAGTAAAGGATCCTGAGGGTTAGGGGTGGGCTGGAAAGGAAAAGACAGTCATTAGAGAAAGGATTTTTTTTTCTCTGAAAAGAGAGACTGTGGCTGGAGTCGGAGAACTGGACCGGATTGTCCCGAGTTCTCCTCCAGAAATTACTGCTGTCAGAGTTGAAGAAAGAGGACCGGAATGTCCTAGTTATCCTTCTTCAGAACTCTAAGTTCAACAGAAAGCCCGGACTTGAAGCTAGGGGGGAATTGTGGGACATAATAGCCCTGGTTCATGGTCGGGAGGAAAAGCATACCATCAGAACGGTTGGATCACAGATGAGTAAAAGTTTCTGAATTATTTTATTCTGTCTAAATTAGGATATTATTGTGCATGCTACTTAGAAAAAACTCTGTTATGAAATATTGGGTTACTGAACAGTACAATAGTATTCTTTTTAAGTTAATATGCTTTAAGAAAATACATTTCAGTAGCAGGGGAAAAACTGGAAGATTCACATTGCTAGATAGTAAGTCCTGTATAGTACAATAATACCTTAAAGGTAGTTGACTCTGAAAAAGAAATAACTTCCGATAGCAGAAAACTGGAAATTGAACTTGCGAGTAACGAAAAGAAAACAACTGTAGTAACGCTAGAATATTAGGCTACGGAACCAATAGGAAACATTAACTGTAATAAACAGAAGAACCCCTGATTAAGTTGCTAGAAGCTAAATATTACAGGAAACAGGATAATTCATTCCCAGGATGGCGGAACCCTTGTTAACTAATTGTCGAGGTTTGAAACCCTCTTGAAATATAGTAGAAGATAATTAAAAAAAAACACAGGCAAGAAGATTTGCAGTGGAGACCAGTAAATATTCAAAAGACATTCGCAAGTTAAACAATTAGGAGGACTCATAGTATACCAAAGCCATTATAAACCCCTGAAACGAACATGCATTACACCGATAACTTCTGAGGCAAGGTTTTAAGTGAAACCCCAAATGAGCCACAGCTCGTCACTTAGATTAAACAAAATATGTATACACAATTACACAGGGTGGAACCAATTTACATATTCCGCGATGAGACATTGTGTCAATGCAACAAAGGAAAAAATAGAGCACGGGTAACAACCGGCAATGTCCAGAGTCAAAATTATACATGACAATCCTTTTTCCAATGTTGCATCCAGACAGAGTGGACTTCAATGAGAGCGAAGTGAGCCAATAGAAAACTCAAGCATGTTGGATATATAGCGTAACCTATGTAAAATCCCTACGCAAACGGTGAAGCGCAAGGCCACAGGTTCGGAACCTGGGCAAAATAAACCCATAATGGGTATCATAAATTTACTCCAGAAATCTTTAAGAATAACACTGGATTCGTGCACACCGAGGGTAAATACCTGTGAATAGCTGCCATGGCTAGAAGTGGCTCAAGCCGTCGAGACCCAGTGATCAATCGATGTTCCTCTGAGGGTAAAGGAGCGACAGCTGAGGGTATCTGTCGGCAGAATTCAACAATGCAGGAGTCAGCACCAAACCCTGTAGTAAATAAAGTAGATGCAAATATAAACACATTTAACAAAAATCTCCATGGAAAGCCGAACCAACATATACCTGTAGCAAGCATAGAAGAGGCCGCTCTCGGTAAAGCCGGAACCCCAAACCAGAAATAACAAGGTATCGCTACAGGAAAGGAGCAAAAGAGTAAAGGTTATAAGAGGATATAAATCGCAATAGTAATCTAGAAGAGGAAGACTGCAAGTAAGGAAAAAAAAAAAGAAAATGAATCCGAATTTGCACCTGCGAAAAGAACTGGGCGAATACCTGAAGAAAGGAGCCACCGGGTAGAAAACATTTCCTCCGGATGCGAGGTCGAATGGGTTAAAAATGCTATGACAGTAAAAGAAAACCTGGAGAGAAACCTGGCAGGAAAACCCTCCTCTCCAGACCCACGCAGGAGCGCAACAATGAGCAGGGAAAGCAGTTACGAGCCAAAGTCATCAAAACCCTAAAGAACTACCACCGTAGGATCAACGAGAAATCGACGGTGCGATGAGAGACATTTGTCAAGTAGTGGCAGTGGGCCAGTGGCCGGATGAATGATCATAATGAATCTCGCATATCAAAGTTACCATAAGGGTAGATCTCTTGTACGTGAACAAAACCAAATCACATGAAAACTAAACAAGCGACCAATCAAGTTTAGCTTAAGTACATTACGATGGCTAGTAATCCATGTGTATTAAATTAACTCGGCCTTGGTGCCAGTCTACTACAGTTCTACGGAACTCATTATTAAATTCCATTATAATATTACTGTACTGCAAAGGTGAACTGTTTATATAATAACCTTATCCGTTACCCATTTAAATAATTACTGTCATGTTATAAACCGGATTGTTATGGTAAACCAATTTTTTATTTATTTACTATGGTAAGTTCTATGTGTTGACTGTTGGTATCAGAGCAGCGTTACAACGCTGGGCCCTAACGGGTCGACTAACGTTAAACTGTATGTTACTTATGCACAGAGAGAGAGAGAGAGAGAGAGATAGTCCAGCAATTGGATGGAAATACAAATGAGACGGACACCCTCGCAACCGCCACCGCGAGGTGGTGGAGAAATGCAGTCACCACCAGAGGGTAACCCAGAAATGTGGGTTTAGCTGGGAATAGAACAGCACCAACGGTCAAACAGACTGATGGAAGAACAACAACAACATACCCGTATTTTAGTACACACAATACAACAGTTGCAGGAGGAAATGGACAGAGTAAGAAGGGAAAATGAAAAAATGATGCAAGAACAGGAGAGGATTTTAAAAAGTCTCTCCGATAAATAGAACCAAAGGAATGAAAACCCTAGTGCTGGCAGAGAATTTCCAGATGGGAACGAACAGCAGACAGATGAACAAGACGCGAGTCAGAAAGAAAAGAGTCTGTCACAGCGAAGTAATCTAAACAAAAGTTTTAATGAAGCTGAATCTGAGAATGAAAATGAACGGAAGGTAGGTAAAAGGCAGAAGGTGGAGTTACATGGAGAATTTAGGAAAATAAAGCCACCTACGTTTGATGGAGAAAAAGAAGAAGTAGCAGAAGCATGGCTGATTAACATGAATAAGTACTTCCAGGTGTATGACTATGACAGTGGTCTTAAGGCACGGTTAGCCATTTTCCAGCTGAAAGATAAAGCCACCTTGTGGTGGGAAGAAGTGAAGAATGTGCAGGGAATAGAGGATCAGGATGTGACATGGGATAAGTTTCAGCAGTACTTCAAGGACAAGTACTTGACTGAGCGTTTTTATGATGAAAAGGCTCGAGAATTTCATGACTTGAGGTTGGGACAAATGACCATGGACGATTTTATCACCAATTTCACGTCATTATTGCGCTACGTACCATATTTAAGAGACGAGAAGGCCAAAGTCCAAAGATTTCTGAGCAGTTTACCTGCTCATATGAAGGAGCGTATTGAATTTGTGAATCCCAAGACAATGGATGAGGCTGTTAGGAAGGCGAGGCTGTGTTACCAGCAAGCAAAAAACAAGATGGACCAAGGTAAAGGGTGGCAAACAAAGAAGCAAAATAAAAACAGTGCTGGTTTTAAAAGAGGTAAAACCAGTAATTTCAGAAACTCAGCCAGGAATTCCATTAATAAGCAGTTTGGTAGGAACCATCAGAGGGTGAGATGGCCTGGAGAAGACAGAACTGTTGAGGCTTCTAGCAAACCTGAGCAAACTCAAAGTCAAAAGGCACCTCTGCAGTGTTGGGGCTGCGGAGCAGCGCACTACTACCGAGATTGCCCACAGCGGGGTGAAGCTGAAGCAGTAACGAATTTACAGGAGGCCTCTACTGTGGGAGACGTTGCCCGAAGTATACCTAGAATTAACGCGGCTTTGGAGGACCGGCAGGCTGATTTTCAACCTACCATGATAGAGCTGGAAGGTAAATTATTTTCTAAAACTGTTTCTGTTTTGATAGACCCAGGAGCAAGTCTAAGTTACATAAGTCCTAAATTAGTAGAAATCTGTAAGTTGCCTAGTCAAAAATTTAAGAAGGCCTGGTTGGTTCAGTTAGCCACAGGAGCTAAAAGAAAGGTTAGTGCCAAGATACCAGATTGTGCACTACACATCAGCGGACGGCAAATAATAGTAGATTTAAACATCCTGCCCTTGGGTTCCTATGATGTGCTGCTGGGAATGGATTGGCTGGAAAAGCATTGGACACTCCTCGATTGTAAGGAAAAGAAAATTTATTACAGAGATCAGGAGGGAAATCGCCAAGAAATTCAAGGCATAAGGAAGCCTATACAATTACGTCCAATTACAGCTTCTCAAATGGGAAAATGTATTAGGAAGGGATGCCAACTGTATGCCATACAAGTTGGATTATCAGGGGCTAAGGATAAGACTGCTCTGCTGGAGAACATACCTGTGATACAGGAATTTAAGGATGTGTTTCCGGAAGAGGTTCCCGGATTACCACCAAAAAGAGAGGTTGATTTTACAATAGAGCTGCTACCAGGAGCTCCACCAGTTTCCCGGACTCCCTACCGAATGAGTGTACCAGAGTTGACAGAATTAAAGATGCAGCTCCAAGAATTACTGGATAAGGGGTATATACGACCCAGTGTATCCCCTTGGGGGGCACTAGTACTGTTTGTTAAAAAGAAGGATGGAACCATGCGCATGTGCATGGATTACCGACAGCTGAATAAGCTGACCGTTAAGAACAGGTATCCCTTACCCCGTATTGATGACTTATTTGACCAAGTAAGGGGAGCTACGGTGTTCTCGAAGATTGATTTGCGGTCTGGATATCACCAGATCAGAATTAAGGACGAAGATATTTATAAAACTGCTTTTCGCACAAGGTATGGCCACTATGAATTCGTGGTATTACCTTTTGGATTAACGAATGCACCAGCCACTTTCATGAGGCTGATGCATGGTATCTTTCATCCTTATTTAGATAATTTTGTGTTGATCTTCATTGATGACATATTAATCTACTGTAAGAATATGGAGGAGCATAAGGAACATTTGAGAATAGTACTGGAGATGCTAAGGAAGCACCAGCTGTACGCAAAGTTTAGTAAATGCGATTTTTTCAAAAAAGAAATACAGTACCTTGGACATGTAATATCAGAAAAAGCCATAGCAGTAGACCCGGAGAAAATTAAAACTATTATGGAATGGAAGGTGCCACAGAATGTGGCAGATATACGGTCTTTCATGGGTCTTGCAGGCTATTACCGGCGATTTATAAAATGATTTTCAAACATAGCCTTTCCCATTACCTCATTGCAACGAAAAGGAAAAATTTTTAGATGGTCCAAAGAATGTCAAGAGAGTTTCGAAAGATTGAAACAGTTATTGACAACAGCAACTGTGCTGAGCGTAGCAGACCCGAATAAGGAATTTGAGGTCTGTACAGATGCAAGTAAGGAAGGTGTTGGGGTTGTGTTATCACAGGAAGGAAAGGTAGTTGCATACGAATCCCATAAGCTGAAGAATCATGAGCAGCGATATTCAGCTTATGATCTAGAATTGACTGCAGTTGTGCACACCCTCCGGGTATGGAGACACTATCTACTTGGAAAGAAATTTGTATTAAAAACTGATCATAGCAGTTTAACCAGCTACTTTAAACAGGCTGATTTAAACTCCCGGCAGGCTAGATGGAATGCTTTCTTGAGCGAATTTGATATTGATTTACAGCATGTAAAAGGGAAAGAGAATAAGGTGGCAGATGCATTAAGCAGAAAATTGCACAATGTTTATGAAATATATATCAATCAGGTTGAAACCAGATTCCTGGAGCAAATCAGAAAAGAAGCAGACAAGGATCCTGAGTACAAATATTTGTGGCAGCAAACACAGGAATCCAGAGAACATAGTGTACCAAGGGATTATGGAATTAACCAGGATGGATTGCTGACTTTCAAAAAGAGGATAGTTATTCCAAACAGGATGGAATTAAAAACCATGATACTGGATGAGTATCATAGAATTAATTATGCCGGACATCCGGGATATCAAAAAATGCTGACAGCAATAAGGAAGGACTACTGTTGGCCAGGCATGAGAAAGGATATCGCGAGTTATCTAAGCAGATGTTTAGAATGCCAGCAGGTGAAGGTGGAGCATCGGCATCCGGCTGGATTAATGCAGCCTATACCCATTCCCGAATGGAAATGGGAGGTGATCTCGTTGGATTTTATCACAGGATTACCAAAAACAAAACGAGGTAATGATTCCATAATGGTAGTTGTGGATCGACTAAGTAAGTCGGCACATTTTATACCTGTCCACTCTACTTTTAAAACAGTACAGATAGCAGATTTGTTCATGCGTGAAATCTTCAGATTGCACGGCATCCCTAAGACTGTTATCTCAGATAGAGATGTAAGATTTACATCAGCTTTCTGGAAGACTCTGTTTTCAGGATTGGGAACACAAGTACATTTTAGTACAGCTTATCACCCGCAAACAGATGGTCAAACTGAGCGAGTAAACCAAGTACTGGAGGACATGCTGCGAATGTATGTCATGCAGCAACCAGTTAAATGGGAGGAGTATCTTCATTTGATAGAGTTTGCCTATAACAATGGATACCAAGAATCATTAAAGATGAGCCCGTTCGAGGCACTATATGGGCGACAATGTAGAACTCCCATCAATTGGAGCAGTCCCGAGAATAGACTCATGCTGGGACCAGACATGTTAGCAGAAATGGAAGCAAAGGTGAGGAAAATTCGTCAGAACTTGAAAGCCGCACAGGACAGGCAGAAAGTGTATGCAGATAAAAGGAGATCATACCGTGAATATGAGATTGGGGATCATGTATATGTCCGGATTAAACCAAAGAAAATCACTTTGAGATGGGCGTCTTGTGCAAAGTTAGCACCTCGGTTCTGCGGTCCTTTCCAGATACTGGAGAGAATAGGACCGGTAGCATACCGTTTGGCTCTACCTAGTCACATTCGGGTGCATAACGTTTTTCATGTATCGTTACTAAAACGATATGTTCATGATCCAAGACACATAATACATTGGCAGAACATACAGGTAGTAGACGAGCCTGGTTATTAATGTTTATATGATATTAAAGACTTATTAAATTGACATAGGTTTTCTTTGTGCAGGTAGAACCAGACGGGGAATTTCTGGTCGAACCACACAGTATAATCGACCGGAGGGAAATCATGCTCCGGAGACGAGCCATCGCCCAGGTTAAAGTGCAATGGAAGCACTTTGGACCTGAGGAAGCTACCTGGGAAGACGAAAGTTTTGTCCGCGAAGCTTATCCTGAGCTGTTTACAGAACTAGAGTAATAACACCGAGGACGGTGTTCTCTTCAAGAGGGGGAAAACTGTAACCACCCTCTTAGCCATTAACAAATGGTTAAGTTTTTATTAATTATAGACTAATTAAGACTGCTGTTATTTTGTTCTAATTGGAATATTAGAATAAAACGAATTTTGATATTTAATGAAAGGAAAGATTTTCTTGTGGAATTTGTTCCTGAGTAAAAACTGATGGTAAAAGTAAATCAAGATTCTGGAGGCAGTTGAACAGAAAAGAAGTTCCACAGCTACCCAAGAAAACCCTGGGGGATAAGTAAAGGATCCCAAGGAGGGTTAGGGGTTCTGTGGAAAGATAATACAGTCATAGAGGAAGGATTTTCTCTAGGAGTGAGACTGTGGCTGGAGTCGGAGAACTGGACCGGATTGTCCCGAGTTCTCCTCCAGAATATACTGCTGACAGAGCTGGAGAAAGTGGACCGGAATGTCCAAGTTTTTTTCTCCTTCAGAACTCTGCGTTCAACGGAAAGCCTGGACTTGAAGCTAGGGGGGAACTGAGGGACGTAATAGCCCTGGTTCATGGTCGGGAGGAAAAGCACACCATCAGACAATTGGATCACAGATGAGTAAAAGTTTCTGAAGTATTTTAATCTGTCTAAATTAGGATATTATTGTGCATGTTTCTTAGAAAAGAAAACTCTGTTATGAAATATTGGGTTACTGAACAGTACAATAGTATTCTTTTAAGTTAATATGCTTTAAGAAAATACATTACAGTAGCAGAGGAAAAACTGGAAGATTCACATTGCTAGATAGTAAGTCCTGTATAGTACTATGATACCTTAAAGGTAGTTGACTCTGAAAAAGAAATAACTTCCGATAGCAGAAAGCTGGAAATTGACTTGCAAGTAACGAAAAGAAAACAACTGTAGTAACGCTAGAATATTAGGCTATGGAACCAGTAGGAAACAGTAACTGCAATAAACAGAAGAACCCCTGATTAAATTTCTAGAAGCTAAATATCACAGGAAACAGGTTAATTCATCCCCAGGATGGCGGAACCCCTTGTTAACTAATTGTCGAGGTTTGAAACCCTCTGGAAATATAGTAGAAGATAATTGAAAAAAATAACACAGGCAAGAAGATTGCAACAGAGACCAGTAAATATTCAGAAGACATTCGCAAGTTAAACAAATTAGGAGGACTCATAGTATACCAAAGCCATTATAAACCCCTAGAACGAACATGCATTATACCGATAACTTCTGAGGCAAGGTTTAAGTGAAACCCCAAATGAGCCACAGCTCGTCACTTAGATAAAACAAAATATGTATACACAATTACACAGAGTGGAACCAATTTTCATAATCCGCGATGAGACATTGTGTCAGTGCGACAAAGGAAAAAAAAATAGTATACGGGAAACAACCCGGCAATGTCCTGAGTCAAATTATACATGACAATAACTTATACAACTTGCATTCGACAAATGGAACTTTTTCCAACGGCAGAGCCGTAGACATCAACCGAAACCCAAGCATGTTCAGGACCATATGGCCTAACTTATATAAGTCTTACGCCGACGGTGAAGCGCAAGGCCACAGGTTCGGAACCTGGGCAAAACAAAAACCCATAATAGGTATCATGAACTCACTCCAGAAACCCTTAGGGATAATACTGAATTCGTGCGCCGAGGGTAAATACCTGTGTACAGCTGCCATGGCTAGAAAAGGGTTCGAGCCGTCGAGACCCAGTGGTCAATCGAGGTTCCTCTGAAGGGAAGGGCGCGACGGAAGAGGGTACCTGTCAACAGAAATCCACCATGCGAAAGTAAGCACCAAACCCTGTTCCAAATAAACAGATAAAAATATAAACACAACTGAAAACTCAAAGGAAGATCTCCATGGAGAGCCAAAATCATCAATACTTGTAGCAAGCATAGTGAGTACAGTTCACGGTAAACCGGAACCCCAAAACCAGTATTGACAGGGCACTGTCACAGGAATGGAAACAAACGATGCAAGGGTTATAAGAGGAAATAAAACGCAAAAATAATCTCGTAAAGAACTGTAATGAAAAAAAAACCTGAGTTTACACCTGCGAGAGGAATTGGGCGAATACCTGAAGAAGGGAGCCGCCGGGTAGAAAACATTTCCTCCGGATGCGAGATCGAATGGGTCAAAGACGCTGTGACAGTAAAAGAAAACCTGGAGAGAAAACCGGCAGGAAAACCCTCCTCTCCAGACCCCCGCTGGAGCGCAACAATGAACAGGGAAAGCAATTACAAGCCAAAGTCATCAAAACCCTAAAGAACTTCCACCGTAGGATCAACGAGAAAGTCGACGGTGCGATGAGAGACATTTGTCAAGTAGTGGCAGTGGGCCAGTGGCCGGATGAATGATCATAATGAATCTCGCATATCAAAGTTAACATAAGGGTAGATCTTTTGTACGTGAACAAAAACAAATCACATGAAAACTAAACAAGCGACCAATCAAGTTTAGCTTAAGTACATTATGATGGCTAGTAATCCATGTGTATTAAGTTAACTCGGCCTTGCTGCCAGTGTACTACAGTTCTACGGAACTCATTATTAAACTCCATTATAATATTACTGTACTGCAAAGGTGAACTGTTTATATAATAACCTTATCCGTTACCCAATTAAATAATTACTGTCATGTTATAAACCGGATTGTTATGGTAAGCAATTTTTTTTTTTATTTTACTATGGTAAGTTCTATGTGTTGGTTGTTACACCTTTCCTCAAGTTTTGCACTAAAAAAGGAGGTTTGCACCTCTAGAGATTTGATCTCTCTCGAGACTTGATAGATCCGTAGATAAAATGGATCTAGGCTGGTGGTAACCAAATGTAATTTTCAATATCTGTATGAATAGAAAAAATTTGAAAGAGTGGAAACAATGTCAGAATAAAATCTATTCTGACATTCTCTTTTTCTTAATATACAAATTGAAATTGAAAGTAAATTTATTTAAAACATTTATATAGTAAGAAATCACCATACAATTGGTTTTGGGAAATCATGGGAAATCAAACCGTTATATAATAAGTAATAATTAATTTTCATAACAATAGTATAATCAATCTGAAATTATCCTCCATAAACCATGATCTAATTATAAATTAAAGGGGTCATGTTGAACTACGCATACTTTTCAAAAATTTCATTTGTCCCAATAAATCATTGTGTTTTTTTTTTTTTTTTTCTAATTTGTTTGATAAGTAAATGAAAAGCCCTCAAACGTAACCTATCATGTGAATTTGGAAATGAAAACAAATAATAAATATATTTCGAGTAAATAACTATTAACTTATTATATAACCATTTGAATTTCCTTAAAGATAGTAGGTTCCTTCATAACAAATTACATTTTCAAATGATAGTAGGTTCCTCAATAACAAAATCCATTTTAAATGTATATCATTCATCCCATTACAAAATTTAAATCAAATTTAATTTATACTAATTTTTTACTTTCTATTTTTCTTAATATACAAATTGAAATTGAAATTGAAGTTGGATTTATTTTAAAAATTTACATAGTAAGAATTTACCATGCAATTGGTTTTGGAAAATCGTGGGAAATGAAACCGTTCTATAATGGGTAATAATTAATTTTCATAACAATAATATAATCAATGTGAAATTTCCTCCATAAACCATGATCTATATGATCTAATTGTAAATTAAAGTGGCCATGTTGAACTATGCTTATCTTTCAAAAATCTGATTTGTCCCAATAAAGTTTATTGTGTTTTTTTTGTTATTTGTTTTTTTCTAATTTATTTGATTAGTAAGTGAAAAGGCCTCAAACTTAACCTATCATGTGAATTTGGAAATGAAAACAAATAACAAATATCCTTCGAGTAAAGAACTATTAAGTTATTTTATAACCATTTGAATTTGTTTGATGATAGTAGGTTCCTTCATAACAAATTACATTTTAAAATGATAGTAGGTTCCTCAATAACAAAATGCATTTTAAATGTATATCATCCAGGCCATTACAATATTTAAATCAATTTTCTATGAAGGAATCCAAACAATAGTTCGTTGGCCCATTTGTTTAGTTTAATCACAATAAACCTATGCAATCACCTTACATGCATGGTTTTAACCTCTTTCAAAATTGTTTTCTCCCCATATGCAATATGACGAAATTGCAATCTTTCAATGTATAATCCTCATCCTCGACGGATTTTGATTGAGCCTTGATTCGTAATTCAAGTGCACTTCTATTTAGAGCTGCCCCATTATATAATTTTGTTTACTTCTACCTTAAATGTATTAATATAGACTTTCATTATACATCAAGATAGTGTTCATACTAAAACAAATTATTTCTTCAAAATTACATCCATCAAACTTTTTTTATTAGCGGAGATTTGAGGTAAATATAGCCTACAAAACAAAAAATTACGCACAATTTCAGCTTTAAATTAACCATTAAAACTGAACTAATTTCAACTTTAAAATAACCATTAAAACTAATTTCAACTTTAAAATAACCATTAAAACTGAAGATGATCATGTCATTACACTATGTTAATATTTGGAAGAGAGAAAAATATACTTTTTTGAATTGTATTTTTGGCTTATGTCAAGGTTTACTTAAATGTTAAATGTGAACATCCATTTTTCGTCTATTTGAAGAATGTTTTCAATGCAGGTGTAGTAAAAAATATGTAATCTCGATACTCATTAGATACATAGTTTAACTATGCATCAAAAACATGCATATACTTGAGATTTTAGTAAAAATACACCGAGATATGTTGAAAGTACATTAAAGAATGTAGTTATATTTATTTTTCTTTAAATATTTATCATTATTATTTTATTATTTTTCTAATAAGTCTTATTTTAGACCTCAAACTCCATAATATGTTTACATTTTCAATAATTTGTCATTATCAATCACATTATGAAAGAGCTAGAACATGTTCTTTGACATAGATTATTTAGGTACATTTCATTTTTGAGAAGTCTTTATTTAAGAAGGGCATGATTAGGTGTTGGTAAGTTTTGTTAGAGCCTATGGTCTTATTGCTTCATCTCATGTCTGAAGCCTCAATATATACTCAACATAGGGATTGATCATTAGAGGTTTGAGTAACAAGAGATAATAAATTGAGGGATTGATTACAACTGACTAGTTCATCAACAAAAAACTGAACAATACAATCAATTAAGTGGTTTAGAATGAATGAATGTGTTGTTCAAATTTGGCAGTCATTTGTCTAACAAAATATGAGTCACATAAAATATTAAGTAGTTGAAATAATAGAGTGAACATCATGGAAATGGTTGAAATTGTCAACACTCATTTGAGGACCAAACCTTATGTAATCCAAGGGAATCGGTTAGATTTAGACACAAGAAATAAAGGACCTATTGATGGTGTTAGATACAACCAATATATAGGTAGTCTCCTCGATATGAGGTCCCAATTACACATGACACCATTTGGTGTAGGAGACCCATCTCGAAATTTTCTCTGGTTTTCATATAGTTAAATATTTTCCTTGGTTGCATTCGTTATCATGAGAGAGAAACACACATGTACTTTCGAATGAGCAAGTAAGTATGCCTTATGAATTGTTCAATTGTAATATGTATCAAGGTTATTTCATGGAAGGGGAATAAAAGTGAGTCTTTATAAGAAAATTGTTAGTAGTATTAAAATAAATATTCATTCACATGCATATGAAACAATCATTAATTGTATATCTAAGTAGCTCACTTGGACATAACGATCATGAAAACAATTAAAACACACTCCAAAATAACACTCTTTCTCTTTATTGCCTATGTGGAGAAACCAAGGTGAAAAATATTTTTCATTGAGTGATAATTCTTCTTTAATAACATGAGGAATGACTTTTCACATCCCCATGACTCTTCAACTTTCCTCATGAAGCTTAGTATTCTAATGTGACCTTTGCACTTCTATATGACCTTTTGACTTTTCCATGTACTCTTTTGTCCATCTGTGATTCTTGGACTTCCATATATTTACAATTATAATATTTTCCAAAATTACATCATGATTTTCCACATCGTCATGTAACAACAACATGACAAGTCGTTGGCTTTAATGACTTGGACCCATGGTGACATGTACATAGGTTTTTTTTATAAGTGATGATATTTCAACTATTTCTCTAAAACTTGCAACAAATATTGCATTGATTTTCCCTTCTAACCTCGAAAGGTTCTTAAAAAATCATGGAGTCTTCATGAGTCACTTCGATTATCTAGATCCATGATTCCTTCAAATACAAAAACAAGGTTTTTTTGTTCATTTTTCCTTCAAGATGCTTCCGTGGGAAACCTTTCTTGACAAATATCCTTATAGAACTTTTCCATGCTTTATCGAACACCTAAAATTATTGATCACTCAAGGAAAGCAAACATTAGCTCACAAATCTCCTATTTTATCATGTTTCATGAAAATTTTCTTACTGTGGCTCAATAATGTGAAAGAAGAGAGGTAGATACCTTCTGGGTGCAAAGAAAACTTGCAAGGGATATGAGAGGTCCTCACTAGTCACTGAGACTATCCCATGTGTAACTCTAGAGGAGGAGGAAAGATGGGATAGAGGTCGCAGTTTCAAGCGGCAAGAGAGGATGACTATTTACTAAAACGACACCATGTGCCAAGGAGGAAGGATAGGAACACAAGGATTTAATAGGGCACACTTGAAAGGAAGGAAGGAAGGCATCAGTAGCCACTACAAGTGAAAAGTGTTCTCAACTACGAGATAGAGGCTTGACTGGTGTAGTGAGGAGAGATACGCAACAAGGAGGAGGATTTGTTTACTAGAAATGCGCTTTGTGTAAGAGGGACATAGAGCGCTTTGGCTAGTGTAGGGTAGAGTTATAGTTGATAAGGAGGGTCTCCACTAGGCATTGGAAGTGTGCAATGTTGCCTTCCTATCCTAGAGGGAAGGGTTACAAAGTCCGATAAATGTCAAAGTCTAGAAGGGTGAAACATGGAAAAAAACCATTGAGTTAGGAGAAAGAAAAAGAATTATACACCTCACATCATCACTAGAACTCAAACCTGAATAAAGAATAATATTTATACATCAAGACACCAGTTCGTAAACAATTTTCAAGTTAAATAAAACCAAGTATGTTCAGTTGTAACCCAAAAGTGTCATTTTGTGAAAGGAAAGTGTACCATGACTGCAAAGTGCATTATGAATACGCTTGGTGATCCAAAGAGACTTAGGAAGGAACATGGAAACTTGAAACATGTGTAAAAACATAAAAAAACACTTGACAAACAAAATCGACACTTCACATGATAGACGGCAAGCTCCAAAATTCGAATATAGAAAACATTTGGAGGGTGTTGTAGGAGCAACAACACTTAGCAAAACACTGGGTGAAATTTATCTTCTCTTTCTGGGGGGTAGCTTTCAATAAATATTTATCCCTTCAGGAAGTATCGATGTGTCACAGGGATCTCTTAGGATTTCCCACTTAACCTGGTTATGGATGTAGTACCCACCTTTCCTTCCTTAAGGTAACACACCAACAAAACTTTCCATTTCACAATTGTTTTGATTTAGGAGAAGGGTAATACATAATTGTGAGTTAAATATGCTAAAAGTATCAGTTTTCATCCCTAGTGTTTCTCCTCTACTAGAAATCATGTTCAGTACCCTGACGGAGTCACTGTAGGAACATAGGATTGCTTCGTTGCAAGCAAGATTGTTGAGTACCCCGGTGATGTTACTTATTTCACCTCTCTACACAGGAAGCATTTCTCTTCTTTCACCCTTTATTTATTTTATTTATAGAAATATTCTTAGGAATTTATTATTTCACAAGGGAAAAAGAGGAACACTGATTTATTGGGAGAAGAAGAATGTGTTCCTTTAGAGAAGGCTACATATATAAATCTAATATTATTTTTCTTTCTATTGACTTTCCCTGTTGCCTTATTTTATCAATAGGATTAGCATATATAGCACTAAGTAAATTTAATACCAAGTTAAATACTAAATATGCTAGAATAGATACCAGTATCATGGTTCCACTCAAAGGTTTTCTCTTGAATGTATCATATTTTCTGACTAGAAATTATTTTTCTTAATGCATTGTCCCAAACAATGAAGGAGAACTAACTAAAATCCAAGAATTGTAGTTTACCCAATAGCAATTCATTTCACCACATACTCTTTTATTTCTTGTTTATGTACACTGACCAAGAAAAAGAAAAATAAAGAAGACTTGAAAATAAAAAATAACATGAAAGAAGGAAAGAAAACTATACATAATAGGGATTGTATCCTAGGGTTACGATTGAAAGTAATGTTTAATATCTTGACTATTAATGGGAAGAGGTTTAGTACTGCCATATAAGGATTTCAACTTGTAAGAATGGTGGCCAAGATTTTAAATTATATTTAATAGTCCAATCCATAGAGATTGAGATGTGTTTTTCTCTCCTTTCCCTTCATGGGATTTATCCCACTTCAATACTAGGTCAACCACACCAATTGTTTTGTTCCCTAAAGACTTATTATCAAACTAATGCTTGATTCAGTTCTAGTGTATCACAAATTTAGATTTTTTCTTTGAGAATTTATTCCTCAATATTAAGATGAGTATCTATGTAACTTTGAACAAGGAGATAGGGTTTACCTTGAGATTCCTAGGAAAGCTTCAAGGCAGGAAGGTTTATGTTCGATGGAGGGATATCCTCTTTTTTGTATGTAAGGAAATAGGATATTTTTAGAGATGGCTTGGGAGTGATACTGTCATCCGATAATGTGTTCACCAAAGTGTTATTCAAGTTCTTATATTTAGAGAAAATTCTTTTCTTAATGATACATATTAATTTCTTGTTCATGGGTTCAACAAAATTGTTTCCTTATGGGTAGTATTTTAATCCATGCTTTATAAAAATTCCATCCACTAATGCAAACTCATAAATATTTAGCTAGGAAAAATAAGATGCATTATCAAAGAAAAGTGATGTAGGAATTCAAAACTTGGTTTTGATATTATGTTTAATAAATAGGATGGCTTCCTAATAGTTAATTTGTATTAGCAGAACTTCTTCAATCCACTAAGTGAAATAATTTTTTGTGGTTAGAATTTGTCAATTTTTCTTTGACGAATGAGGAAATATTTCACTGACTACATCAATTCCCGATTATTGAAATGGTTCTTCGACTATTATGGGAAGCAATGGGACAAATGACTTTTGATCAGGACCAACACATCTTTGGCACACTGTGCACTTTCGAGAATAGGCATGAGAATCCTCAAAAAATTTAGGCGAATAATAATCTACCCTCGCCTCTTTATGATTGGTAGTGTCACCCAAGAAGTGTCCACCTGCTGGTCAATCGTGAAGATACCTTAACACCATTTTTTAATCTAGGAGCTCTAGGCATTTAACTAGGAAACCTTCATGGTTCTTTCAGAAAATAACATCATGCACAAGTAGGAAATATAATTATTTAATATGTATTTCCATTTTTTTTTTACTTGATAGATATGAAGGGAAGGTGTTGTGCTCTAGGTATTATTTTATTTCTATATACTAAGATGTGGTTGTACTTGTAGGAGTAACTGTCTCAATATTATACATATGATCTTCCTCTAGTGAGTCCACTGATTTGGCAGTGAGCTGAAAAAAACCATTTTCTTTGACAATATTCAGTGGCTTAAACTCAAGATCATATTATTGTAAGGGTGTCATTCAGTTCGCTCTCCTCTGACCCAACACTAGAGTGTTCTGATATCTCGATGAGGTACATAGAAAATCATGTGAGCTCTCATAAGGTAAGGCATAAAATGCAGAATCTCGTTGTAAACCGCATATGCTTTTTGATAAATGACTGATAATTTAGTTCTAATCCATGTAAGGCAGTTCTCATGAAAGATATATGTCATTAATTTCCTTGGTTGTATTTTTGTGTCAATACGGCCTCAATAGATCTGTCGCAAGTGAAATTATAAAACAGGAAATATTTCCCAAAGTTTGGAGTATATAAGGTCAGAGCATTAGCTATGGCTTGCTTGATTTTGGAAAAATCATTACTTTACCTCTTATCCCATTTCTATGTAGAATATTTTTTCATCAACTTTTGTAATGGTTTGACAATATGTGCATAGTTTGAGATCAACTTGCACATGAAATTAATATTTCCTAGGACAGATTGCATTTACTCCTTATTCATGGGAAAATTTATTTGATCAATAGTTGAAACCCATTTCGGATCGTCCTTCATTGCACTCTTAGTAATGATATTTCCTAAGAGATTACCTTCATACACACCAGATATGAGAGTTCTCGGATTCAAATAAATTCCATATTTGTGACATCACTCGAAAGTATGCTTTAGATGATGAATATGATTTGATATCTTCCTATATAACATTGTTACATCATCAAAATAGACTATTATACTCTATCCAATAAATCCACGGAATTTGATGTTTTTGGCCCATTGAAATCTAGGGCCAACATTGATAAGTACAAATGGTGTGTGCTTGAAAGAAAAAGATCTCCACTTCATCCTAAAAGTGGTCTTTAATTGATCTAGTTCTACTACTACCACCTAATTATATACAAAAATTCCATTCAGTAGCGAGAACATCTCTGACCCAGATACGATCTAGAGTATATGCTCCATTGATGGTACGATATAATTATCTTTATCTCAAGCCCCATTGAGGTTGCTAAAATTAGCACATATTCGTATCTCGTTGGGATTTTTTATAATAGGAACGAGGTTGGAAACCCATGTAAAATGTCGAACTTTGAAGATGATCTGAACATCCAACAATTTCCTTAATTCCTTTTGAATTAGGATTTCAAGCATCATAATAACTTTCCTTAAATTTTGTTGAAACACTTGCATGCCTTCTCTGATAGGAATACCATCATGGATGATACATGTATCTTCTATATCTAAATCATCATATGTTTGTGTAAATAAATCTTAATGTTGTGAAACCAACTCCAAAAAGAGAAGAAAAGAGATATCAATGCCTTAGAAATAAGCCATTTCGAGGGGGCAACCTCCAATACATTACATTAATGAACAATTCTTGGATGATTCAAATTACCAAACCTCCTTTATATATATAGGAGTCCATGGGGCCAGAATGTAATCCTAGTGGGGCCACAATGTAATCCTAGCTGACCTAACAATAATAATTTAAGGGCACAATAATAACAATATGGGAGTGACAATGGTACAATAATAACAATAAGGGGGTTACAATAACAATAATAAGGGACTATACTAGTAATATAGGGACCTAACATGCCCCTCTCCTTCAAAAAATTATTGTCCTCAACGCTTGAGTAGCTCTGGGTGCTTCTGTATAAAATTATCATCCTCCCATGTAGAATCTTCAGTGGGTAAGTTCTTCCACTTGATGAGATACTCTGAAATTGATCGATTCCGTAGCCATCGAGTTCTTCTTTCCGTGACTGCTTCAGGTTCCAATATTATTTTTCCTTCCTCATAAAGTTCTGGCAATATTGTTTGAACTGGAATATTTTCACCTATAACCTTCTTTAAGCATGAAACATGGAAAATTGGATGTACTCGTGAAGAAGAAGGAAGCTCTAATTTTTATGCCATAGTACTTTGGCGATAATTTATTATCCTTCTTAGCTTGCTTGAGGGACATTTGTTTGTATGGTTGTAGCTGTAAAAATATCCAGTCTCCTACATAGCTTGCTTGAGGGAGATTTCTTTGTATGGTTGTAGCCGTAAAAATATCTAGTCTCCTACATCAAAACTTCTCTCACTGCGATGTTGATCTGCCTGTTGTTTCATTCGATTTTGTGCCAAATTCAGGTTGTCCTTTAAGAGTTGGAGAACTTCTTGTTGATGCTCAATGTGATCTTCCACTACTTGAACCTTCGAATTTTCTCTTAAAGATTATGTGATGGATGGTGGATGATATCCATAAAGTGCCATAACTGGGGTCATTTTTGTTGTAGTATGGAAGGAAGTGTTATACCACCATTCAGCTAGAGGTAACCACTTGACCCATTGTGTTTGTTTATCAGATACAAAAAAACGAATATATCCTTCCAAACATTTATTTACTATCTCAGTTTTACCATTGGATTGAGGATTATAAGATGAGCTATGAGCTAATTGAGTACCCAAACAAGAAAATAACTCCGTCCAAAAATTTTCGGTAAAAATGGGATCTCTGTCGCTCACAATAACCCTTGGGTTTCCATGTAGCTTTTTAACTGTGTCCATAAATGTAGTAGCAACTTTACTTGCTTTAAATGGATGAGATAATGCACAAAAGTGTGCATACTTGGTAAGTCTATCAACTACCACCATGATGAAACTCTTTCATTCAGACTTAGGTAAACCTGTGATAAAATCCATTGAAATATCCTCCCAACATTGACTTGGAATGGATAAAGGTTGTAGAAGACCTGGGGTCTTAATTTTCTCAACTTTAGTCTGCTAGCAAACCAAACATTCCCCCACAAAATTTTGAATGTCATATTTAAGGCCATCCCAAAAAAATTCTTTCTTCACCCTGTGGTAAGTTCTTAAAAATCCCAAGTGTCTTCCTAAAGGAGAAGTGTGCAATTCCAGAAGAATCTTTTGTTTTAGTTGGGAATTCTTACAAAGATATAAGCGATATTTGTACCATAAGGAATCATTTTCACAACTGAATGTATCAGATGTACTAGGATCTTGTTGCAACTTTTGAATGAGTGTCCACATGTCTTCGTCCTTCTTCCATTCATCTCTTGCTTCGGTTATCGAATCTGGTTGGATAATAGAAATGGCACAAAGAAATGCTTCCACCTCTTCATTCTTTCTTGAGAGTGCATCTGCAACAACATTTAGCTTCCCTTTTTTGTATATTATTTCAAAGTCATAACCCAACATCTTTGTGACCCATTTTTGTTGCTCTTCTGAAGATAGTCTTTTTTCCAAAAAGTGTTTAAGACTATCATGATCAGTTTTTACCTTGAAGTGTCTTCCCATTAGGTAAGTTCACCATTTCTTTAGTGCATGCAGTATTGCTAACATTTCCTTCTCATAAATAGGTTTCTGTAAATACTTTCCTTTGATTGGACGACTTTCAAAAGCAATGGGTCTTCCTTCTTGCATTAAAACAACACAAATTCCATTTCTTGAGGCATCACATTCCACAATAAAGGTTTTTGTGAAGTCTGGCGTAGCTAAGACCGGTGCTAGGCACATTGCCTCTTTAAGATGTTCAAAGGCCTTAGTTGCTTCAGGAGTCCATGAAAATGCATTTTTCTTCAATAATGTTGTTAGAGGTGCTGCTATTCTCCCATAATTCTTAACAAACTTGCGATAATACCTTGTTAACTCGAGAAATCCTCGCAATTGCTTTATGGTTGTGGGGACTTTCCATTCCTTAATGGCTTTAATTTTGTTAGGGTCTACTTTAACACCCTCGTGAGATACAATATGACCCAGATATTCCACCTCTTGTACTCCAAAGAAACATTTGGATGTTTTTTCATATAATTTTTTCTCCTGTAATATTTTGAGCACAGTGTCAACATGTTGAACATGATCCTTCCAAGACCTGTTGTAGATTAGTATATCATCAAAAAATACTAGCACAAATTTTCTAAGGAAGGGTTTGAAAATGGAATTCATCAACCCTTGAAATGTAGAAGGCGCATTGGTAAGGCCAAAAGGAATGACCAAAAATTCCTAATGACCCTCATGAGTTCGAAATGTTGTTTTGGGAATATCTTCAGTCTTCATTCTAATTTGATGATACCCTAAATGAAGATCCAATTTGGTAAAATAAATTGCTCCATGTAATTCGTACAATAATTCATCAATCATAGGAATGGGAAATTTATCTTTAATGGTGAGCTTATTGAGCTCCCTATAATCCGGACACATGCGCCATGATCCATCCTTCTTGTGTACCAATACTACAGGAGCAGAGAAAGAACTTTGACTAGGTTGAATTATACCCGCCTCTAACAATTCTGCAATCATATGTTCAATTTCGCTCTTTTGGACATAAGGATATCTATAAGGCCTTATGTTTGGAGGAACACTTCCTGGAATCAAATGAATAGCATGATCATGATCACAAATAGTTGGGAGTCCTTTTGGAGTTTCAAAAACCTTGGAATGATTGTCCAAGACTTTTTGGAGATTTGCATAAATAGATGATTTGGATGCTGGAACTTCTAGTGAGCATAATTGTGAAATTATGCCTCATTATTCTTTCTTTATAAGCTTTGTCATGACATTAGAGCTTATTATCTTTCCCAGCTTCCCTGCAATACCCCGTAATTCAAATTCCTTTCCTTCTAAAAAAAAATTCAAGAAAAGTTCTTGAAAATTAAAAGCTATCGTCCCCAAAGATTGTAACCATTGTACTCCTAGTACAACATCAGCACCCCCCATAGGAATGGAAAGCATTGGACTATTCAATACATATTCCCCCATGGTTAGCTTGATATTATGGCATTTTCCAGAGAAATTTATAGTTCCTCCTTTTTCAACCATCACTTGACATTCTGGTGTTGGGTATAGGAAACAATTCAATTCCTTGGCTACCTTACAAGAATAAAATTATGGGTACTACCCGAATAAATCAACACTATTACCTTTTTCTTCTTGATATGTCCTTCTATCTTGAGAGTTTGAGGAGTGGTAATTCCTGCCAATGCATTACATGATATGGTCGGACTCATTTCTTTCTCTTCTAGGGTTGGTTCGTGGTGTATACTCTCTTCTTTTGAAGATTCTTGTTCATTTTCTTCTTCCTCTTCACAATCTATGTAAAATAATTTCTTCTCAGCACACTTATGACCTTTAGTGTCAACTTGTAGGTTGTGGAAATATAGGAGTAGCAACACTTCCCTCTTTAAAGAAGTGAGTGGTAGGCTTCCTTGTTGCCATAATTTTACATTCAATTTTTCTTTCCAACCTGAATGCCTTCTCCAATGAATCAGGTTCCAAAATGCGAACTTCATGTTGGATGTTATCCTTTAAAGTACCTATGAAGAGATCAATCTTGTGTTCCTCTGGAATATCAATTACCCTTATATTCAATTTTTGGAAGTCCTCAATGTGCTCCCCCATTAAACCCTTTTGTTTGAGATTTATCAATTGGCTAAAGAAGGTGTTTCTCTTTGTATCCTCATAATGTGCTATCATTTCCTCCGTAAAAATTGACCAAGTGACAATTTTTTTATGGGAGCAAAGCCATCGATACCATACAAATGTATTTTGTTCTAAATGCAAATTTGCAATGCGTAACTTTTGTGTGTTTTGCACATTATGGAGATCAAAATATTGCTCCATATGTAGTATCCATGTTACAGGATCCTTTCCATCAAACTTCCTCATATCCATCTTTGGAATATGGTGGTTCTTCCCTTCAACAGTACTGTTTATGAAATCACGATTAACATTTATTTTGTTCTCATCATGAGTTTCCTCTACTATATTTTCACCATTAGGAAACATTTATTGTATCAACTTTGCCAAACCTTTGATGTCTACTTTTAGATCGTTCTTCATGTTTTCCATGTTGTCTTTCATTTTTTCATCGATCTTAGCTTCCATGTCATCCATCTTAGCTTCCATGCCCACTTCCATGCCATCCATCTTAGATTCCAAACTATTCATATTAGCTTCCAGGCCTTTCTTCAAACCATCCATCTTAGTTTCCACGCCTTTCTTCAAAAATTCCATTTCATTTTTTGTTGTTCTTTGCGAGAGAGAAATTTGTCGCACTTGCTCTTGTAATTTTGATATGTCATGTTGCCATTCTTCGTCTTCATGAGTCATAATAGAGCCTTCTAAAGGCTTAATGGGTGTTGAATTATTTTTAGGGGCCATTTTAGAATCCAATACTGATATCTATTCTACAATATGCCCTTGGAATCAATTCAAATTGATTCTTCAAACAAGACTTATGAAATTTGGAAAAAAAAAAATACACACCTTTTACTTGCTTTTGAGGAGCTCGATATTGAAATAGAATTATATCTGTCATTGCAGATCTTCAATATCTAAAATTCAGCCCTATAGTAGCCCTCTGAAGCTTCTTTCAAATTCCATAGGTCTGATATGATTTGGATTCTTCAAGACAAAGTTATTTCCAATATCCCATAATGACCCAATTTTTGACTAGTTCAGTAGAGCGAACTTGTACGACTTTCCACGTGTCACTGTTTTGTCCTTCATCTCTGAAATTGATATCCAAGAAACGACAGTCCATGTACTTGTGACCACTTTTTATGGCACTCCAATTCGATTCTCAGAGAAATATTTATGAATATTTTCCCACGATCACCTATTTGAGATGAAATTCGGAAGCCTGAAAAAGCACTACCTTCCACAAATCATATCTCCGAAAATATTGCGAACCAAGCTTTGAAATTTTTTGACGAGTTTCCTAGGGATTTCTCCTTCGCACCCTAAAAATTTCAGATTCTGAACCTTTTTCGAAAACAAGTTATAGCGAAAATTCCTTGATGACCTATTTAGACCAGCGAAACCCTAGAATCTAAAGCTTTGATACCAAATGTTGTGAAACTAGCTCCAAAAAGAGAAGAAAAGAGATATCAACGCCTTAGAAATAAGCCACTTTGAGGGGGCAACCTCCAATACATTACATGAATGAAAAATTCTTGGATGATTCAAATTACAAAACCTCTTTTCTATATATAGGAGTCCTTGGGGCCACAATGTAATCTTAGTGGGGCCACAATGTAATCCTAGCCGACCTAACAATAATAATTTAAGGGTATAATAATAAAAATATGGGGGTTACAAGGGTACAATAATAAAAATAAGGGGGTTACACTAACAATAATAAGGGACTATACTAGTAATATAGGGACCTAACAACATCTCTGACCCAGATACGATCTAGAGTATATGCTCCATTGATGGTACGATATAATTATCTTTATCTCAAGCCCCATTGAGGTTGCTAAAATTAGCACATAGTCGTATCTTGTTGGGATTTTTTATAATAGGAACGAGGTTGGAAACCCATGTAAAATGTCGAAATTTGAATATGATCTGAACATCCAGCAATTTCCTTAATTCCTTTTGAATTAGGATTTCAAGCATCATAATAACTTTCCTTAAATTTTGTTGAAACACTTTCATGCCTTCTCTGATAGGAATACCATCAGAGAGGTTTTAATTAGCGATTAAAATTCTTAATATTTAATTGTCAATGCGAGACTCATAAACACGAGTTGTACTTTGTTTTTGGCTAAGCTTAAGGTCAGGGTATAAAATTTTCCTTGTTAATGATTGTTAATTATAGAATGGTAAAAACAATATTCTATCAATTAAGTAAACTAGCACTCATCTCACTTAGAAATAACATTTAGTTGACCTTTACTACTACAAGATTCATGCTAGAAAATGATACAACTGATCTATTAATAAATAATTCAAATCAAATCACACTACTCACAAAATTGAATGTATGCTATTGTTGACTAAGTACCCTATGATATCAACTTGAATAATACTTAATAGTGTTCTAAATTAACTCTCTCTCTCTCTCCGCCTTTAATTAAATCAAACAAAATTGAATCAATTTTAAATGGAATTTAATTGCACACCCTAAATTAAATTACATTAATGCTAGAATAAAATCTCAATTTAAAACTAAATCTCACTGCTCCAAATCAATATTAGGTGTTGGAAATGAATCATACATTCAATTTGAAATCACACAAAGCATTTAAATGTAACTACTCTGCTTAACTAAATCACACTTGCTATAAGAGTTATTTCAAAATTAGTTCAAAATGAAATACACCTAAGTTTATCGTAAACTACTGTAATGACCAATTCAAAACCCAATAGAATTACTCTATTTTAAAATTGCTGCCAATTTAATTACTCAAATCACATTGCTCTGTAATTATTCACAAATGAAAACAAGTTTTTATACTCTACATAACTGCAATAACCATTTCAAAAACAATTTATTTCAACTAAAATGATGAATAAAAAATAAACTATTCTAGATCTAAATCAAATTCTATTAAAACATAATTGTTTTAATTAAGCTCAGAGTGCCTCACAACAAAACTTAATTATAAAACAATCATGTAAGTTTTGAACTGTATATAAGAAAAATCCACTCTAGGATGCAAAATCACGGATCAAAAATCGTTGTAACGTATAATTAGCTTTAGATTTCATTCCATAGCAATTAAATTCTTAATTTTGATGCCCCAATGCATTCATGATTTCTTATCCATGAAAAAAATAGGGTTTTCATGTTCAAATAATTAAGCAATGGTTGGTTTTAATCATAATAATTTTCACTGCCATGGTTCAAAGTGATCAATAAATTATACAAACAATTATATATGGTTATGGATCAATTGAAAGCTTAGTTACAGGCTCAACGATGACTATTCAACATTCCACTAATCAAACCATTAGAATTACAAATTTATGGAAGTTTCTTATGATAAACCATAGAATATTTCTAATATACTCTAGTTGATGAGCTTGCTTCCAGTTGTGGTGGGCCCTCCCACACCTGGAGAGAGCTGATATAATCCAGAAAAATGAGTACTAAAAAATAAATGCAGTTACTAAGGGAGAGATAATGCCAACAATCGATTTAATTGAGAGCTCCAAATGCGGTCATAAATGGGTTTTCGATCCTATGAAATATAAGCTTGTAAAATTAATGACAATAACACTTATACATTCCTCTCTACTACCAGACAATGTACATGTAGAGAGAAGCCAATTTTATAAGGTGCAAATAATGGAAAACAAAAGCACACTCAATGAGCTCAATAAAATCAAATACAACAACAAGCGTACAAAATCGTCTGGAAACACTTCAAACAAATTTCAGTTGGGTTCATCTCGATCATGGCGTAGATGGAGGAAATAATTACCTTTTCATGCAAAAAGAACTTATCCAAATCATGGTCCTCCACGTGTCTACTCGCCTAAACCATTCAGACCCATTCAGACCTGATTTTGTACTTAAAACTACATTGCAATATTCTCATGACCGTAGCTCCTCATGGTAATGAATTTCACCGAACGACTTCTGGGTTCTATGAAAGAGGGTATTCTGAGCACAATGCAAGTATCAGAATTTCAATATTCCTCACCATTTAGTCACAAACTTCATATTTTCACCTACAACAATCTCATTCTGTACTCAACTCTGCAGTAACTAGTTTAACTGCCTTGTGAAAAATTTCGACAATGGAAGTCTTCGGAAAATGAACTTCGTGAAAGATTCATTTTTAAATCATGAAAATATCATCTTTATTCATAGAAAATTCAAGAAAAATAATAAAAACTAACCATAGAGTGGAAGAAATAGGTTATGGAATTAGGATGAGTTATGGAATTCTGGTAAGAAATGGGTTAAGAGTACATGAATATAGGTCATGAATGGTAGTATTGTATGATGAAAAAATGGTCATTTTAAGGCTCAAAATCCCCCCATGCATAATGATTTTCATTTCGTCATGAAAACAAGAACTTTTCTCATCAATATATTTTATGGCATCGTGGCCTTGGGCAGGGTTGGTTCTTGTGGCGAAACAGTGCGTGAATATTTGAGGGTGTTGGTTCTTGTGGAGCAACACCATTCTTATTTGACTGCCATATATTTAAGTTTTATAGTGATACAAATTGAGAATAATAAATATATATATGCTAGGAGGTGATGATGAATGAGATAATAGGTGATAATGGAAAAGGTGGGTGAGATGAGGTGGTGATGGAGATAGTGGATGAGATGAGGTGGTTTCACACGCTAATCTTGTGAGCCCAATGCTTATGGATGGTTCCTTTATGGAGGGACACAATGAATTAATCCTTTATTGAATACATTCAATTCACAATATTTGCGAATGTAGGAGGGGAAGGCACTATAGTTTTTGCTTTCCTTATATGAACCAATATATTTTCTTTTCATGATTGTGAATTTATTAGAGTAGCATGAATTCTATTATTATGAATGAGGAATTTGATAATGGAGGGTATATGGAAAATGGAATATGTGGTGGTTAATCATCAAATATTCCTTCAATATCTAATGAATTAAAGAATCTTAAGCCAACGTTACCTCAGGTTACCTTTACATTTGATGTACTTGTTTTTGTAGGATGAAGTGGAAGATGAACAGGAACACGGTTAAAATTTGGAGTTGGAATGAATGCTAATCTATAGATGGAATGGCTAGAGCTTATGTGTATATTGATATGGAGATGATGGAGAAGGTTGAACTGAAGATAGTAAAGAAGGCTGAAAAATGAAGGTCCACTTCTCCCCCATGCCTCAGGATTTGAATGTCCCCGAACAAAGAAGGAAGGTGATTGTTGCAAAGGATGATCAAGCTGCTATATGGCAACTTTTATTGAAACAAGATGATTGCTACAAGAAAAGGAATGTTGCAACAAAGAACCAAACTGCTGCAAACTTGTGTTCAGATCTCAAAATATATAGTATTCATCCGCTACAACCCTTTCTGCAATATTTCATATGTGACTGGGTTGTGTTGATTTCAGACATAAGAAAGTATAATTGGATTACCAATCATTGAGGAGGGTCATTAGCCTATGTGAGATATCTGACCTTTGATGTTAATGGGAATCAAGGCACTATGTACATTCTACTAGCCATGAATGGATTTTTTTGAAGTCGAACGGAATGTAGAATTATTTTTCCAAGAAAAATTAATGAATATCCTTGGAAAATGACAAGGATACCTTCCATTAAGGCATGCAAGCTCCTAGGTACCTTATTTTACTCTAACCTTAACCTAGATAATTTTTTGATTTAGATGGGACAAGGTTTATCGATAGGTGGCCTTTGTGGAATCCCACTTCAACCGATGCGATTACATACATAATCATCTATATATTACATGATTATAAAGAACTAACACATGCTTACAAAATTCTATTGAGAACTTTGCATGCCATTTACCTAGTTTTCAAGCAAAGCCTCTGTCCAGATGTGCCAGACAAGCTGGTTTTCACAAAACGACTTATTTTTCTCTTTAATTTATTTCCTTTATTTATTATAATACAAAATTTCCTATTGTATTGAAGAAAGGGAGATGAACTCCTTCAAGTGAAGGAATACTTCCAATGAAGCGATGTGTGGATCAGGTACATATATATATATTCATGCTCATATTTAACATATAAACTTGGAAGTGTGCATGAGCATGAAAAATCAACAAATGTAAATGATATGACAACAAGAGTTTTAGAAGAGGAGAATGTTGCCTTTCTTGAGTCATTGTTTGGAACCAATTTTCGATGTAATCATGGTATTCTTGTTCCATTTCTTGATTTGGCCCATGATGCGAATCCTCTTCTTCCATGTCATGACAATTTTCTTCCTTAGGGTGAGTAGTCTCTTGCTTACATTCTGGATCTGCTGATAGACATGTTAAGAACTCCTCGATCTTAGGTTCCAGTGGATGTTCTCGATTGATTATAGTGCATGATTCATTCGTCTCCTTAGATGATTGGTATGGGAAATCAAAAGAGACTTCCAAATCCTCTTGTAGTGGTGGAGAAATGGACAATTTCTTGACTATTGTCAAGAAGTTATCTTCATGCGAGGTAGAGATCAAGATCCCAGCAGCTGCTAGGGCTTGTGAGAGGTCCTGCATACTTGTTATCATCTTCAAGTCCATCTGGTTGATTGAGAGTCCTTGTCTCCACACAGATTAGTAACGGGTGTTCTTATAGAACCCCAAAAAAATGATATAACATTAAAGATTCGAATCTAAAGATAAATGAATTTAAAAGGCATTGGCTGAAATAAATCTCACCACACTTGGATGTTGGATCTGAGTACTATTTCATCTATTTAAATCAAAACAATTCGGAAATTAAATGTCTCACATAATGTTTCAAACTATTCTGAGGCTTTTGTCGCTTGTGAGGCTTAGCTATGGTTCCTGTATATGTGCTTTAATAACTCTGTGTGAGCAACCCCACCATAGTGGATGCGTGGCTCTTCACTTACGTCTTATCATGCTCTCTCCTCCCTCTGAATGCCTTGCAATACCTTTCAAACTCTGGAATTAAAATCTTACCTGAACCAAAATACAACTCCCTGGCAACAACGCCAAGATTTTTGAGAGCTTTAATTAGTGATTAAACCTCTTGATATTTTATTTTCAATTCGGGACTCATAAACACGAGTTGTACTGCATTTTTGGCTCAGCTTAAGGTCAGAGTATATAAGTTTCCTTGCTAATGATCATTAAGTACAGAATGATAAAAACACTCTTCTATTAATTAAGTAAACTAACACTCATATCACTTAGAAATAACATTTACTCGACCTATACTACTGCAAGATTCATGTTGGAATAAAATACAACCGATCTATTAATAAATAACTCAAATCAAATCACACTGCTTGCTAAATTGAATCTATGCTACTGTTGACTAGTTATCGTATGATATCAACTTGAATGATACTTAAAAATGTTCTAAATTAACTCTCTCTCTCTACCTTGAATTAATTCAAACCAAATTCAATCAATTTTAAATTGACATGAATTGCACACTGTAAATTAAATTACATTATTTATGGAATACAATATGAGTTTAAAACTAAATCTCACTGCTCCAAATAAATCTTAGATGCCGCAAATGAATCATACATTCCACTTGAAATCACACAAAGAATTTAAATGGAATTTCTCTGCTTAAATAAATCACACTTTCTATAAGAGTTATTTCAGAATCAATTCAAAATGAAATACACCTAAATTTATCCTAATCTATTGTAATGAAAAATTCAAAATCCAATCGAATTGCTCAGTTTTAAAATTGCTACCAACAAAATTAATCAAATAATATTTCTCCATAATCATTCACAAATGAAAGTGAGTTTTTCTACTCTACATTATTGCATTAACCATTTCGAAACGAATTGATTTCAATTAAAGTTATGCATCGAACCTAAACTATTCCATATGTAAATCAAATTCTATTAAGGAAAATTTGTTTTAATTAAGCTCATAGTGCCTCACAAAAAAAACTTAATTATAAAACAATCGTGTATGTTCTGAACTATACATAAAAACACTCCACTATAGGATGCAAAAACACAGATCATAAATCATTCTAACTTATAATTAGCTTTATATTTCATTCCATATCAATGGAATTCTTAATTGTGCTACCCCAATGCATTAATGCTTGCATATCCATGAAAATAACAGGGTTGGCATGTTCAAATAATTAAGTAAGAGTTGGTTTTAATCATAATAAATTTCATTGCCATGGTTCAAAGCGATCAATCAACACTGCAAGCAATTTTTTATGGTTTACGGATCAATTGAAAGCTTAGTTACAGGCTCAACAATGACTATTCAACATTCTACTAATCCAACCATTAGAATATCAAATAAACGGAAGCTTCTTATGATAAACCACACAATTTCCTAATCTACTCTAGCTGAGGAGCTCGGTTCCAGTTGTGGTGGGCCCTTCGATGCCTGGATCGAGCTGATATACTTCAGAAAAATGAAGATTAAAACATACATGACATTATTTCTAGAGAGATAATGCCAACAATCAATTTAATTGAGAGCTTCAAATGTAGTCATACATGGTTTTTCAATCCTCTCAAATATCAACGTGTAAAATTAATGACAACAAAACTTACATCTTCCTCTCTACTACCACACATCGTACAAGTAGAGAGCATCCAATTTTTTAAGGTGCAGATGATGGAAAACAAAAGCACACCCAATGAACTCAATAAAATCAAATACAACAACAAGCATACAAAATCTGCTGGACAATCTTCAAATAGATTTCGGTTGCATTCATCCTGATCATGGCGTAGCTGGAGGAGCTAATTCCCTTTTTGTGCACAAATAACTTATCCAAATCATGGTCCTTCACATGCATGCTGCCCTAAACAGTTCAGACCCATTCAAACCCGATTCTGTACTTAAAACTACATTGGAATATTCCCATGACCATAACTCCTCATGGTAATGAATTTTGCCAAAGGGTTTCTGGGTTATATGAAAGAGGTTTTTTTGAGCACAGTGCAAGTCTCTAAATATCGATATTCTTCACAATTTATTCACAAACTTCATATTTTCACCTACAACAATATCATTCCATACACAACTCTACAATAACTAGTTTAACTCCCTTATGAAGAATTTCGGCGATGGAACTCTTCGGAAAATGAGCTTAGAGAAAAAGTCACTAGTAAATCATCAAAAGGTTATATTTAATCATAGAAAAGTAGAGAAAACTAAAAAAAACCAACCATAGAGTGGAATAAATAGGTTATGGAATTAGGGTAAGAAATAGGTTATGGAATTAGGGTGAGTTATTGTAATATTCCAAATTTTTCCTTTAATAAATTGTAATATTAATTTTTTCTATTTTCACTTAGGAGATGAATAATTTGGTAAGGAGGCCTAATGGAAATAAAAACATAGATAAAATCCCACTAGTATGAAACGGGATCAGCCATGGAACTATATTTCACACCCTCATGTGTGAAAGGAGACTTTTTCAAAGAGGCTTGGTTAAGTTTGACCAAGTGAAACAGCGTTGGGTATGAGGTGGAAAGCACTACATGGGACAACGCAGAAATAGAGGAGGGAATATTCCCTTATGGAGGAAACCCTAATTGATGGGGCCCATGGAGAGAGAGCCTTCACTTGCTATATATGGAGAGGAGGAGAGCCATTTTTATTCATGCTTGTATTATTCATTTCATGTCTATTCAGACATTGTGCATTCTTTGTTGTTTAGAAAGAATTGCCGGGGAATTCTTGTTTAGGATTACTTCTCCTTTCTTGAGGGCCTCTTGAAGGAGTTGTACTGATTTTTCTCACATTTAGGCTTGAGGCCAAGCATCCTCCTCTAGGACAGCGTTATTGCGACAACAACATAACTTTGTGTTGTAGGGTGTTGCAGTGAGAAGTTACAACACCTCTTCCATTGCTTGTTTTTCAGAGGGAGACTCTTCTTTTCCTTTGGAGGATTAGATTGGAAACATTGGAGCTTATTTGTGGATCTTGTCACTTGCCCAACTCAGTATATTCCACCTACAATGCAGTTACCCTCTTAGACTGCGTTATTTTCTCAGAGCACTTGCAGTGAGGGTTTGCAGTGTTGTTTGGAGGGTGAGATCTCAATTGTAAGGATCAGCCTTCCACTTTGGAGATCCATTGGAGAAGGTCTACATCATATTTCTCATCATCTTCAGCCTTCTCTATTGTGTTCCAGATTTGAGTTGCTGCTGCTACCCAGCAACTCCGACATTTTTTCCATTTTGTGTATTTCATCCAATCCCTTGGAGGATTGATGTTTTATTGCTTCTAAGGGTTAGAGCTTTTCTCCCCTATTGTATTTGAGCTATATCATTTCCATATCCATGTATTGACATTGTATTCCAGCAATACTCCATAATAGACTGCCCTTCCATAGCCAAGGGTTCCATATATGCAGTTGTGTTTCTTCATTTCTATGTACATGAATTGTTGAGGCTTGCATTGCCTTTCTTGAGAGGTTGTTTCCTCAAGAAATTGTACTCTCTTTGCTGCTATAACATTATTCATTGGCTATCTACATATTCTTTTCTCACAGCTCATAAAATAACGTTGTCTTTCCATTTCATGTGCTTACATTTTTGCAGTCCCTCACCAGGCACTTTCTAAGGACATCTAGTAGTGGGAGATCTATTTAACCACTCTAGAAGGATCTCTTTGGTCCCAAATCTTGGATTTTAGTCTTAGATGTATTGATCTAAGGGATCCAGGTATTGGTATCAAATCTTGTTGCCTCCATTTTTGGAAAAAGTGTTTTCCATCCATGGATTGCTAGTTGTTCCGATTTGGGAACATTACAGTGGCATCAAAGCAACTTTCTTGGCTTAGCCTATGAGTCTAAGCCCAAGAAGATCAAAATGTTTAATAATATGAGTTTATTCTCATCTATTTTCAGATCCAGAGGAGGCCTTTCCAAGGAGGTCAAGAATATTCAAGAAGAAGAAGAGGAAGGACCGTGCACTTCCTATTCTCATCCATAACAAGACATTGAGCATGGAAGACACTTGGATCATCAAATTCTGAGTGATTACCTTGTTCAGTATAGATCTCAACCTAGAGGCTTCAAGGAGACTCTAAATTTTCCTCATTTCATCCAGTTGGAGGAAGAGAAGAGACCATGTAATAGAAAAGAAATAAAAGGAAATAGATTTCTGTTGTCTACCTTTGATGGGTCATCTACTACAAGAACTTGGGTGAAAGAGTTGGTGGCATTTTTCTTTCTACATCCTATAGTAGAGAAAGAAGCTATTGAAATCTCAGCGCTGCACTTGGAGGGTGAAGCTTATGATTGGTGGAGCAGCCACTTGAGCCATGCAAGGGAGAAAAATTTTACAAAGTTCATCCAAGGGTTTGTCAAAACCTTTGATGATGAAAGGGAAAAAGAAGGGGAGACCACACCACCACTTGAGGAGCCTTGTGATAATGTTGTCACACTCATGGAGGAGCATCCGCATGCATCAACAGTTGGAGCAGCCAACACTTTGGAGGAGGGAAGCCTTGTAACCCTACAAGGAGTTCCAAATGCACATCAAGGTATAAAAATATTTCCACAACCTATTGTTGCAGCAGCTTCTTTTGAAAATTGTGAAGATTTTCTTTTGAATGACCAGGGGTTAAATCACACTGCTTCCATAGAGAAGCTTGGTTGCACTACACTGTGTAACATGAAAAATTTCAAGGAGGAAATAAACCATCATCTTCATGAGCCTTTGTTGGATTGCATATCACATTGAGGTTGGGGTTTGAAGCCTTGAAGGATGATAGTAGACATCTTGCAGTGAGAAACCCTTTCTCCCTTCAAGATGACACTTTCTTAATGAGCTCCTCTTAGCTCAAAGAGGAACTTGTACTTTCATATCCAAGACCTCATTGGTTTTGGAGGATTATAGTTGAGAGGAAGGTGTCAAGGAGAGATCTCATTATAGGTGCACTTCAACACACCATGGAGTGCAATAAGTTTCTTCCTTTCTCACATGATCAGATAGAAGATGGAGGAAATATTAGGATGGATAAAATCTCTCATGCCTGTGTTGGACATTCCTTGAGCCATACACATCATGATGGGAAGTTTCTTCCTACCACCTATTTCTGTCTTGATAGGGTCTCATTGATCCTTGAGAAGATTGCATTTCAAAATCCCATGAAGTGCAAAGACAGGAGTTTGATGTGGGAGGATGGTAGCCCTCATGGGAGGAGTACCAAGATGAAGAGAAGAAGGAAGCATCCACAAGTTGTTGAGTGGATGTGGTTGATGAGCAAGGAGCTGGGAGACTACTTGCAAATGTATGATACCAGGCAGCAGGAGGCTTGGCTGCGCTGGTTACTCTTGAAAGAGTTTGGCCATCACTTGGAAAACACTCTTCCTAAGTGTAGGAGGATGGATACTTGCATCATTGAGCTGCATAGAGCATGGATGCATGGTGTTGATGTGATACTCATATCATTCATTGTTTCTTCATCACATGAGTTTTATGATGGAAGTATGGGGAGGCAACAAGATGCTTTGTTGCTTTGCTTGTTCTTGGGAGAGCAAGAGCAGATTTGCTCTCACATTTGGCATGATGTTGCGGGAGGAGGAGATGGCATTATCTCGTTGGTATTTGATCATGATTTGGAAGCACTTCCATCTTGGGAAGTATTCCATATTAGTTGCATCATTACTAGAGGAGTCTTTGACAAGGAGCATGTCAAAGAACATAGCTTTATATTGACAGGAGCTTATTTGCATGAGCTCACAGTGCTGTCACTTTGGAGCAAAGATTTATGGATGGGGTGTCCCCAGGATCACTTCACATTGTATGCACTTGGTGAACAAGGAGGGGATGATGATGATAGAATGGTGGATAGATGCATCTATCACTATGGCCTATTCTTCTTGACTTGGATTTCCAAGCATGAGGAGGATTATTTTATTGCAACACATGGTTCATTCTTCTTCATAGCATGCCAAAACACTATGGAGGAATCATTTATAGATCCATGTATCATCTTACTTCCAGTATATGGTAAGAAGTTTTTTTTTACATTCATATACTTGCACACTCTTACCATTCTTATGCAGTGCATTGCTTCACAATAAGGCAAGCTTGTCACATTGCTTCATGAGTTTTATTAGGCCAATCTATATGATGGAGGCAACCATACATTATGTGGCCTTGGGAAAATGTTTTATTATCACATGTATGTTCAGCTTATGCATTCTAACATGTATGATATGGAGACATTCATGATTAACCATGTAAAAAGAAACATTTTTCCTTGTACTTTTCTCAAGCAGCAGCTTGTAAAACTTCGCTATCACTATTGGGAAAATTGTTGGTAAATTCTTGCAACACATGAAACCTTCAGCATTTTCCTCATTTTATTGCTGATCATGACTTCATTTTCTGGTATATATCAGATTTGTATAAGGAGCATGATTATGAGAGAGGCACATGAGTTGGATGTGTCCTTGAGTGGGAAGAATTCTCACATTTTCTGCACTACATGTTCTAATGGGAACATGGGAGAAGATATGGCCACCACTTCTACATATGTGTTCTCTTTTGAGGTGGACCATGAGATTTATATTCATCCATTGTACAGACATGGGCAAGTGGTTTATTTTGTATTGTTTCTATATTCAGCCATTTACTATTCCTTAGTAGATGTGATGAATTGTATATGTTACTTGCCATACTATGTTTTAAGATTGCAGTGGATGAAAGTGCGCTGTATCCTTGTGAGATATTGTTTGTATCATGTATCCTCATGTATAAATTTCAGAAAAATTCTCATTGGGATGCTCTATGATGATCTTGTCCTCTTCATCATGGATGGATTGTTGTGGGCCAGCTTGTTCTTCATTGTCGGAGGAAATCTCCTTGGAGGATTGTTCTTCACTTTGTCATTTGATGGAAATACTTTTGCAGCCTAGGATCACCACACACTCTACACATATCATAAGTGGAGAGAAGGACAACATGGGGTAAGCTATGATGCTTTCCAAGTTCATATTTTCATCCCACCTTCATTTTTGGAGCTTGAGGTGGAAGGAGATTTTCAGGAGTTGCCTTATTGGGAGGTGGCTCATTTTTTTTGGATGATTGATTGGGGATGGAGGATCCACATGGGGAAGATGTTCCTCATCACATTTCAAACTCCATGCCTTGAGTGGAGACCTTCCGGTTCTATCCTTGCAATTTCTTGGGGACAAGCAACATTTGGGAGGGAAGACTGTAATATTCCAAATTTTTCCTTCAATAAATTGGAATATTATTTTTTTCTATTTTCACTTAGGAGATGAATAATTGGGTAAGGATGCCCAATGGAAATAAAAATAGAGATAAAATCCCTCTATTATGAAAATGGATTAGCCATGGAACTAGATTTCACACCCTCATGTGTGAAAGGAGACTTTTGCAAAGAGGCTTGGTTAAGTTTGACCAAGTCAAACAGCGTTGGGTATGAGGTGGAAAGCACTACATGGGACAATGCAGAGATAGAGGAGGGAATATTACCTTATGGAGGAAACCCTAATTGATGGAGCCCATGGAGAGAGAGCCTTCACTTTCTATATATGGAGAGGAGGAGAGCCATTGTTATTCATGCTTGTATTATTCATTTCATGTCTATTTAGACATTGTGCATTCTTTATTGTTTAGCAAGAATTGTCGGGGAATTCCTATTTAGGATTTCCTCTCCTTTCTTGATGGCCTCTTGAAGGAGTTGTACTGATTTATCTCACATTTAGTCTTGAGGTCAAGCGTCCTCCTCCAGGTCAACGTTATTGCTGTAGCAACATAACTCTGTGTTGTAGGGTGTTGCAGTGAGAAGTTACAACACCTCTTCCATTGCTGGTTTTTTAGAGGGAGACTCTTCTTTTCATTTGGAGGATTATTTTGGAAGAATTGGAGCTTATTTGAAAATCTTGGCACTTGTCCAACTCATTCTATTCCACCTACAGCGCAGTTACCCTCTTAGACTGCGTTATTTTCTCAGAGTACTTGCAGTGAGGGCTTGCAGTGTTGTTTGGAGGGTGAGATCTCAAGTGTAAGGATCAGCCTTCCACTTTGGTGATCCATTGGAGAAGGTCTACATCATATTGGTCATCATATTTAGTATTATCTATTGTGTTCCAGATTTGAGTTGCTGCAGCTACCCAACAACTCCAGCATTTTTTCCATTTTGTGTATTTCATCCAATCCCTTGGAGGATTGATTTTTTATTGCTTCTAAGGGTTAGAGATTTGCTCCCATATTTTATTTGAGCTATATATTTTCCATATCCATGTATTAACATTGTATTTCAGTAGCACTCCATAATAGACTGCACTGTCATAGCCAAGGGTTTCATATATGTAGTTGTGTTTCTTCATTTATATGTACACGTATTGTTGAGGCTTGCATTGCCTTTCTTGAGAGGTTGTTTCCTCAAGAAATTTTACTCTCTTTGCTGCTATAACATTAATCATTGGCTATCTACATCCTCTTGTCTCACAGCTCATAGAATAACATTGTATTTCCATTTCATGTGCTTACATTTGTTGCAGTCCCTCACTAGGCACTTTCTAAGGACATCTAGTAGTGGGAGATCTGTTTAACCACTATAGAAGGATTTATTTGGTCCCAACTCTTGGATTTCAGTCTTATATTTATTGAGCTAAGGGATCCAGGTCTTGGTATCAAATCCTGCCACCTCCATTTCTGGAAAATGCGTTTTCCAGCCATGGATTGCTAGCTGTTCTGATTTGGGAACATTACAGTTATGGAATTAGGGTAAGAAATGGGTTAAGAGTACATGAATATAGGTCATGAATGGTAGTATTGTATGATGAAAATATGTGCATTTTTAAGGCCCAAAAAACTTATTCTTTTTGTATTTTTTCTTAATAGTAAGAGAACTTCTAGACTTATTTTGCAAACTCTAAGAAGGATTATTAGGTAACAGAATCCTTCTCAACAATTTGCTTCTAATTTATTCGTAGAAATTGGTCCTTTTCTCCTCAAATTTTTGATCCAAGTGGATATTGGGTGCTACCCTCCTATTCCACCCAGACATCCAGTCGGTTTCATCATTTCCTTGATTATAGTAACATTTAATATTTTTACTAGTTTTCCAGGTCTATAACTTTCAGAGCTACTTTGACCCCCTAAATGGAATTTTTAAAGGTTTGTAGCAAACCCCTAGCTGTAGGCAAGAGCCCATTCCAAATACTATAGTAATCAGAGATATATTTCCAACGAGGTATCATACCTGCCAAATGGATATCATATGACCAAGTTACGATCCTAGGAAGTTGGGTGCCCAACTGACCCTAACAGAGCCTACAAAATCTTAGTGTTCCATCTACTGGGGTTAGGGTTTTTTTATGGTTTTCCTTTTTTGTTAAATAATAAAATGGCTTTAGAGCCTCATTAAAACATATTTCATAGGCATGCAGCCAATACATCTCTTCGTAGAGATAAGCTACCATCACCCGAGCTAGTTTATTTACATTCTGCTTGTAAGGATCTTTGAGCTCTTTGATATTAATGAAATGAAGATTTATTTTTGTTCCATCTCTTGTGTTTATATCTATATTTTTTTGTGCTGCTACATAATTCTTTATCAATGGCATCTGTTGAACTTTTTTAATCATTGTTAATTGACTAAGGCAGTACACATAAATTATCGATCGAGGGACGTCTTTTATTTTAATGATAGTTGCACTGTCTATGTTGATACATCATACCAGAAGCAGAAATAAAACAAAAATAAGTCATTGCTAAACCAATTAACACTCATGAAGGAATAAGAGATCTACAAGAATGTAATCACACTTTATATTAATTGGTATCTAGCGCGCCACACGATAACTACGCCGGATGGTATTTATAATTGAATCTGTGAAACAACATAATAAATGCCTGAAACTGAACCATATCTACTTACATCCAATGAAACAACAACATCACTTCAAAAATATGCAGAAGCAAATACGGGATATACTACAACTACTTTATCACTTCAGTCTGTGTTAAAGAGGAGGGCCCTTCCTCCCTAACACGGCGCAGGAGAAGATACAAACTAAATAAGAATTAAATCTATCAACACATGTATAGCAACAATACGATATTCTCTATTATGATGATCAAAATTACAGAGTCAAAATGATGATACTATTCTACGCTAACCCTTAACTTGAAGGTCTGAGTGCATATATAATAGTTACATGTCCAGAAAATGATGAACAGATTATTCATGAGAATATTATAATTCTCATGATGATGAAAATAAATTAAATAGAGTTACAAATGATTCCCCCAATAGAGTTGATCCGGATTTATAAAGGAACGCAAATGAATACAGATATAACCATAAATACAAAGAAGTAGCGGAAATAACACTTCATTTCATTAATATCAAAGAACTAAAATTTGCTTATAGACAAAATGGAAATAAACTAGCTAGGGCGTTGGTAGATTATCTCTGAGAAGAGATGTGGTTGCTACAGGCCTTTGAACTATGTTCCAATGAGGCTCGAGGGCCTATTTATTATAGAGAAATAATGGAAAACCCTAAACATCCAAAAACCTAACCCTAGCAGATGAAGCGCCAAAACTATGGGCCCCGTTTGGGTAAATTGGTCTTTCAAATTATCGAGGTCGTAACTTTGGCATACTATCTCTATTTGAATCACATGATACATCTTTAGAAATATCTATCCGAGGACTACAACTGATGACCGCGAACATCAATGTTGGATTGGAATCATATTTTTCAGAGGTGTGATGCCCAAAAAACGTCATTTAGGGCCTCAAAATAGCTCCAGAAGTTCAGGACCCGAAAAACTGCTAAAAACAGTAAATTGTGCTGAAACTAAAAAATTGAAAGAGACAATGGTGATGCCCCTAGTGGAATAGGTGGGTGGCCACCAATATCCACCTCGATCAAGAGTCTTTATTCGAAAAATATCGATTTCAATCAAAGTTTCCTAAAGCTATTATTATAAATAACAATAAATGATGACTCCTACAACTGTAGTTGGAATGCGAAAGCTATAGCGTAACAACTTTTGAAGATAGATCAACATCGAAACTTGAAAATATGCAACCAACAATGTGACTGTAACAACAATTTGTAACAACGAATCTGTAACAGCGTCACGGTGTAACAACATCGAGGTGTAACAATAGAGGTCATGACAGTGGAGGTGTTTACTCTTCACAAGGTAACAACACCATGTAACAACACATTTTAAAAGCATGCTACCAACTGGTTCTATGCGCCTGTATTTTCTAGGTCTCTTGTGCTTAAAGTGGTATTTGAAAGAGTAGCAAAAATACCAAAGAACTTCCTCCAATATTCATCCCAGCTAGCCAGAGAAAGGAAACAATACATCATAATAATTAATGATAGTGACAATACAATAAAACACTGTAAAGCTACACTATATTATGATAAAGAAAAATAAAAAAGGCAAAGGTAGTCCCAAGGTTGGAGGTCAAAAAGGTAGAAATGAGGGAATCAAATGTAGGAAATGAGTACAAAAATGGTGCCAAACATCTTCCCCTAGTTGAATTCCTTGCATGTCCTCATGAAAAAATCTAAGCTTCCTCGATAATATCTCCTATGTAGATCAGTTAAGTCACAGGCGCTGGCTGTGTCTTCATCTGGAAACCTGTACCCCTGAGTAGTCGCCAACTGTCTTGGCTAGGACTCTTGTTCATAATCATTTGGCGCATAGTGTTCCTGGTATTCCTCTACTGGCAGCAATATCAAAGGAAATTTTAATTTCATTCCAATCCAGGAAGTGTCAAGGGACTTTAATACCTAGGTGTATACTCGTACATATGTAACAACAACTACGAAATTTTGAAATGCAAAAGGATCTCGTTCCAGTAATACAACACTACTAGCTTCAATGAGTTTGAGGCATCCTGTCATTTCTTGGATCTTCATTTGTGCAAACTAATTGAGACAGAAATCCATAATTCTTCTCCTATAGGCAGCAACTATCTCCCTTATCCCAAGAATACTTAAAATATTTATGAATCCCCACATCATTTAGGAAACCCTTCCTAGTTCATCTCAAATCCATAACGTTGTCTTCTCTTCATTAGTCTCCATTGACTTTGTGGATAGATGCCACTCGATCAGATTTCTCATAAATGAAACAAAAGAACGTAACTGCAAGTCTCCCATATAATATAATACAATTGCTACCGTCTTCATACTAGCATGCTCACAAATAATGTTGTGCAAAGAAATCTTGCACATCAAGCTCTGTTCATCAAAATCATAAGGGATAAAAACATGTAAAAAGGTGTGGGTAGAAGTACCCACATAGGGCCTATCTTCCATAATAGATTTTAACTGAAACAAATAGTAATGCTCCCACCGAAAAATAGGGTATGACGGGGAAGGTCGCCTGCACCCCAATAAGTCGAGGGCAAGGTCATTAAGCTTCTATTTATCATTAATAAAATCATGAACTTGTTGTTGTAACAAGAGTAGTTGTTCCATCTGTTTCTCTGAAGCTTCCTTCTACTTCCATTCCCCCAATATTTCTTCTTCCTTTTATGTAATTCTAAATATTTCTTCCTTCAAATACTTGGTTCGACAGTAATCCTGATACTTAGAGAGGAATGCCTCCTTCATGTAACTCCAAGTTCGGATAGGGACAACACCTAGTCTCATGAACCATCTCAACGGTGCTCCTTTCAGAGTAGTAGGAAAGAGTTTTAGCTTCCAGTCGTCTGAAGTGTAGTCGTAAATTCTACACAGGACATCGAACTCAAACATTAAAGTGTAAGGATCTTCTATGGCCATCCCTTGAAAGGATGGAAGAGATGATAAGGTAATATTTTTCATAGGAGCTTCATCTCTTGTTTTCGGTATTGGGAATTTAAAAGTAACAGTACCATCTATTATATTATTTTCATCCCCTCATGAGATAAGTTCACCTCAGAATGCGCAGGGGATTGAAATATGGATAAGAGATCAATTTGTTCCAGGGCTGACTGCTTTACTGCACTACCCAAATACAGATGATGATAATAAAAAAATATTTGTTCAGGTCCAAGCCTTGGCTTCCCCTCACTGGGTTCCCCTTGTCCTTCAATTCTCATATTTTGATCAAGAAATTTCCACTGTAGTTTATGATCTGGAGTCTTAATTTCAGGAGTGGATATGTTGTGTGAAGGATGGTGAGGTCCAAATAAGGAAGGTGAAGATGCCTCCGGCCTTGATATAGTGGCAGCTTTCTATGGTCCTGTCTTCCTGGTGTCCTTGTATGAAATAGACTATTCTTTCTCTGCTTTTAAAATCATATTCCAAATAATGTCTTCCTCCCCAAATCTGCACTTTTTTTTTCCTTTTTACGGCCCATATTTCATGTCGTTATTTAGAGTGGGGGTGTCTTGGTTTCTCTACTACCCTAAATGCACACATGGGCCCTATATGTATCAATATTTACTATGAGAAACTCAGTTCTATAGTGGTGAGCCCGCTCAGGTGTGTTAGAGCACTGCACAAGTTCTTACATCTCATATTACCACTCGACGATCGTATAGCTAAAGGCAAGTTTTAGAAAAAAAACACTGAAAACTCAAACATCTAAGTGCCCCATCATAGCAATGGTGAGCCCGCCCAAGTATTTTAGAGTGATGTTTAAGTTCTTACCTCTCATATTACCACCTAGCCAATGCTGACTAGGAACACCTTACCATCAAACAAACAATTCTAGTTGATTGTGTCCTCTTTTCCATCCCTAGAAATGGCGCCAAAATATTGAACTGTTTTAATCACTATTCATTGACTAAGGCAGTACACATAAATTATCAATCATGGGACATCTTTTATTTCAATGATAGTTGCACTGTTTTTGCCGATACATCATACCAGAAGAAAAAATAAAACAACAAGAAATAGTTGTTGAACCAATTAAAATTTATGCAGGAATAGAAGATCTACAAGAATGTATTCACACTTCAGATAAACTGGTATCTAGCGCACCACACGATAACTAAACGAACTAGTATTTCTAATTGAATCTGTGCAATATCATAATAAATACTCGAAATTGAAGCAGATCTACTTACATCCAAGACAACAACAGTAACACTTCCCAAATACGCAAAAGCATATACGAGATATACTACAGCTACTTTATCACTACAGTCCCTGTTAAAGAGGAGGGCCCTTCCTCCCTAACATGGCGAAGGAGAATATATAAACTAAATAAGAATTAAACCTATCAACACATGTAATAGCAACAATATGATATTCTGTATTAGGATGATCAAAATTACAGAGTCAGAATGATCATATTTTTTGTGCTAACCCAGACCTTCAAATTCCAAGTGTTTATATAATATTTACATGTATAGAAAATGAGGAACATATCAGTCAAGAGAATCTTACGATTCTCATGCTAATCAAAATAATATAAATATAGTTATACCTGATTCCCTCAATAGAATCTTGATTTGGAAAATATTAATTTCAATCAAAGCTGCCTAAATATGTTATTCTAAACAACAATATATGATGACTCCTACAGTTGTAGTTTGAATGTGATAGTGGTAGCGTAACAAATTTTGAATATAGATCAGAATCTGGAAGTTGACAATATGAAACCAACAAAACGACTGTAACAACAGTTTGTAAGAATGAATCTGTAACAATGTCGTGGTGTAACAACATCTAGGTGTAACAAAAGAGGTCATCACAGTGGAGGTTTTGACTTTTCGTGAGGTAGCAGTGCCATGTAGTAGCACATTGTAACATCATGATCCCAACTAGTTCTATGTGCCTGTATGTTTTGGGCCTCTTGTGCTTAAAGTTGTATCTAAAAGAGTAGAAAAAATACCAAACAACTTCCTCCACTATTCATCCCATTTAGCCACAACAAGGAAACAATACATCATAATAATTAATGAGAATGCCAAGATAATAAAAAATGGAAAGGTTACATTTTTTATGATAAGGAAAAAGGAAAAAGGCAAAGGTAGTCGCAAGGTTGGAGGTCAAAAAGGTAGAAATGATTGAAGAAAATTTAGGAAATGAGTACAAAAATGGCACCTAACATCTCCCCCCAACTGAAGTCTATGCATGTCCTCATGCAAAAATATCGGCTTCCTCGATAATATCTCCTATGTATATCAGTGAAGTCATAGGCGTTGACTGTGTCTTCATATGGAAACCTGTACCCTTGAGTAGCTACCAACTGTCTTGGCCAAAACTCTTCTTCATAATCGTTCAGCGCATAGTATTCCTGGTATTCTTCTATTGGAATCCATATCAAAGGAAATCTGAATACCAGTCCAATCTAGGAAGCGCCGAGGGACTTTATTACCTGGGCGTATGCTGGTACATGTGTAATAGTAACTATGAGATTTTTAAATGCAAAAGGATCTCCTTCTAGCAATCCAACGCTACTAGCTTCAATGTGTTTGAGGCATCTTGTCAATGCTAGGCTCTTCATCTATGAAAACTAATTGAGGCAGAAATCCACAATTTTTCTCCTATATGCAGCAATTGGTTACCTTATCCCAGGAATACTTAAAATATTTATGAATTCCCACCTCAGTTCAACGGCCCTTCCTGGTTCATATTGAATCCATAGCGACGTCTTCTCTTCATTATTCTCCATTGATTTTGTGGATAGATGCCACTCGATCTGATTTCTCATAAATAAAATAAAATCATGTAACTGCAAGTCTCCCATATACGAGAATATAGTTCCTACCATATGCATACTAGCATGCTCACAAATAATGTTGTGAAGAAACATCTCGCACATCAACCTCTGTTCATCAAAATAAAAAGTGCGAAAAGCATCTGAAAAGGTGCAGGTAGAAGTACCCACATAGGGCATGTCTTCCATAATATCTTTTAAATGAAACAAATATTAACGTTCCCACAAAAAAATAGGGTAGGGTGGGGAAGGCCGTGTGAACCCCAACAAGTTGAGGGCAAGGTCATGAAGCTTTCTTTTATCATTAATCCAATCCTGAACCTACTACTGTAACAACAACAACTGTCCTTTTGTTTCTTTGCAGCTTCCTTCTACTTCCAATCCTCCCAGCCTTTCTTCTTCCTTCTGTGTAATTCTGAAGATTTATTTCTTCAAATACCTAGTTCGACAATAACCCTCATACTTATAGAGGAATGCCTCCTTCATGTCACTCTAGGTTCGGATCGAGCCAACACCTAGTCTCATGAACCATATAAACGTTGCTCCTTTTAGAGTAGCAAGAAACAACTTTAGCTTCTCATCGTCAAAAATGTAGTCGTAACTTCTACACAAGACATCAAACTCGAACATAAAAGCTTCAGGATCTTTGAAGCCATCCCTTGAAAGGATGGTAGAGATGATACAGGAATTTTTTTCATAGGAGCTTCATGTCTTCTTTCCGATATTGGGAATTCAAAATTAACAGTACCATCTGTTCTATTATTTTCATCCATGATGGTTGATCCTTCCTGATGAGATAAGCTGACCTTTGAATGTGTAGGGGATTGCAAAATGGATAAGGGATCGGGCAATTCCAGGACCGACTGTTTCACTACACTACCCAAATCTAGATGATGATAATAAAATATGATTTGTTCTAGTTCAGGCCTTGGCTGCCCCTCACTACTTTCCCCTTGTCCTTCAATTCTCAGATTTTGATAAACAATTTTCCACTATTTTTTATGATCTGGAGTCTTAATTTCAAGAGCAGATATGTTGTGTGAAGCATGGTGAGGTTTAGATACGGAAGGTGCATATGCCTCCAGCCTTGATATAGTGGTAGCTTTATGTGGTCCTATCTTCCTTGTGTCCTTGTATGAAGTGGACTATTCTTTCTCTGCTTTTAAAATCAGATCCCCAAATAATGTCTTCCTCCCCAATTCTACACTTTTCTTTTCCTTTTTACGACCAGTATTTCCTGTAATTAGTTAGATTGGGGGTGTTTTGGTTTCTCTATTGTCGTAAATGCACACATGTACCCTATATGTATCAATATTTACTATGAGTACCTCAGTTCTATAGTGGTGAGCCCGCTCAGGTGTGTTAGAGCGATGCGCAGGTTCTTACCTGTCGTCTTACCGCCCGATGACTATATAGCTAAAGTCACATTTTAGAAAAACAACACCCAAAACTCAAACATCTAACTACCCCATCGTAGCAATGGTGAGCCCGCCAAAGTATGTTAGAGCGATGCACAGGTTTTTACCTCTCATCTTACTGCCCATCAATTACTGACTAGGAACACCCTAACATCAAATAAACAATTCTAGCTGATGGTGTTGTCATTTCCATCCACGGAAATGATGCCAAAATGTTGAATTGTTTTAATCACTTCTAATTGACTAAGGCAGTACACATAAATTATCAATCCATGTACATCTTTTATTTCAATGAAAGTTGCACTGTGTGTGCCGATACATCATACCAGAAGAAGAAATAAAATAAGAAGAAATCGTTGTTGAAACAATTAACACTCATGAAGGTATAAAATATCTACAAGAATGTAATTACACTTTAGATAAACCGGTATCTAGCACGCTACACAATAACTACACCAGCTGGTATTTCTAATTGAATCTTTGCAACAACATAATAAATACCTAAAACTGAAGCAGATCTACTTTCAACCAATACGGAAACAATATCACTTCCCAAATACGTATAAGCAAATACGTGATATACTACAACTACTTTATCACTATAGTCCCTGTAAAAGAGGAAGGCGCTTACTCCCTAACAAGGCATAGGATAATATGGAAACTAAATAAGAATTAAATTTGTCAACACATATAACAACAAGAATACGATATTATGTATTATGATGATCAAAATCACATAGTCAAAATGTTGATATTGTTTTGTGCTAACCCCAGACTTTAAGGTCCGAGTGCTTACATAATAGTTACATGTCCAGAAAATGAGGAACATATAAGTCAAGAGAATATTATGATTCTCATGTTGATCAAAATAAAGTAAATATAGTTACAACTGATTCCGCCAATAGAGTCTTAACTGGGAAAATATTTATTTCAATCAAAACTGCCTAAAATTTTTATTCTAAAGAACAATATATGATGATTCCTACAGCCATAGTTGGAATGCGACAGCTGAAGCGTAAAAAATTTTGAAGATAGATCAACATCCAGAAGTTGAAAATAGGCAACCAACAATGCGACTGTAACAACATTTTGTAACAACGAATCTGTAACAATGTCATGGTGTAATAACATCGAGATGTAACAACAGAGGTCATGACAGCAAAGGTGTTAAATCTTCATGAGGTAGCAGAACAATGTAACAACACACTACAACAACATGCTCGCAATGAGTTTTATGCGCCTGTACATTCTGGGTCTCTTGTCCTTAAAGTGGTATCTGAAAGAGTAGAAAAAAGACCAAAGAACTTCCTCCAATATTCATCCCAGTTAGCCACAAAAAGGAAATAATACATCATAGTAATTAATGAGAACAAAAATATAATAAAACATGGTAAAGTTACACTATTTTATGATAACGAAAAAGGAAAAAGTAAAATTTAGTCCCAATGTTGGAGGTCAAAAAGGTAGAAATAAGGGAAGAAAATTTAGGAAATGAGTATTAAAATGGCACCCAACAGTATCAGAGTAGTATCATATTTCTCTGTTTTTCTTTGCATGTCCCCAAAAAGTTTAGGGTATAAGGAGTTATAGCTGGAATTGGTTGAACCTTCAGAATACCAACCACTCACAAACCCTAACGGCCTCCTATGGGGGAAGAAAAAAAATATGAGGGAGCAAGATATCCTTTCAAAATATGTCTCTACAAAGCCTACGAGTGATAGAGGAACATGATGATGGATAAATTTTCTGAGATCCTACGAAGGCTACCGACATGCAACACATATTCATCCAACAACCACTCTATAGGTGCAAATCCCTTTAGTCAACTCAACTTTGACATTGCCATAGATAGAGGGTTGAATTTGTTCATGACTTTTCCAATCGGGAAAAGATTACTTTTTCACTCCTCAAAGTTGCCCCCCATGCCAAGGACTGGTGGGAAACCTATTGTTAATAGAAGGATGAGAGAGAAACCTCACTATTTCTAGCCGCGCCTACTTGGATTTTTTTCCAGCATGCTATCAAGGAATAGTATTACATACAATGGATGACCCTATAGAAAAAAAGGGACGAAGATGTGCATGAGCTAACAAATATTTTTTATACCCAACGCATAAAGTTTGGTATCAAATATTTGGAAAAACATCTAGTGCTCTTGTATAATAGTTATTTTCCTAAAGACATTCAAGAGGACATGGATTTGTTGGAAATATCCTCACTTGGTGAAAAATACTAGTACGCTACGAAGATTGAGCAAAAAATTAAATAGAAGAAGTGAGACTTTGGCTCTATGAATCCAAAGTAAGGGAAAGGTGGCCCAAACTAAAAAACAAAGGAAAAATCCTAGTTCGGGTGATACAAGATAACCTGACAAAGCCGCAAGCAAAGAAAAACACCATGAAGACAAACAAGGACACAGGGAAATGGTCTGAGTTCCATAAGAGGCCCACTCATAACACAAGTGAGTGTCGAGCCAAGCAGCCACTGGTGGCCAAGCTTAAGGCTTACGAATCAGACTCATTTTCCAACACTGAGTCTGAATGTGATAAGGGGAGTGATAAGGGGAAGTATATTATTGATGCAAAGCTCAATGCCACCGTTTCCACCATGAATATCAAGAATATTGAGCTCGAATATCCAGAGGAGGGGGAGTGAGTCTTCAACTCAGTAACATGGGTGAAGGGTTCTCCATTGTAGTTCATTGTCGATAGCTAGAGCCAAAAGAGCCTAATATTAGCAAAGGTCATGAAGAGGTTGGGCCTACCAACCACACCACACCTGCATCCATACACCAACGAGTCGATTTACCAAGGACAATATTTCTACATCATCTAGCACTGCAACCTTCCCTACAACATTAGGCATTTTATAGGTGAGGTATTGTGTGATGTTTCTTCTCTTGATGTTTGCGATGTATTATTAGGCCAACCATACTTATGGAAGTGTCATTCTATCTATGAGTATATGCCTCGCATTGTTATTATTTATTTGGGAATTAAATTATAGAGGATATCGGAGGTACCACTACTACCGCCATCTCTTTGGTCTCTACGAAGCGATCCATTATGATCCTAACATACTGGTAAATTTGTCTTCCTTATGATCGACCCTCATGGAAAGAAGAAGACTATGGCCACATCCACATTCTCCAAATAAGGCTCCACCACACGTCAACAATAAATGGAAAAGGTCATGGATGAGTATAGGGACATTGTCACCTCACCCATAGGGGTACCTCTACACTATTAGGTTTATCAATCCATAAACCTGGCCCTAGTAAAGCCACTACCCAACAAAACGATATACCGACACTCTATTATGGAAAATGATTAAATTAAGACAAAGATTCAAGAGTTGTTCCAGAAAGGGAACATCAAGCCAAGTTCATCACACAATGGAATCTTGATCGTGTTGGTACAGTATAGAGACGACACTTGTAGAATCTATATTGACTATTGGACAATGAATAAGATCATTATCTAAGATAGGTATCCAATCCCACAGATTGATGACCTTTTGGACCAACTCAAGGGGGCTAAATATTTAAAAAAGATTTATTTGAAGTCCAGTTATCACTGGGTACCAATAGAACCCTCTGATGTGTGGAATAATTCCTGAAAATCGAAGGAGGGCCTTTTTAGATAGTTTTCCATGCATTTAGGGTTAAAAAATGCCCCTGCAACCTTCATAAGGTTGATGGAAAAAATCCTATGACCCTTCAAAAAATCATTCATTGTATCTTATTTAGACGACATCGTGAACTTAAGCCAAATTTGGGAAGAGTACCTGCATCATATATGAAAAGTCCTCCAAACCATGCGCCAACACAATTTGTGTGCCAATTTAGAGAAATTCACTTAGGTTATGACCGAGGTTCAATATATAGGGCACATCACTGATGAAAAGCATGTTCCTGTGGACCCAACAAAGATACAATTTTTTTGAGATTTAACAGCCCCAACCACTCTAACAGAACTATGCAGCTTTCTAAGACTTGCCAATTTCTACCTAAGGTTTGTGTTGGGTTCCCCTCATATCACTTGGTATTTGAGTCAAGTCACCAAGAGTAGACTGAATGTAAATTTCTTCTGGTCTAAATCCAAAAAGAAGGAATTTGTCGAATTGAAGCATCATCTTTTCTCTACACTAGTGCTCACATTACCAAACCTGCAATACTCATTTGAGATTGAGATAGATGCCTTCGACTATGGTATTAGAGTAGTTCTTACTTAGCAGAGGCATCTGGTGGCATACCACAATGAGACACTTTCAGACATAGTCTGAAATTATCCCACCTATGACAAAGAGATTTATTCTATTATGTAGTCCTATCGACAATGGAAGAGTTACATTATGGGGAAGGAAACAATCATCCACACAGACCTTCGACCCCTACATTTCATATAGACACAAGGAGATTTGTAGAACGATCGTCATCAGAAATGGTCCACATATATGCAACAGTTTCAATTTAACATCAAGTATAATAAGGGAACCATGAATAATCATTAGGGGAATTTTGAGGTCTAAAATGGGCCTGCTAAGGAAATTCTAAAAATAATAGTGGAAATAATAAAATGATATTTTATTACATCATCAAATTTTAGAGGGAAAAAACAAAAAAACTACTTTTTAAAATCATATTTTGAACTTATCTCCCCAAGGGTTTACTCAAATTTCGAGCGGTAATACTTGCTGGATGCAAAATCTAATTCCTCATCCAAGGATTACCCATGTTACATGATTTTGATGGACTCTTCTACACGAAAAATGATAAATACATGAAAACCATGATTGCAAACACATTTTTCATGCATTTCCAATTTTTCGTGTAGCAGGGTCCATAAAATATATGCAACATGGGAACTCCTTGGGTGACGAATTAAATTTTTCATCCAACAAGTACTCCCACTCGAAATTTGAGTAAAACCTTAGGAAGATAAGTTGAAAATACAAGTTGAAAAAGTAGTTTTATTATTTTATTATTTTATAATCTTTTTATCTTTTTAACTACAAAAATGGTGAATCATCCCCCATGGTTGACATATCATCTTGAAATCTATTAGTTCTTATAAAGTTTATTTTGGTTGTCATTTTTCTTAGGATGCCCATTTTAGACCTCAAATTCCCCTAATGGTTACAAACTATCTTAGCGGACCACCTGTCATGGTGCTGACTACTATGCTCGAATCTTGTGGAAACAAGACTTCGGGATGGCTGCATCTTTACAAGAGCAATCCATAACTCAGAAAAAAATATGATATGCTCCTAGAAGGAAAATAAATTCCATATTTTCACCTCCAGGGAACACTAATATGCCACTTTGGGACACCTTTTTTTTCCTTCAAGTGAGCGTGCCAAGATGATTTAGGAGGTGAACCACAGTCAGGTCGATGGAAATTTTAGAGTAGACAAAACAATGGTAATTTTGCATAAGTATTTTTATCGGTCAAACCTTCGACAACATGTTCGTAAGTACATCAGACCCTGCAATTCATACACCATTTCCAAACTGAAAATCAAGAAGAAAGGCCTATATACTCCTCTACCTACTCCTATTCAACCTTGGAAATCCATATCTATGAATTACATATCAAGCCTACCTTTTGCTAAGCATGGAAATGAATGTGTTTTCGTGGTCATCGACATATTCTCTAAGATGGCCATTCTATCAGCCTAGAAGAAGAGTACCATAATAGAGGCCATTGCTAATATATTATTTGAATGAGTGTGGATACACTTTGGTATCCCATACTATATTATATCAGATAAAGACACTAGGTTCCTATGTACATTTTGGTCAAGCCTCTCGTCGATGCTGGAGACAAAGCTCACTAAGTCTGTAACCTTCCACCGCCAAACTAATGGTCAAATAGAGGTCCTCAATAGGATGATTTTTCACATTCTATGGATGTAAAACTATAGAAATACATGAATATGGGATAAAATCCTCCCCTATGTCAAACATAGGTGCAACATAGCTCTCCATAACTAAATTGGCCATAGCCCCTTTCATGTGGGGTTGGGATTCCAACCACTATGTCCCATTCATGTGGCCATACCATTTATATCTACTCAGGCAGATTCAACTCATGTCAAATATGAAGCTAACAAGGCTAATAAATTCATTCTGGGAATTCAACAAATCCGCTAGTAGATCCATGACATATTTGAAAGATTCATTTCTAATAAAAAGCAGTGTCATGATCAACATCGGGTGCGACACAAGTTCCAAGTGGGCAACAAAGTGTTGCAACATTTGTAGAAGGAGCGCCTCGTTGGGCCCCACCAAAAGGCTTTGGCTACTCCAATATTGGTCCTACACCATCACCAAGGCTATAGGGGGTAATTATTTCGAGCTCAACATTCCATAGTTCCTTTTCCTGTACTAAGTATTTAATGTGAACCGATTGCGACCATATTTCCCCCCATTATTGGACACATCAATCATTTCTAAGAAGGTGACACCAACAAAGCTCAACCCAACATGAATTGAAATGGCCAAAACTTATAGGAAAATCTAGACACAGATCAAGAACACTCACCAGTAGAGGGTCTAGCTATATTGAGTTTTCAAAGTAGGAAAAATCCTTCGCCACGGTAATCGATTCACCAAGGACCAGGTTCAATTGAAATTTCCTCACCTCATGGAGGCTCTGCACCCAATGGGGGCCATTTATTTCCAAGGGAGATGATTAATCTAGGTGTATACTGGTGGCCAATTTCCTATTCCACCTATACCTTCAATCAGTTTCATCGGTTTCCTTGATTATCGCAACATTTACTATTTTTAGCAGTTTTTTGGGTCTTGAACTTCTAGAGTTGTTTTGACCCCCTAGATGATGTTTTTCTGAGATATATAGTAGGTACTACCCTCTGGGTAGGGGCTTGTAGATAATCCTATTTTAATTAGAGATATATCTCCAATGAGGTATCATACATGCAAAACATCTATCATATGACCAAGTTACGACCCCAGGAAGTTGGTTGTCCAACTAACCCAAATGTCGCCCACAAACTCTTGGCGTTCCATCCCCTAATATCAGGGTTTTGGTTTTTTATGGATTTTATTCGTTGTTAAATATGAAAAAAGGCTTATGAGCCTCATTATAACAAATTTCATAGGCATGTAGGCACCACATCTCTTCGTAGATATAATCCACTATCACCTGAGCTAGTTTATTTCCATTATTCTTGTAAGAATATTTCAATTCTTTGATATTAATGAAATTAAGATTTATTTCTACGGCATATTTATTTTTATATATATATATATATTTTTTTTTTTCATTCCTACATAATTTCATCTCACTTGTGCCAAATTACTCTTCTCTTTCTATGATTTTCTCTGCATGTTCCTAACAAGGTTAGGGTATAAGGAGTTAGGGCTCAAACTAGTTGAACCTTTGCAAGACTAATCTTGAAAACCCTAATGATCTTCCATGGGGGAAGAAAATAATAACGAGTGAGTAGGTGATCCTTTCAGAATATTTCTCAAGAAATCCCTCGAGTGACAGAGGAACGTGATGATGGATAACTTTACCCAAGTCTTGCAACGACTACCCACATGTGACACATCTTCATCCAACAGCCACTCTAGAGGCACCACTCTCTGTAAGGTACAATTAAAATTTGAAATTTCAATATGTGAAGGCTATATAGATGAATATGCCATAGATAAATGGTCAAATATATTAGAACAATATTTTTTGGCTCATGACTTTTCCAATTGGGAAAATATTACTTTTACACTCCTCAAAGATGCCCCCCATGTGAAGGACTCGTGCAAAACCTACTATGAACATAAGGATGAGAGAGAACCCTCATTTTTTTCGTCCCCACCTACTTTGAATTATTTCTGAGATGCCATCAACGAACAATATAACCCTGTGAGGAGCTATGAGGAAACATACGAACAATGGGCAACCTTGCGTCAGCAAAAGGAAAAATATGTGCATGAGCTGACGAATCGTTTCCATACCCTGTGCACAAATTTTGGTATCAAATATTTAGAAAATTTTTTGTGTTCAAGTACCACAGTTTCTTGCATAAGTACATTCATGATGAAATGTAGTTCTCGGACATCTGCTCACTTGCTGCAACATACTTCTACGTTGCAAGATTGAGCAGAAGAAGCGAGACTTTGGATCTCCAAATATGAAGCAAGGGAAAGGCTCCCCCAAACCATAAAAAAAGGACAAATATAAGGCATGGTGACCTAGGATAACCTTCTAAAGTTGTAAGAAAAGAACAACATCATGAAGACAAAGAAGGACACGGGGAAATGGTGTAAGTTCGATAATAGCCCTACTCAAAACACTAGTGAGTGTCAAGCCAAGAAGTCGTTGGTGGCTAAGTTGAACGCTTTTGAATTATATGCATGTTCTAAATTTGAGTCAGAATCCAACAAGGGCAACAATAAGGGGAAGCATATTATTGATTGGAAGCCCAATGCCATCATTTCCACCCCCAATATCTAGAAGATTGAGCCCGAAGATCCAGAAGAGGGGGAGTAGCTCTTTGTAGATTTTAACCCTATACAGAAATTATCTACAAACGAACTCTTAAAACTGAAAATAAACAATAGCGAGAGCATAAAACATAAAATAGATATACACATATATTTTCCCCTTGGTCCCAAAAATCAGACTACCAGGTTGATTTTTCATTATATTCCTTTCAATGTTACAACACATATATATATATGTTAAAGCATTCATAAACCCAAATCCATTAACCCTAGATTAGAACATAATTGTAGTTCCCTTTAAAAAATCTACCAAATACGATGGGTAGAAAACCATCATGCCCAAAACCATTTGCAAACCTATGCAAAAAACCATAGGCAAGTCTGCCCACCTAAAGTAGGGTCCAATTTTTTTTTCCCTGGGCGTTGCCCCGAACCCTGTGCAAGAGTGTTACCACCCCCTGCTATGCCTGGCTTAAGCGTAGGGAGGTTTAATGCCCCCTTATTACCCCTCACTTCATGTCTAGAGCTAGTCATTGAAAGAATATAACATACACCCAAAATTCTCCCACTTGTTGTTTTCTTTCAACAGAGGGCCACAGGAGAGCTTAGTCATTTTTCCAACCATGTAACACCCATTTTTTCTCTACAACAAGACAAATTCTCAGTGCTCACATACTTTTTTAATCCATCTCCAACATTCTTTAAATTTCCCACCTTTACTAGCAATGCCTTTTTATGCTCAACCATACCTCTCATGAAGTGATACTCAACATCAATGTGATTTTTCATTGAATGATAAGTATGGTTATTAGCCAAGAAAATTTCACTTTCGATATCATATTATTTCCTTATAGCTCACTTCACCAACACCATACTTGAACACAATCTCACAACAAAAATGCTTCATTTCTTGCATGAATGGCTACCATGTATTCTTCCTCTGTAGCTGAAATATCCACTACAGACTCTATTTTACTCATCCAACCAACTTCACCTCCAAATAGGATAAACACATACCCACTCGTAGATCTTCTTTGATCCATATCTCCAAACCAATTTTCATCAACAAAGCCATGAATGTCCAAATCTATGTCCAATCTTGGTCCTCCTTGGTAGCACATACCATAATCAGTAGTGCCATGGAAATATCTGAAAACCTAATTTACTGTTGTCCAATTCTCCCTCCCTGGTTTTTAAAAAAACCAGATCAATAATGCCACTGCATGTGCAATGTTGGCTCTAGTTAAAACCATTACATACATCAGGCTACCCATTGCACTTGCATATTGAACACGATACATATCCTCCTCTTCTTCTTGTTTCTAGGAACATTGTTCAGAAGACTAATTGACACCTACAAGAATAGGAACCCTCACCGGTTTACTATCTTGGATATTGAACCTCTGTAATATTGTCTCAACATAATTCCTCTGGTCTAAACATAGCTTCGTCTTTTCTCAATATCGTTTAATTTCCATGCCAAAAATATAGTTTGTAGCATCAATATCCTTCCTGTCAAATTTGGAGAACAAATGGGTCTTCAAATCCTTGATACCTTCTTTTTCATTTCGAACCAACATATCATCCATATACAAGAAAAAATAAATAACATGGTCCCCAATTAATTTAAAATACACACAGTGATCCTCTTTTCTTCTGGTGAAGCCAAGTCCCCATATATATGTATCAAATTTCCGATACCACATCCTTGGTGGCTATTTTAACCTGCATACCAGTTCTTTGTTACCCTTCATCGCAAAGCCTTCAGGTTGCCTCATGTCAATCTCCTGTTGTAGATACCCATGAAGAAACGTTTCCTTCATATCCATATGTTCTACCTCAAAATAAAATGCAACAACAACAAATAAAAGTAATATAATAGAAGTTACCTTGGCAACAAGAGAACAAATATCACCAGAATCAATTCCGAACACCTCTGAATAACCTTTTTCTACAAACCAAGCTTTCTATTTCTCCACCTTCCCTTCTTCATTCATCTTCTTCTTAAAAATCCATTTTCCTCCAATGGGTTTCCTTCCAGTCGACAACTCCACCAGATCCCATGCCTAATTTTTTCGCAAGGATGCCATTTCAATAACCATGACCTCCTAGAATTTTCCATATTTTGAATCCACTACCTCCCTTATAGTTTTGGGATCATCACCAATGATATAAAAAGAAAAAATTTTAACAGAAATAAGATTGACTATACCTTTCTGGATGCCTTCTTTCTTGAATTGATCTTCTCAGAACTAGATTTTGTGGCTCTTCCTCTTCAAAATCTTGTTCTCTTGTAGAGTATGATTCATCCTCCTTTACCTCAAACTCTATCTTCTCAGGTTACTTTGGTAGGAATTCATGTTTTGAGAACATATTTCACCTCTCTAAACACCACACCTCTATTATACACAACCTTCCTTGTTTCTGGGTTCCAAATCGTATAACCTTTTAAACCATCCTTATACCCAATAAAGATGCACCTTTCATATTTATTATCCAACTTGGCCCTTTTCTCCTTTCGAACATGTACATATTCATCACATCAAAATACCCTCATCTATGAAAGAGATGGTTTCTTACCAATCCATACCTCATGCAGAGTCTTATCCTCCAACGCTGATGAAGGTGATCTGTTAACCAGGTATCATGCAGTCTTCATTTCCTCTTCCCATAATTCTTGTCCTAACATGGTACCACTAAGCAGGCTTCTTTCCATTTCCATCAATGTATTGTTCATTCTTTCTACAACTCCATTTTTCCGAGTTGTGTATTGAGTAGTATTATACCGTGCTATACCACACTTCTTACATAACTCTTCAAATTCCGTCTTGAAGAATTATCCTCCATTCGCTGTCCTCAACAACTTTATCTTCTTCTCTTTTAGGTTTTCCACGAGAGCCTGAAATTATTTAAATCTGTCAAAGGCTTCAGATTTCTTACTAAGAAAATATATCCATGTATTCCTTGAGAATTCATCTATAAATGAAACTAGTACAAAGAATTACCTAGTAATGGAACCGACATAGTTCCAAACACATCATTGTGCACAATCTCAAAAATCTTGTTTGCCCTCTTAGCGCGAGAATGGAATCTCACCGGATTTTTCTTCCCATATAACAAATGTTCACAAAAATCAAAATTTAGTGATCAATTAGACATACCTTCTACCATACATTTACCATGAAATATCTGAAGGCCCTTCCCTCCAATATGTCAAAGCCTTTGATTCCATAGCGTGGTCTTTTATCGAGAGACCACTAGGACTTCTACTCCAATTTCAGGAATGACAGAATGGTTGTGCCCATCAATAACAACGCTACCCACAAGGTTTTACAGAGTTCCGATCCAAACTCCTTGCATAAATACCAATACTCCTTAAACAATGTTTTGTGTATCTTTATTGAACAATTTTTTTAAACCTACATCATCCATCTTTCTTACAAAAAAGAGATTTCTGGCCAATGTAGGAATATGCAGAACACGAGGAAGTGTTCTAATCCTTCCACCTTGCAAGTTCAGCTTGAAATTTTCGTTTCTGATGATTCTTGCCTTCCTATATGTTATCACTATGCTAGAGTAAGTTGGGTTGTTCAACTATAAAACTAACACATCTATTTCAAACCACTTTTGATTGGAAGTTAGTCCTTCCAGTCAGAGGGGTCTCTCTCATGAAAAAAATGGGATATTCAATATGAAATTTAAATTTCATATGGCTAAGTCTGTTTATGATTTATGTGGTTTTTTGTAGGTGAAAGACGGTAAATAAAAATACCATTGGGCATGGATTCAACAAAGGAAATTCAATTTACAAACAGTTGTATTCATGGAAGCTGAGGCAAATTGTCTTAAAACATAAAATTTTACAGCATGCACAGTAATATGAATGAAATTAGAGAATTTAACCATGAATTACAAGTAATCATACTACCATGAAACTGTTAACAATACGAAAAGTAAAGAGATAAAAACACATAAGCTAATTAGAATCGCAGGTTGTAAGTCAACTTGCTGCAAAATGTATATTAGCTTGATAGATAAAAATTACATAGTATCCCTCTCCTAACATTCATAAACCCTTTCAAAATGGAAAACTCCCTCATTTATAGAGTGAGGTTTCTTTACAATAGTCTTCCACCTGAGCTAGAATCGATACCTTAACCAAGAGACCAAATTCTAGTAGGATTACATCACATGGAGAACTTATAGGGATATTTTCTATTTTGGAAGAGTTTTTATATAAAAATAAATCTATGAGCATTTAATAACTTCAACCAAATTCTAGCAGATTATGCTAGTCATCCTTATCGAACCCAATTGACTGCTGAGGTGTTGGAGAGCTGATGAACTGGAGTTATGACGTCATAGGCTTGAGCTAGGATGATGAGCTGGCATCACGAGTTAACTTGATGAGATTTCAGCCACATGGAGATTGATGTGCTGAGTTGTAATCTTGAAAAAACAACATATTATGTGTATGCGCTTTACCTATGGTTTACTCATTTTTTTACTATTGCACTACCCCAAAATCATCAAAAACTCAATAACGCTGGAAAAAATAGAGTACAGGAAGTTTGTTAGTGAACTTTAGTAGCAAATGTAAAAATCAACCATTTTCATAGTATTTGACTTTTCTAACTATTCCAGGGTCTTCCTTGAGGTTAATGAGTTAAATAAATTCCTTGAGCCCTCCTGTGTCTAAGATTTTAGCTGGTGTTTACCTCCATGGAAAGCTACAAAACTTCTATAGAAAATTTCTGCCTTCAAGCCTAGAAGTTGCTACGGAAGTGACAAGTTTCTAAGATTTTATACTTTCATCATTCTTTTGCCTCCAAAATTTTTATAAAAGCCTGCATAAGCCTATATAATCCATATTATAACAAGAAATGTGTAGTATTACCATACTTATGGAACATCATCAGTAACAGTAATTAATTTTAAGCCCCTCTTCAAAAGTTCAGCCTGTATCATCTCCATTTATGCTTCTAGGTCTTTGACTTGACCCTATAACATTCTCCTCTCTACCTCCAGACACCTATTTATTTTGCATAGATGTTTCATCATTTTGTGCAAGGTAAATGTCCTCTTTAACATCTTTCCTGATCCATATGCCACTTCATTTTAAAAATCCAGTTTCTTAGAAATGTCTTTCTTCAATTCCTCAAAAAGAAATTTTGATTCTATTACGTCATTTCGAGAAAATCTTAACCATTTTTGCAACATCGCCACTTCCTCTTTCTCTTGAATAGTTTATTTACCTTTACTCTTTTTCATAGGTTCCACTTTGTCTAGAGGAAATTTTGGTATCTCCCTTTCTAATGACATCTTCTCTATTAATGGTTTATCAAGCATATTTCTCTTTAATTGTTGTGATCTTGTGAATGAATTCCTAGGCTTTAAGATAAAACCTGGATATTGTTCAGCAAAGTCCAATTTCTTTACTATTTTCTTTTTCTTTTGAGTTTCTATCTCCTTGATCTCACTAGGATGTACAGTGGGAATTTATTCAATTTCAATAACCTCCAAGATATCTGATAAATTCCCTCTTCCCTCAGTTTGGATTCTAGTAACCCTCATGTGTGTTCTTGTATAGTTTTTTGTTTGAATACTTGTAGAAAATTTCTCTGGTACAATAGTCAATTTCACTTGTTCAACCTCTAGTTCCATAGGCTACAAGCTCTTCTTCATATTGTTTGTATTTCCCTAGAGTAATGGATTTGGATCTTAGTGTTTTCCAATGAGTGACAACATCAACTTGATAGCCACTTAAAAAAAAATGTGGCCAATCACTTTTTGGTTTATTTAAATCTTCAACCACTAGCAACTTGATAAGGGCCTTATGAAAAATTGAGGTATCACTGGCCGCAGGCTTGGCCTGAACCTTGTCTTCCATTTTACCCAAGCTTCTAAAAAAATAAAAGGCATATCTAAAGGTTGTTTACCTGTAAAATGTAGCAACAATTTGAAGTGGTGTTGATATAACATGTTGAATCTACCCTCGTAGGTTAAATATTTCTGGATCACCATTAGAAAATTGGACAAATACTCTTGATGGCATGTTCTGGCGATGCTCGTAGCCATATTGATGCCTCTATGTTTTTCCTTCAAGAATTCATCACAATTCTGTAATTTAAGCTTTGTCACCTTTAATCAATATTCTCTTGATCTGGCAATCTCAGTGACTTGAGCAATAGTGTCAGGGGACACAACTAAACCTAGCATGCCCACTTTTGGTCTTGTACTTATAAATTTGATGGAAAAATCTTTTGAGATTTTCCCTTCATACCCCTACAATTTTTGACACAAGAGGAGGATGCTCACACTCGCAAATTCTTGTGAAAATGTGGGGTATTCTTCTAGAATCCTCATGTCCCTGGGATCATACCAAACCACAAAACCTTCTTTATATTGTTTCCTTCGAGTTGCCATGGCTCCAAGATGCAGTGAACAACTCCTCACAACCTGTAAAAACTTAAGGGACATCAAACTGACCTTTGACAATAACTGAGTTTACCCTAAGATAGCTAGATACACCACCAGACAGCTAAACCGATACTTAGACAATAATAGAAGCTCACAAGGAGGATATGGGAACAGATTTGTGACAACAAATCGAAAAGAAAAAGTGTAAAGAGAACATAGCGACTAAGCAGCTATATGATGCATTCATTTTATAAATGGTGGATAACGACAACAAGGAGCAATAATGAGCCAATATGATCTGAATATGTTTGAGAAGACAAATTTGTGAAAAATATGTTTGAGAAGACAAATTTTCTACAGAAGTGTTAGGAACTTCTGTAGCAAATCCTTACCTCTCCGAACTAGATTGGGTGCAGAAGTGTGTAAAACTGTCAAACTTACAATGATGACCAAATTAGCTGGTGGAAAATGAAATATTGGATTTTCCCTTTATAATGACTCACATAAAGACTCATAATGGCATTTCAAAATAACTAAACGACCTTTATACATGTGAAATTTTTTGAAAATCAAAAAGTTAAAAATCCTATTGAACCTTAACTAGCTTAACCTAATTGACTCATGAATCAAAACAAACCGAATGGTTATCTTGGGTAACAAAATCATCCCCTAATAATAAATCACCACCATCATACTTCTCATACTCACATAATGACTCCCTATAGGGAGTGAAGTGAAAGGATGCACTTGAGTCAATCAACAACGCTTCATGATATCCATGTGTATTTGAAGAAGAAGCCAAATAAAAATTCCCACCTTCATCTGAGATGTTTTTTCCTCTCCAGAAGGAGAATTAGTAGATCCCTTTCCTTTCTTAGGAGCCTAATATATATAGTTATTTTTGAATTTCCCTTCCTTTCAACATTTCCAGAAAAAACTTTATAATATTTTATAAATATTTTGATCTCCCTATAGATTTAGATCTCCCACTCGAGAACTCATTTTTTTTTTTTATGCTATGCGACAATCCTCATACAGACAAGGCATCTCAATTTTGACCCTCCATATTTGTCCATCTCATTTCCTCCGATCTCAAGGCTTAGACAATTTCATAAAAATTCAAGGTAGTTGTATTGCTACCTATTTCAATACCAGATTAACCCATTGTTACACCATTTTTTGGTCATCTAACCTATTATCATTAGATGGACCCAAGTACAGCATCTAAGGCCAATTTTACCCTAAGTAAAATTGCTTTCACTATGAAAATAACTTAGTAAATCACCTTTATTAAGCTGTTTATGGGGTAAACAGGAAACCCCATGAGGAAATATTAAATAAATCTACATTTTTTTTATTTTTCTCAAGGAATAATTAGTTAAACAACAGTTTAATTAATATTCCTGGTTATATTTAACCCAAAATAACGAAATTAATTAGATAAATCATTATTTATCTTATTATTTCCTAATAATAATTATTTAAAATTTATTTAAATAATATTCTTTGTTGAATATGACTAAATCACCCTTAAATAATTAAATAAATCATTATTTATTTGATTATTACCCAACCACATCCTTAAAATGATAAAAAAATCATTTATTTATTTATTATTTACAAATAAAGGGACTTGACCCAAGTCAATTTCCTTTTCCCTTCAACAAATATAATAAAATATTCCATAAAAGTTGGATCTTGATTTGGTTAATAATATTTTAACTATGCACCAATATCTAGACTAACTCAATATTTTGTTATAAATAGAAGGGTTTTCCCATTCATTTGTCACCTTTTGTTGCCTAAAGATCACTCTAGATCTATACTTTTGGTTTGACTATTGATCCACTATCATAGTCATATTTTGCTACCATTTTTGTCTGGGTTTTCTACACTATCAAGAGAGAGGAATTTTAGATCTAAAGTGCTAAGGACTTACAAGAACCCATCCCATTGAGGAGAACTGGGAACACCCTCATTTTTTTTCCTCCCAGGTGCCCTTAATACAAAATTCATTCAACAAATTGTTGTCTTGTCTATTGGATGCATGGAGTAAATCTTGTTTTTTCTACTATTTAATGTCTTCTAATGCATAGATCTAGATTTTTGCAGCATTTATCTTGATCACCTAACTGCAGATCTGAAGATATTGGCAGCCATCTTTGTTGTTAGGGATGTTTGTTATGCACAGCTAAAGTGGTCTTTTTTTGTATGCTTCGAATTAAGATTCATTCTAACACTCATGAATCTGGTAGACAACACAACAAACTAATGCACTTATATTCATCTAAAATTTTAATATACACATATGAAAACTGACTTACCATAGTATTGAAGGCATTCATATGTTATGTCACTAAGTCTCCATCCTTCATCCTCAAGCTATACAAATGTTTTTGTAGGAAAAATTTATTCACCAAAGAATTATACTGGTACAAAGTCCCTAACTTCTCCCACAAGCCTTCATCATAGCTTCACCAGATACATTCAACAATACCAAATTTTAGATACACAACTGTATTTTTCTCTTTGTCTTTCGATACAACTTCACCTAGTATTCATCTGACATTTTTGTTGGTTTAGTACCCGAATCTACCACGATCCACTAATATTCATCCACCAAGATATCCTCCATCTTGAGCTTCCACAACTCAAAGATTTGACCCTTAAATTTCTTGATCTCTATATTTCCACTGCTCTCCATCTTCTTTCACTGTAATAATTAATCCCACAGATCTCCCACTAAACAAAGTTTTGTGCCCGAGAAAAAAACCCCTTAATAGAAAATGTGCCCCCTTGAAGCTAAAACAAATCCAATACCAAATGTAGTTCTTAGCACTGTACATAAATTATCTCCAAATGAACTCTTAAAACAAAAAATAAACTATAGCGAGAGCATAAAACATAAAACATATATACATAGAGATTTTTCCCTAGATCCTGAAACTAGAACTACTATATTGATTTTTTCATTATATTCCTTTCAATGTTACAACATATATATATATATATATATATATATATATATATATATATATATATATATATATTGAAGCATTCATAAACACCAATCCATTAACCTTGGATTAGAACATAATTGTAGTTCCCTTGAACATATCTACAAAATACTACAGGAAGAAAACCAACATGCCCAAAACCATGTGCAACCCAATCCACACAACCATATGCAGGTTTTCCCACCAAATATAGGTTCCAAAAAAAAATTCACGGGGCATTGCCCGAGACCTGATGTAGGGGGGATACCACTCCCCTGTAAACCCCCTGATATGGAGGGTTTCTCCCCTCGACTGCCTAGCGCAAGCGTAAGGGGACATGCCACCCCGTGCTTCACACATGCAGCTAGTCGTGAAAAAAATATAACACACACCCAAAACTCTTCCACTCAAAAATTTGGGTGAAGATTTTTGCGTTGCAGTTCATTATTGACAACGAGAACCAAAAGAACCTCATAGAAGTAGAGGTGGTGAAGCAGTTGCGCCTACTGACCACACCACACCCACCCCCGTACAACATCGGGTGGCTTCACCAAGGAAAAGATCTTCGTGTCAGCTATCAGTGCCACCTTCTCTACAACATCAATCTTTTCACATATGAGGTATTGTGTGATGTTTCTACTCTTGAAATTTGTGATGTATTATTAGGAAAACCATCCTTGTGGAAGTATCATGTTATGTATGAGTCTAGGTCTCATACTATTATTATCTATTTGGGTAGTAAGTTAGAGTCCACTGAAAATTTTAGGGGCTAATATTCGCAGGTGGGCTAATTTTCTATACTTTTTCCAAAAAAAATATTTGCTCATTTCCATTTTTTCCTAAATATAATTCACCCAAGTTTTATACTATGAAATTATTTTTCCATAAAAACCACCGATATCTTATATATTCTAATATAATATAATCAAAATTTTATATACTTTTACAAAAATATCATAAATGTTTTTACAATTTTTCTATTATAGAATACTAAGATTTGTCAGGGTTTCCAAACTTTCATATAGATATCCATCCTTAAAATTTTCCTTGAGTTATACATGATACTAGAGGTAGCACTACCTACTTCCATCTCTTTGATCTTTGTAGAGAAATGCAACAAGATCATTTCCCAGACTAGGAAATTTGTCTTCCTTATGATCTACCTTGAGGGAAAGAATAATGCTATGGCTACATCCAAATTCTCCAAACAAGGCTCCTTTGCATGAAAACATCAGATGGAAAATTTCATGGAGGAGTAGAGGGCCATCTTCACCTCACCCATAAAGATAACCCTCCACTGACAGGTCATGTACTCCATTGATTTGACCTTAGATGCATCGCTACACAACAAACTGATATATTGATGCTTTTTTCTAGAGAATGATGAAATTAAGAGGTAGATTCAGGAGTTTTTATAGAAAAGGAACACCAAGCCGAGTTCATCACCCCGTGGGAGCTCGATTTTGTTGGTATAGAGGAAAGACGACACCTATTTTTCTAGACCAACCTCGCAAAACCTGACAACCTCTAATCGAGGAAGAAAAGAAAGAAGAGTGAATAAGGGATCATTTCACAATATTGCTCGAGTAAGCCCTCAACCAACAGAGAAAAGCAATGATTGATAACTTTGCCTAGATCCTATGTTGGCTACCCACAGGAAGCGCATCTTCATCCAAAAGCTAATCTGGAGGCGCCAATCCCTTTAAGGTACAAGTCAACTTTGACATTCCAATATTTGAAGGCCAGATAGATGCAGATGCCATATATAGATGGTTAAATCTATTAGAAGGGTATTTTTTGGTTCATAACTTTTCCAATCGGTAAAAAAGTACTTTTTTCACTCCTCGAAGTCGTTCCCCATGTGAAGGATTGGTGGGAAACCTGCTATGAACATAGGGATCAGAGAGAATCCTCATTGTTTTCAGTTGCACCCACTCAGAATTCTTTCCTAGATGCCATAAAGGAATAGTATTACCCCGTGGGGAGATCTGAGAAAAATTACATACACTGGACAACCCCACATCAGCAAAGGGACCAATATAAGCATGAGGTGACGAATATTTTTCATACCCTATGCACAATGTTAGGTATCAAAGATTCAAAAAAACACATGGTGCTAAAGTACCATAGTTTCTTGCATAAATAAATTCAAGAGGAAATGGAGCTCCCAGACATATATTTTCTTGGTGCAACATACCTCTACACTACCAATATTGAGAATAAATTTAAAAAGAAGAAGTGACATTTGGATCTGCAAATATGAAGCAAGGGAAATGCTCTCCAAAAAAAAGGAAAAACACAAGGTGGGGTGACCCAAGATATCCTTACGAAACCTTAAGAAAATAGAAACACCACGAAGACAAAGAATGACATGTGGAAATGGCGTGAGTTCAACAAGAGCCCTAATTAAAACACAAGTGAGTGTTAAGCCAAAAAATCATTGGTGGCCAAGATGAAGGCTTCTGAATTAGATGCATGTTCAGAATTAGAGCCAAACCCAACAAGGAGAATGATATCGGGAAGAATATTATTGATGTGGATCCTAGTGCCACCGTTTCCACCACCATGATCTAGAATATTGAGCCTGAATATGCAGAAGAGGGAAAGAGGCTCTTCCACTCATAAATGTGGGTGAAGGGTTCTATGTTGCAGTTCATTGTCGATAACAGGAAACAAAATAACCTCATATAAGAGGATTTGGTGAAACGGGTGGGCCTACCAACCACACCACACCCACAGTTGTACACCATCGGGTGGCTTCAGCATGGACGAGATCCCCGTGTTAGCCATGAGTGTCACCTTCCCTACAAAATCAAGCCTTTCACAGATGAGGTATTGTCTAAATTTTATTCTCTTGAATTTTGTGATGTATTATTAGGAAAACCATACTTATGGAAGCATCATGCTATGTATGAGTCTATGCCTCCTAATGTTATTATTTATTTGTGAACAAATTTATGCAGGACACTATAGGTAGCATTGCCTAATTTTATCTCTTTGATCTCTCCAAATAAATGCAGTAAGATCAGGAAATTTTTCATCCTTATGATCCGTCCTCATGGAAATAATAATATTATGGCCACATCCACATCCTCCACACGAAGGTAGTATATGGACAAGTAACGGAGGAGTATAGGTACATCTTCACCTCACCCAGAAAGATACCACTGCACTCTCGGGTCAAGAACTCAATCGATCTAACACTGGGCACGTTGCTACCCAACGAACTGATCTATCAATGCTTTGTTCTAGAGAATGATGAAATTAAGAGGAATACTCAGGTGCTGTTGTAGAAAGTAAAAATCAAGCCAAGTTCATCATCCTGTGGGAGCCCGATTCTGTTGCTACAGAATAAATACAAAACCTAAATACTATGTATTGACTATTGAGAGATGAATAATATAACTGACTGGAATAGGTATCGAATCCAACATATTGATGACCTTATGGACCAACTCAAGCGGGCCAAATATTTCAGCAAGATTAATTTGAAGTCTGTTTATCACCAGGTATCAATCGAAGCCTCTAATATGTGTAATAATTACTTCAAATTCAATGATAACCTTTTCAAATGGCTATTCATGCCATTAGGGTTGAAGAATTCCCCTGAAATCTTCATGAGGCTGATGGATAACATCCTACTTCCCTTCACCAACTCATTTGTGGTAGTGTATTTAGAAAAAATCCTGATCTTCAGCAAGATTTGGGAAGAGAACATAAACCACAGTTGATAGATCCCCCAAACCCTAGGATAAGACAATATGTGTGCCAATTTGGAGAAATGAAATTTTGGTTCAATATCTAGGCTACATCATTGAGGATCAGGGTGTGCATGTGGACCCAACCAAGATAAAATTTATTTGATATTGAACATCCCTAACCACTCTAAGTGAGCTGCATAGCTTTCTAGGACATACCAATTTCTACCATAGGTTCGTGTTGGGTTTCTCTCATATCACTTGGCATTTGAGTCATGTCACCAAGGTTGTAGCAAAAGAAAATTTATTTTGGTCCAAATCACAAGAGAAGGAATTTTTTGAGTTGAATCATTGCCTCTGATCTACACCATTTCTCACATTACTATACCTGCAACAACCATTTTAGATTGAGTCAAATTCCTCCAACTATGCTATCAGGGTAGTTCTTACTGAACAGGAGCATCTAGTGGCATATCATAATCTAACAGTTTCATACATAGTCCAAAATTATCCCAAATATGAAAAAAAAAATATTCCATTATAGAGGCCCGCCAACAATGGAAACATTACATCTTGGGGAAAGAAATAGTCATCCACAGAGACAATTGAACCCTTCATTTCATAAAGACACTTGGAAATTTGAAAAACGACCGCCATAAGAAATGGTTCACATATCTGCAATAGTTCCACTTGAACATCAAGTACATGAAGGGCAGCACCAATAATGTTTTATATTATCTCATTCAACCACGGGTAATTCCTCTAACCACTCTTCTCGACTCTTGTGGACACGAGACTTCGGGGTTGCCACATATTTACAAAAGCGATCTAGAACTCAAAAACACATTTCAGATGCTCCTCAAAGGTAAGCAAGTTCCATATTTTCACCTTCATGGCACACTGTTATGATAGGTTGGAAACCTCGGTATTACTTCAAGAAAGTGTTCCAAGATGATTTTGTAGGTGCACTACAGTCTAATATTTGGACATTTCAGTGTAGAGAAAATAGTGGTAGTGTTGCTGAAGTATTTTTATTGGCTGAACCTTTGACATTAAGCTGGGAAGTAAATTAGATCCTACACTGTGTGCGCCATTTCAAAACGAAAAATAAAGAATCAAGGACTATATACTCCTCTATTGTTTCCTTTATGGGGCTTACAAATATGTTTAAAGTGACTACGCAGTCCACGAAAACCCACTATTACTGGCCCTTTCGAAAATGAATTTCTTGCGTAGACGGAAGTCTCAACCAAGGCAATATATGGGGATGCTAGAACCAAGTTTTTGCATTCAGAGGCACACTGGAGTGTGGATTTATGGATTTTCATTCTTATTGGAGCTATGTAGGTTAGATCTATGAATAGTACCATTTTTGTTCAACACAACTATTGAATTTACTCAAATACTGTGTGATCTTACTTAATTAAGTATTAAACACAGTCAATAACAATAAACGAATTGTGTTATTTATATATAGAATAAAACCATAACTTAGCATATTCATTCATAAACAGTAAGAAAAATACAAGCACATTGATATAACTCGGAACTTCTCAATGATTCATTCATTAACGTATAGATCTATCTCATACAATCTCTTTCCACCCTCTGGACACAGCTGCTAGGGCCTGTACATAGAGTTGTAGTCTTTCCTAAGGTCTTCGCACACACAGCTATAGGCACCTTTTCCTCTAACCCAGACCACAGATTATAACTCATTCTTACATCCAAATTCATTGCATATCATCAATCATAACCTATCTATGACTTCTATCTAAATTCCTTATATAGATTTAGATTTTACAATACAATGGTCAAAAACCATGGGTAGAGTTCAATGTTCATCAAAAATCCATCTCGTTACATAATTAAGGGGATTTGACCCACCCCAAAGTCCCTAATACCAAAAAGATACTTCTCTTTGTGCACTCCTCTCCTTGATCTACGGAGTCTTTACTTCATGGGGAATCCCGACTCCAACAGGCCCCCAACACAAACCTGTGACTCCTCTCGAGTCACAATGTTTTTGTGCCCTAAATCTTCGCTATAATGTCGATCAAGGCATCCTTCAATGGAGGAACTGTATCGACACACTGATTTGTAACATTTTTGTGTTTTCTTAACTAAATCCATGCTCTCCTGAAACTCACTTGCTTGATTCACACTCGCTCGATTCACACTTGCTTGTATCTGCAGCCCATTTATAGTCTTCTGACCCTGACCAACTGCATGGAGTATTAAGACTCTACACCAGCCATATGGTTTTTGTGAACTTCAAGGGATTGAGTCGGCCCTATACATTTTTAATCTACTACCATTGATTCAATTACGAAACAATTCCCTATTCATCTTGGCGAGCTAGACTGTGCCTCTGTCTGGATCCTTAAAAAATTGATTTATGTATAAAATTTAATTTATCATATAGTTTCGTATGTACTTTATGTGTTTTTGGGGCCATTATTGATCCAAACTAGATTATAGAAGAAGTTGGGTGATAGAGACTTACAGATGGATGTAATTAGAGGTGTGTGATACCTCCTTAACATTTATTTTATGGCAAAAATATGTTCTCCATGTTTTGAATATCTATGATGAGGTTGGAGTGGTTCTATAAACATAGTGAAAATAAGTTCCAAGAAGGTGTTTAAGTTACAAGATTCATGAATTGGTAAAAGGAGAGCATGGGAAGTAGCATGCCAAATGATGATGGCTATTTATATAAACATTTGTGGGAGTGTTTAGGATAGTTATTATAGTAACAATGGTTGGAGGTTATGTTAGATATTGGAATGGAAATCATTGTGGGTTATTGCAATGGAAGTGCTTGCCAGTTGTGGCAATGATTGTAGACTATGCAATGATAGAGATTACAAGTTATTTATTGTAACATTAATTATGGTTCAATGATATATGATGATATTTCATATAGTTTGAAAATAATATGAAATAGAGGTCCACAAGAGTTGAAGAAGGAGGTTTAGGCCTTAATTAGGTTGGATCCTAGACTAGGTTAGAGCCCGCGGATCATTGAGGATGGAGCCTTAATCAGGTTGGATCCTATAGTAATTTGGAGCCCACTCATCATCGATGTCGATACCTCAATAAGGTTGATTCATGTACTGAGTAATTGCTTGAATATTATGAGGTAGGTGCCTCAATGATGTTGTAGCCTACCACAAGTGGAAGCTTGCATATATTGGTGGTACTTGACTACACAAGTCATAGCATGTGAATATGTGTAAATGTATTGAACATAAAGAAGAAGAATACTTTTATTTTTATCTCATATGGGTTTCCATGTAAAAACACTGTGTTTATTTGTGATTTGATGGATTGTTGATGTGTTATTGATATTATGGTAGCTTTTTTATGCATTTTTCATTTTGATGATACGATGTTTATGGTTATGATTCATTATTACAAGATTGATTGGTTATGAAAATTTATGAAATGGTAAAAAATTTCTCACACAAATTCATCCCTCCTCTTAGTGCGACCTATGGGCCAACATGTGGTCCTCCTTAAACCAACACTTACTAGAGGTATTATTAGTTCTTATATAATATATCGTGCATTAATATTTAAACCACCATTAGGGATCGACTTGATTTGAAAAAAAATATCAAATTCTAGCTAGATTCAAAAATTTTCTAGGAACTAGTTCGAGCCATGTTCTAGAGTTGGTGTTGAGCCATAAACAACCACTAGGATACTTCACCTTCTTCTACTGATATGCTTTCTAGTCTTATTTATAGTACCGTAATTAGCGATCACACATACATTTTCTTCTATCCACCTTCATATTTTAGCACTCTTTTTGGACTCTGATACACCCATCATATTAGGAGGAAATTTATAAACATATAAAAATGGACTATGTAAATTGTATTATTTGTTTGAGGGGAATTTGAAAAGACACAAGAGAAGTCTAACATACTTGATGATTCCAATACGCCTCAAGACAAATGAAACAAGGGGTCATATAAAATTGAATTTATGTGTATCATATAAATGAATATTACATCACAAGACTCTTTTTTTAATACATTTTTCTCTTGAAGTACATCAAAATGATAAAATAAATCCCCCATTTATTTCTATTATAACATATTTTTCATTAAAAATTAAAAAAAATGATATGGTGCACCCAGGACCTTAGTACCTATAATCTTAAGAGAAAAAAATAGTGATTGTATGAAAATGATAATGCCCTTATTGGTTGCACTAATGGAAGGCCTTGTAATTATATTAAATTTTGAAAAATTAGTTGTGCATCAGAACATTTTGGCATCCACAACCCTACAACTGTTTGTAGCTTTATTCCATAATTCAACCACTCTAAGGTTTCACTAATAGAATTGTATGCATTATATTTTTCATGAAAAGTTACATACAAACGATAGAAAAAAATCAAAATTAAAATAGACACAATTCAGAAAGAAAATTCATTTCTCTACATTTCATCTATTTATACCATTTTAAAATTCATTTTGTAAGTATCATTCAGCATTCCTTCAAGTTAGCATATTTCTGTCTTTCCATATTTACATTTCCACTAATGCATTATTAGATATTTCCAAGTTTACATTTCCACTAATGCATCATTAGAAACAATCATTAATTTTCATCCATGCTCAACTAAATTACAAAAGTTTTTGAAAACAACTAAACAAAATGGCTTATTTTTTCTAAAATATGTGTTAAAGGGCATGTAATTTTTAAATATCCATGTATTAAGAATAACAAATAGTGGGCTTATTAGGAAGGTGTCGAGTCATTAAAATTTTACCTATATAAATTTCATTTTTTAAATAATAATAATAATAATAATAATAGAGAAATAGTTTTATGAAAAACATTTATTAATAAAAAAGGATGGTGGATTAAAAAAGGAAAAAATATGATGATTAAATTTTTTTTTTAAAGGTAATAATTTTTTTAAAGAAATTGAAATGGAAGATTAATAAAAATAAAAAGGGGTGTGATTCATAGAAAAAGGAAAGGTGGTTGTTAAAAGAAGAAGTTTGTGAAGGTTAAGTTAAGGGAACCAAAAAAAGGAATCTAAATTTAAGTGGTAGCTTAATAAATAATTAAAATTAATAATTTCAGTGCATTCCTATAGTGAAGTTGAAAAAGGGAGGAGGAGATGATATCTAGTAGTAGTGAAGGATAGTCAATGGGCTGAATTCTACAAGTATTAATTATGTATTTTGTCTAATCTACGAGAAGGATTTCATTCATTCTCGAGAATCTTGGGTTATTCTAATAAGTATGTTCTTGAAACTAGATTAGGAAACCTTAAAGGAAATTAAAAATGCATAGACATAATTTGTTGATTAAAAAAATGAAAGTTTCAAATGCTTTCTGGCTTATCCAACAAGCGATATCAGATTCAATTTTTCCTAATGTTGTAGTATTTGACCATGCCAAACAGGAATGGGATACTCTTTAGATAAACTATCAAGGCATAAAAAACGTAAAAAATTCCAAAGTCTAGACACTTACAAAGAATTTTAGAAGCCTCCATATGAAGAAATTGGACTCATGTTTTCATTATTTGTAAAGGGATTTGAAAACCTTCAGACATGTAGTGAAAGAGTGATTTGGTGGTCAAGTTAAACATTCAACCAAGATATTGTAAATGGCACAATGTATTCATCCCAATTGTATCCTTTTTCTAATTCAAAATGAAACTATGACCCAAAAAGCAAAGAAAACCCATGCAAAAAAAAAAGTTTTACAAGTAGAATGTATGTCAGTAGGGGTGATATTGTGTGGTTGGATGTCTTATTCTCCCCATGCAGGTTCAAATCATCGCTAGCGAGATGATGACATTTAATTCCTGGATGAATATTATTGCAATTGACTCTAAGCGAGTATAATTGTGAGATACCCTAGTACCAACAACTTAACTATTTCTTTGGCTACGAGAGAAGCTGATTTCTTACCTTGGAAAAAAAAAAGAACTTGGAATCTACTAATCATTTTATAACATGAATCAAGAACATTGTCAATAAACTTCAAGCACATAGATAAAATATTCCATATCAAAGGTTATTGAAATTTACTCAAAATCCTTCAAAAAATAATTGATATGGTAATAGTAGCCATAGACTAAATAGTGTGTAAGGTACTTATAAAAAAACTTATGGGGTCTTTGTCGACACCTGAAACAAGAGCCAATACAAGTAGTGGCTCTTTCTAAAGTGTATTTCTGTCGTATCCTTTCAATAGTGGAAGAATATTTTGAGGAAATAAAAGTCAAGGTAACAGAGAAGTAAGTCACTCTCAAGCAAGAGATAGGTCATGATTAGAATGGATAGGGAATTAACACATTCCCTTATAACCAGAGTGAAAGAGGAAGATATTACAATAAACTAAGGAGGACTAACACATAAAAAAGTCCAATGTTATTATTGTAAGAGGTTTAGTTGTTATGACAGTAATTGCAAGATAAATCAAGAAGATATACAGAAAGATAGAGCTATTGTGACAAAAACTATGAAAGGTGTGTCTAACTTCATTTTATTTTCACGTCAAGTAACTAAAGAATGCAACAATACTTACCTTTGGTTATTGGGCATTGGTTGCAATAATCACATGATAGGTATCAAAATCATATTCTTAGGCATAGATAATTCATTCAAAACTAATTAAAAATTGGGGGATGATTTCCTAGTAATGTTCAAGTAAAGGGAACATTATCTATTTTGACTAAGAAACATGAAATGGAGGAACTTTCCAATATCTATTATGTACTTTGTTTCAAGAATAATTTGGTGAATATAGCTACATTACATGAAAATGGGCATGGAATCATATTTAAGTGTCCCACATGTATCATTTTAGATATGAAACCCATCATTTTAGCTAAAGTGTTGCACTAACCCACATTATTTCTTTTTCTAAATGCATATTTATATGGTCTTTTACATTAAAGAAACAATGGACCCACACATTACAACAAAATAGATCAAAAAGGTAATATTTTAATAGTTTTCCTTCGTTTTGATGATATAAAATACATAGAAAATTTAATGTTATGTTTTCTGGCGCAACTGGCCAACCTAGGTTGGCCCACGGCGGTCACCCCTCGGGCCACTTGGCAGGGCTAGTTTGATTCTCAGAATCGGATTTTCCTCGCTAGTTTGCTTGAGGGGCAATCACCTTGGGCCGGCGGAGCCGTCCAAGCTCTGTCGACCCACGACTAATGCCCCTTGGGCCACTCGACGGGGCTGGGTGGAGCCGATTCTGACGTTGGCCCCACCAGGTGGCCCAATGGGAGACCTAACTATTTTTTTTTTTCAATTTTTTAACTTATATATATATATATATATATATATATATGTATGTATATGATTTTATTTATTTTTTTTGTTTTTTATTTTATTTTTTAAATAAAATTATGTGTTTTTCACTTCTTGTTTTAAGATAAGAAAAAAGAAATTAATTTAAAAATTTGTATAATATGACTTTCAGTTCATTCTTCATTCTTTATGTGAATCATTTAATTTTTGGAAAACAATGTTATTATTATTATTGTTTGACATAAAATTGATTTTATACTTTTTTGGTTAATTTTTCCCTATAAAAATGGTTTATTTGACATGTCACTTTTAGCAGAAAGACTCAAAATGTGTATTTTTTCAGTTATATCTATACTCAAAATGTGCATTTTTATGTAAATTGTTAAAAATCCTTGTTTTTCTAGTGACAAGTATATCATGGGAAATTAAATATTATTTAACAATATATAATTAGATAGAGGATCAGAACTTTAAAATTTTGGGTTTTTTTTTTTTACACTAACAAAAATCAAATATCTGACTACAAAAAAAACGAAACGAAAAAAAAAGAAAAACCTGAAAAACACTTTAAAAAGGTATGTAAGTGAAGAGGAATAAGACGAGTACTTCAAAAATTGTTAAATTTAGAAAATAATTATTAGCGTTTAATACATTAGAAAATTTAAAGAAAAAAAAAAAAGTCTTATAAAAAAGCAGAAGATGCTAGCATCAAAACTTTTCAAAATCAACATAAAAATCACTAACATTTTAAAAATATTGTTTATACTTGGTATATACGAAAATTTACTGTGTAAAAAACATACTAAAAAAATTAAGAGTATTCTCAATCAACACTTTTCAAAATCACAAGATTTGTTGTTACCTAAAAAAGGTGGGTGCTCGTTTGCGTTCTCGTTTCAAAGTTTACATTGATCAACATCACAGTGAAAGAAGTTCTGAAGCAGTCACAGAAACAAGAACTCGACAACCACGAAATCGATCAATTTTAAAGTATCTCAACAAGTGGAAGAACTTACCCGTTGAAGATTCCACATGGGAGGATGAGAATTTTATACAGACACATCTAGAAATAATTAAGCATTTATGAAAATACTTGTTTGAAAGAGAGGGGCATGTTAGGTCCCTATAATACTACTGTATCCCGTTATTTTTATTGGTAGTATAGCCCTCTTATTGTTATTGTTCTACCCATGTAGTCCCCATATTGTTATTATTGTGCCCCATAATAGCTCATTATTTTTATTGTTGTGCCCTTACATTATTATTGTTAGGCTGGATAGGATTATATTGTGACCCCATGGACTCCTATATATAGAAAGGAAGTTTCTCCCTCTAAGTGTTTGATTTCTAAGGCATTGATCTCTATTTTCTTCTATTTTTGGAGTTGGTTTCATAACATTTTATGATAATGCTAAGGCCCTTATAGGTTGCACTAATTTAAGGCCTTGTAATTATATTAAATTTTGAAAAATTATTTGTGCATCAGAACATTTTTGTATCCACAACTTTACAATTTTTTGTAGCAATATTCCATAATTCAAGCACTCTAAGGTATGCACTAATACAAATTTATGCATTATACTTTTCATGAAAAATTACATACAAATGATAGAAACAAATCAAGACTAACATAGACACAATTCAAAAATAAATTCATTTATCTATATTTCATCTTGATACAACATCTACAAATTCATTTTGTAAGTATCATTCTTCATTCCTCCAAGTTAGACTATTTTTGTCTTTCCAAGTTTACATTTCCACTAATGTATCATTAGTGACGGTCATTAACTTCCATCCATGCGCACCTAAATTACAAAAAGTTTTCAAAAAAACAACTAAACACAATGGCTTATTTATTCTAAAATATGTTTTAAAGGGCATGTAATTTTTAAAGATCCATGTATTAAGAATAACAAATAGTGAGCTATTAGGAGGGCGTTGATTCATTAAAAAAAATTATTAAGAAAAAAAGATGACAGATTAAAAAAGAAAAAATATGATGGTTCAAATTTTTTTTTTAAAGGTAAGTTTTTTTTTTAAGAAATTGAAATGGAAGATTAATAAAATAAAAAGGGGTATGATTCATAGAAAAAGGAATGGTGGTTGTTAAAGAAATAAGGTTGTGCAAGTTAAGTTAAGGGAACCCAAAAAAAGGAATCTAAATTTACGTGGGTGATTGATCAATAATTCAAAGTAATAATTTGAGTGCATTCCCATGGTGAAGTTGAAAAAGGAGGAGGCGATCATCACATTTAGTAATAGTCAAAGATAGTCAATGGGCTCAATTCTACAAGTATTAATTATGTGATTATTTTAATCAATGTGAAGGATTTCATTCATTCTTGGGAATGTTGGGTTATTATAATAAGTATGTTCTCGAAACTAGATTAGGAAAGCTTAAAGGAAATGACAAATTCATAGAGACAATTTGTTGGTTCTAACTAACAAAATTAAAGTTTCGTTGTGGCTTATCCAACAAGGGATATAAGATTCAATTTTTCCTAATGTTGTAGTATTTGACCATGCCAAATGGGAATGGGATACTCTTTAGATAAACTATCAAGGCACTAAAAAAGGAAAAATTCTAAATTGTAGACACTTACAAAGAATTTTAGAAGTCTCAATATTAAGAAATTGGACTCATGTTTTCATTATTTGTAGAGGGATTTGAAAACCTTCAAACATGTAGTGAAAGAGTGGGTTGGTGGTGAAGTTAAATCTTCAACCAAGATATTGTAAATGGCACAATGTATTCATCCCAATTGTATATTTTTTATCCAATTCAAAATGAAGCTCTGACGCAAAAACCAAAGAAAACATCCGCAAAAAACAAAAGTTATACAAGAAGAATATATGTGAGTTGGGGTGATATTGTGTCGTTGGATGTATTATTCTCCCCATGTAGGTTCAAATCATCCTTAGTGACATGATGAGATTTGATTCCTTGATGAATATTATTGTAATTAACTCTAAGTGAGTACTGTTGTGGGATATGCTAGTACCAACAACTTAACTATTTCTTTTGGGCTACAAGAGAGGTTGATTTCATACCTTGGAAAAAAAAGGAACTTGGAATCTACTAATCATTTTAGAACAAGAGTCAGGAACATTGTCAATAAACTTCAAGCACATAGGTAAAATATTCCATATCAAAGGTTATTGAAATTTACTCAAAATCCTTCATAAAAGAATCGATATAGTCATAGTAGCCATAGACGATTCTAAATATTTGTGGAAGTTACCAATCAAACAACTCATGCGGTATTTCTTGACAGATGAAACAAGAGCCAATAGAAGTAGTGGCTCCTTCTAAAGTGTATTTAGTCGTATTCTTTCAATAGTGGAAGAATAGTTTGAGGAAATAAAAGTCAAGGTAACGGAGGAGTAAATCACTCTCAAGCAAGAGATAGGTCATGATTAGAATGGATAGGGAATTCACACAATTTCCCCTAGAACCAAAGCGGAAGAGGAATATATTACAATCAACTAAGGAGTACTAACACAAAAAAATCCAATGTTATTAATTTAAGAGGTTTAGTTGTTATGAAAGTGATTGCAAGAGGAATTAAGAAGATATAAAGTAAGATAGAGCTAATGTGACAAAAAACTATGAAAGGTGTGTTTGAATTTATTTTATTTTCACGTCAAGTAACTAAATAATGCAACAATAGTTATCTTTGGTTATTGGGCAGTGGTTGCAATAATCACATGATAGGTATCAAAATTATTTTCTTAGGTATAGATAATTCATTCAAAACAAAAAAAATTGCGGGATGGTTGCTTAGTAAATTTTTATTTTATTTTATTTTTTTTTGTAAACTTGGTAGTACCTTTTATTTATTTATTTATTTTTTACTCCATATTCATTAACATGTCGAGATACATCACCCCGATTGGGGAGATTTCCAAGTAAATGTTCAAGTAAAAGGAACACTATCTATTTTGACTAAGAAACATGAAATGGTGAAACTTTTCCATATCTATTATGTGCTTGGTTTCAAGAATAATTTGATGAATATAGATATATTACATCAAAATGGGCATGAAATCATATTTAAGTGTCTCACATGTATAATTTTAAGTAGGACACCCATTATTTTAGCTAAAGTGTGGCCTTGAACCACATTATTTCTTTTTCTAAACACATATATATGGTCTCCTACATTAAAGCGACAATGAACCCACACTTTAGACCAAAATAGATCAACAAAGTTATATTTTAATTGTTTTCCTTTGTTTTGATGATATAAAATACATAACAAATTTAATGTTAGGTGTTCTCAAAGTAGCAATGAACGCAGAGTTTGAAATGATTAATTTGGTCTCATGAATTATTTTTTTGGAATTCGGTTTCAACAATTACACAAGGTACTTTTATTTGTTAGTACGTTTTTTAAAAGATTTAGAATGGATAAAAGAAAACCAATAGATGACACTAATTGCAACCAGTACTAATTAGATAAAGGATCAACAATTGATACTACTTTGTATAAAAGAATTGTGAGAGAGAACTCTAATCTATGGAATAAGTTAATTTCTATATTTATAAAGTTTGCCAAAGACTATTATTGGAAGGCTAGTAAATGAACCTTGAGGTACATAACAAGTATTATAGATTATGGAATTAGATCCTCTTTGAAAGAAAATATTTAAGTGATGGGTACATAGACAATGACTTTGTAATGAACATTAATCATTGGAAGAGTAGTTCTATTTATGCATTCGATTTATGTATAGTTTCAATTTCATTAGTATCTAAGAAACATCTCATTGTGGCAATATTTTTATTTAAATTAGAGCATGTATCACTTACATCAACAACATGTCATGTGATAAGTTTGAAAAGATACTTTGATAATGCACACGAAAAGAATGAGCCAACTATTTTTTATTTTTTAATGACAATGATTCACCCATTACACTATTCAAAAATCATGTGTCTGTTTAGATGTAAAAGTAAGCACACTAACACTTCCTATCATTTCAACCTGTGGGTACTGGCCTGAGACAATTTTGAATTTCAAATCATTTCATTTCAATTTTGAATTTCAAAACCATACTTAAATATTTTTGTGTTGCTTTTTTTTTAATAATACTCGAAATTAATGGGTAATGTTAGATAGTGCAATTTCTCCTGCCATTAGTTTTATTGTTACCTAGAGCTTAATGTTCTGAAATGTTTGGTTTATTAGGTGCCCATGAATAAACCCGATTCAGTTTTGCCCATAATTCCGCGGAACCAAAGCAAAACATAACCGGCCTTCTTAAATTGATTGTGTGCGAATCACACTGTGATCCCCGCAGAAATGACACAAAGCATAGGCGGCATTCCAAAATAAGCTCAATCAGGAAATTACTAAATTCTTCGCTTTTTTTTAGGTTAAACTCGTAGCCACCAGATGGATGCTTTCCCATAGATTCAATATTATGCCTAGTAAGTGATGGCAATATCTTGTTTAAAGTGCTAGAGAAATAAAGATATCGACATTTCACACTATACCTGGGGTACCTAATATCCCACCAAGATCAAATTTTCACATTTTATTTATTTATTTAATTGTCTAAAATATTACGGAAATTTATTGAAAGTACAAGTTTGATGAGTAAAATCTGCACGATCAAAGTGCTTTAGAGATTTTTCAAGGTGCTGAATCCATATATATCCATATTGTCAAAAAAACAAATTTAAATAAAGCTAAATCAAGATTTTACTTCAAATTTTTGGCCAAAAACATCCACTAAAAACACCAAAAAATCGCAATGCCTTACAGGCCGTTTTACTATTTTTTGCTACCTGATGTTTCTGCGAGGCAATCCCCTTGCTCATCAGTTGGCCAATTTATTTTTGCAGCAAATTGTCAAACGCCATTTTCCATGTCTCCGGCTCCAAACATTGCAGGCTTTGCAAAGAAATTAGGCCTTTTATCTCCAGCCATAATCACCATAACTTTTGCCTCGGTATCTTCCCTGCTCTCGCCGCATTCGACAGCGGCTGCGGTATTGTTGTAATTCCGTCCGGTACTGCTCTCTACATGGTGGCCAGACAGTATTTTGAAAGCGCAGGCCAGAAGGAGCAAGGCAACTGCAACCACAGCTACTATGGCAACCGATCCACCTACGAGAAATGGAATCGCCGACGTCCCTGCCTGCTGGGTAGTATTACTGGGGTATCCTATCATCATTCCAATGCCTACAATTCCGAAACTATCATTTCTCAAATGCAAACCAAAGTGAGTCTATACATTAAGTTAGAGGAGCAGATTAGAAATTGTATCGGAGAAATTTATATGAATGTTTTAGAAATTTTCGTTAATTTTATTAAATTAGGTTTCAATATGTAAATTTTAAAATGTCTAGTTTATATTTTTCTCTAATAATTATATATATAATGTTTATAAAAAAATTATTATTTTTTTTAAGTAAAATAATTTTATATTATTAAATTTGAAAAATTATATTTATAAAAAATTAAAAATTAAAAATTAAAAAAATATAAAAAATAAAAAATATTTCAATAAATTCCAAATACCATCATAATCTATAAAGGTAGAAATCATAACATCCAAATACCATCATAATCCATGAAGGTATCCAAATACCATCATGATTCATGAAGGTAGAAATCATAGATTCCAAATACCATCATGATCGATGAAGGTAGAAATCATAATTTGTAACTAAAATAAATGTATGTTGGTAGTAGTCAATTTCAACTCAATCTCTTGATTTGTGCATCATCATCCATGAGGGTAGAAATCATAATTTGTAATTAAAATAAATGTATGTTGGTAGTAGTCTATTTCAACTCAATCTCTTGATTTCTGCTTCATCATCCATGAGGGTAGAAATCATAATTTATAATTAAAATAAATGTATGGTGGTACTAGTGTATTTCAACTCAATCTCTTGATTTCTTCTCCTGTAGGGGAAATTTATTAAGCCGGTCAATGAAAGGATAATAACTTGATAGAAAACTGATAAATTGTATCACCGCGGATAGATTTATACTTCGGATCAATTAAAAAATCTCAAGGTGATTTCTCAGGGAGAACGTCTTTTCGAAAGTGGTAACATATAGAGGGAATAAAAGATTGAATGGTAGTATGGTTGATCTGTAACGTAGAATTATTCTAATGGCAGATTTTAAGAATATTTTTGTATTTAATAAATAAAATTATAGATTTTAAATATATTTTAATATTTAACAAAATTACTTTATAATAAATATTTATTTTTTTATGATTGTTTAGCAGAAAGGTTTATTTTACAGCTTAATATCAGTTTATGTGTAAGTTTGTTGACTATTTGTGACATGATTTATTTTTTATAGTTGTTGAGTGGAGAGGCTTATTTTACACTACATTATGAGGAGATGTGTAAGTTTGTCCATCCATTACTGCCCCTTTAAATATGAGCGACAATTTAAAAAAAAAAAATATGTTGTAAAGTAATAAGAAGTAAAAAAATGTGTGAATTAAGTATTAAAATTATTATGTTTATTTCTTTAAAAATTAATTAATGAAAAATTAAAATAATAATAATTAAAACTATTTTATTTAAATCTTTAACAAAATGAAATTTAAATATAAAATTTCCCTAATCTAACTAGGTCAAACTATAGTTTGTGATCTCTCTACATCTATTTAAGCTTAATGTTTAGATCTGATCCCTCATCTTGTCCTGAAGATGAACCACACTTGTTGGTCGACTCATTCTCATGTGATTTTAACCAAAAATTTTCTGAAAAAGTTTAAATCTTATACTTTTCAAAACTATTCCTACAAAAAGATTTAAAAAAACTATTTGAAAATCTAATTTAATTAATTTACATTGATATCAATTTCATATATATCTATATATACAAAATAATTAAGTTATTTTTATTAAAGTTTATATTGGTCCTATATATAGTTTATTTAGCATTCACAAATATAATTTAAATAATAAAAAATAACATATTGTATTTTATAATTTAAAAAAAATTACAAGTAAAGAAATTTAATCCCTCTAAACTCATGTTAAATCAGTCCTAAATCCATCTTTATAATAAATCTATACTGATTAATCACTAATACAGTTCTTCATCCCCAATTCATTACCATAGTCACAGGGAAGTTGGTTATTCTACTTTGCTCGAATACCTATGACGAGTGATGTTGTGCACATCGGCGGATATTGTTTGCAGGTTTGCATCTAGCTCAATTAATTGAAAAGTACAACAATTCTGATATGGAAAAAAATGTGCAGAAGAATAAACACATCTGTACCTCCTTCATGACCCTTGATTATTCTGTCTCTCATAATGTACACATATTACACAAAACAGAATGGCAGGCCAGACATTTAAATGAAGCTTTACGACATCAAACTTTTTTTTTTAAATTTTTTGAAACTATAATAAATTAGTATTCTGGTCTTTGGTGGAGATGCTTGTTATGAAGATCAAATGGAAGGCATCTTTTCTTCATATGGTTTTCTTTGAAGATCTAAAATGGCCTCAAATTGCAATATCATTTCAATGGTTTAACATACAATCCAACATCAACTTATTTCAATGTTTCAATGCTGAAGGATTTTCATTGAACCTCTCATCATGCATCAAGATAGTTCTCACATAATAGATGGTTCATAAGGAGAATTTTGAGATAGAAATAGTTAACAAAATAAAAAATTCAAGAAGGCAATGTTGAGAGTTAAATGTTAACTCATTAACATGTCATCTTTGTTATTCATTTACTGAAATTGATTATATTTATACTTCAGCAATTCAGCAAACATTTATTAATAACTTCTAACTACATAATTGAACATAACAGAATCACCTAACTAAACAAAACAGAATCATATATGATTCCCGTAGGATTACAACATTTCCCCCTTAATTCTAAAGGACATCTGACATACCAAGTAAACATCTAAATTTTTCGAATTTTTCACGCCATAATGCTTTGGTAAAAGTATCTGCAATTTGTTTAGAAGTTGGAAAATGTGTCAGATGAATTGTTTTGGCTTCTACAAGATGTCGAATCAAATGATATTTGGAGTTGATATGTTTGGTTCGATCATGAAACTTTGGATTCCTAGCCAAATGAATTGCAGAAGAGTTGTCGACAAATAAAGGAGTTGAAACTCTTTGTTTCTCTTGCAAATCTTCGAGTATTTTGTGAGGCCAAACGATTTCCTTAGTGGATTGAGCTGCTGCAAAATATTCGGCTTCGGTGGTATAATCAACACGAACAGATTGCTTGCACGATGGTTGCTGATCCAAGACTCATCGAATATCCAGAAGTTGAGACTCCATTTTCTTTATCTCCATCAAAATCAGAATCAAAATAATGAGAAATATGGAAGTCTAAAACTTTGGAATATTTGATGCCGTAAGTTTGAGTTCATTTTAAATATTTCAAAACTTTTTTTGCTGCTACACAATGCCCCTCACAAGGATGATGCATAAACCTGGAAAGTATTCCGACAACAAAGGTTATATCAGGATGACTAATAGACAAATAAATCAAACTTCCAATAATTTTTTTGTACTTTGTTCGATCTTCAAATGACTTTCCTTCTTTGGAAGTGAGTTTCAAATTCTACTCCATTGGAGTAGCAACAAGATTACATTTTTTCATACTATATTTGATCAATAATTTATCAACATATTTCTTCTGAGAGACGAAAATATGTTGTGGTTGTTGATCAACTTCAATACCAAGATAATAATGAAGTAAACCTAAATATGTTATATCAAAAACCTTTTTCAATTCCTTCTTTATAGATGATATATATTCATCATTATTTCCTGTGATCATCAAATCATCAACACATACAACTAGATATATAGCTGATATTCCAACTTTCTTAACGAAAAGAGTTGCATCATCTAGGTCAAAATGTTTATAGTTTAATTTCAAAATATTTTTAGTTAGCTTCCATACCATGCTCATGGCAGTTATTTCAAGCCGTACAAAGACTTCATTAGTTTGCAAACCTTTTTTTCTTTCCCTTTAATGAAAAAACCTTATGGTTGAAACATGTAAACATCTTCTTTCAAATATTTATTTAAAAAGGCATTTTTGACATCCATATGATGAATTTTCCATCCTTTCTGAGCTGCAATAGCAATCAAAGATCTAATAGTGCCCCATTTAGTTTTAGGAGCAAAAGTCTATCTATAGTCGATACCCTCTTTCTATGCATATCCCTTTGCTACAAGTATTTCTTTGTGTTTTTGTAGCGAACCATCATCTTTAAACTTAGTTTTATAAATCCATTTGCAACCAATAGGTTTGATTCCATTAGGAGGATCCACGAGCCTCCATGTGCCATTTTTTATGAGACCATCATATTCCTTTTGCATTTCATCTTTCCACTTTTCATAACTAGCAGCTTCTTCAAAGCAAGTAGGTTCACAATCCACAGGAAACTTAAATTCACAATGAGAATATTTACCCGAGGAACTTCCAACCTTAAACTCATCATGTTTCTTTTGAAATGTTTGAATATGAGTTGACCTTCGCAAAGGTTGTGTAGGAAGTTGTTCAGGAAGTTGTAGAAGTTGCTCATCTTCTTCACCTGGCTCAGTTCTTGCCATTTTTGTCAATGCTTCTGTAGAAACACTTGCATCAATTAATTCCTCATCAGCAACAACGAAATTATCATCATCAACCAATTTCTCATCATTGAGAGAAGGAAACTCCACAAAATGATCTAATATAGGAATCCCCCCTTCAGGACGGGGAAGTATATTATCTGATTCATAATAAAACTTTTGAGGCATAAAATTTTCTATTTGATTAAGTTGTCTATCAACAGTGAGGCAATCTTTATCATTTTCAAGAAAAAATACATCTCTTGACAAAATAAACTTTTTCCTATCTTCATCATACAATCAGTATGCCTTAGAAGTCATAGAATACCCTAAAAATATACATTTTCTGCTTCGTTCACTCAACTTATTCCTCCGATATTTAGGGATGAAATCATAACATTGAGAACCGAAAATTCAGAAATGTTTAACAGTAGGAAGACAAATATACCACATTTCATATGGAATTTTGTTGTTAATAACATAGGAAGGGCTCTGATTTCTAATGTATGCTGCACAGAGCACAGCTTCTCCCCAAAACATTAATTTTACATTCTTAAAAAACATCATTTACCTTACCATATTAAGCAATGTTCAGTTCATTCTTTCAGCAACACCTTTTTGTTGCGGATTATATGGTATTCTGGTCTGGTGTTTAATGCCATTCTCTTGGAAATATGTTTCAAAAGCATGTGAAGTATATTATCCTCCATTTTCAGTCCTTATAGTACCAATAGTAAGTTGTGCTTCATTTGTTACCAAGAGATGACATTTCTTAAAAACCTAAAAAACTTGTGATTTTTCTTTAAGTAGATAAACCTAGCACATCCTCGAATAATCATGAATAAAAGTGAGTATGTATTTATTTCCATTCTGAAAAGACTATTTGTGATGCTTGCCCAATATACAAGCATTACATGGGGTTAATTTTCTGGGAACTGTTGGAAGTCCCTTAATCCCCTATTGTTTCATAATTTGAATACTTTCATAACTAACATGACCGAAGCGTGCATGTCATAATAAAGAAGAGGATAGAGTATAATTTTGTTGAACCAAATAAGTTGTGTTCAATGAAACAGATGACATACCATGCAACTTCAATAATTTATCTTCTTCCAAACCAATCATTAAAGTTTTATTGTTAGCTGCTCTTCTAATTTCTACTTTACCATTAAATATGTGTATGGAATATCCCTGTTGTCTTATTTGTATAAAACATAACAAATTTCTTTGGAACTATGGAATGTAAAGAAAATCATTCAAAATATAATTCGGAACTCTAGGATATTTTAACTAAATTGAACCAATACCTGATGGTTTGATTTGGGACTTATCAACAAAATACACTACTCCGTCAATATTATCACTGAATTGATCAAACAAATCTCTTCGAAAGGTAGTATGACACATGGCACCTGTTTCTAGAACTCATATGAAAAATAAGTACTAAAAACATATTCCATGTGGAAATTACAATGAAAAACAACATAATGTGCATTCTTAGAAGATTTTCCTCTATCTGGATTTATATGATATTTCTTTTAAAGCAATTGTTATCTTTTTTTATTAATTTCTTCCCAGGGAATTCTACAATTTGCAGCAGTATGTCGAAGTTTTCCACATCTAAAATATTTTACAGCTGGTTTATCAGAAAAATTTCTTTGTTTTTCATTCTGTTGTCTATCTCCCTGAATATTTATGCCCCCGTCTCTAGAATTCTTCCTACATAGACCTCTATTACCTCTAGTATTTCTTGAAGATTCCTCTTGAGTTTTTTGGTATTTTTGAGAAAGACATAGGGTTTCAGTATTAGAACTATGTGATGCTTCTTTCTTGCCAAAAGCCTTCTCTCTTTCTGTAATTTTCCATACTAATTTGTCAAAATCTATATCTTTTAATTGCCACTAGTTTGGAGAGATTCCAAGTAGTGTGAATAACTAGGGTAAAGAGCTTTTGTAAAGGCAGTAAGTGGAAAATAAAATTTAACTCCAGTACATTCAATTTCATGATTGATGGCTTTAATTTCAGTGGAAATTTTAGAGGATCATTATCGCTCATTTCTAGATTAAATAACTTCAACAATAACTAAATTATTTCCAATTCAGAATGTGAATCATAAAGCTCTTTTATTTTTTTATGGGATCATAATTTTTTTTACTCTGAGTAATGTATCTGCTTACCTCTTCTGAGATTGAAGTGGATATTAAGGCAAAGGTATTCTTATCCTTACTTTGCCAGATTGCTAGTTGTTTCCACTCATCAGGCTGCTCTGGTGTATTCTCTCCTTCTCCTCCACAGACCCCATCCTATAAATCATTAAAGATAAGAATATTTTTCACTTTCCTAAACCACTCCTGGTAATTTTCCTTTCCGGAAAGGAAAATCCCAATTAAGGACACCAAGGAGTTCATATTTTTCAGATAATCTTAAAAAAAAAAAATCTGATTTAAATCACTAGCACAAAATTCCCTTTTTTTTTCTGTTTTAACCCTTTCAAGATATAGATTTCACTTAGAAACACACTAATTTAACTTTTAGATTCAATAATTCTTTTTTCTAATCACAACAAGGCCCAAATTTTTTTTTAAAAATTTTTTTTTAATTTATCGGGGCAACCACAAGCACAAGTGTTTAATGATTTTGATTCAACCACAATCAAACACATAATTTTCTTAAAAAAAATGTTTTTAACTTACTGATTCAACAAGTCTCAAAAGCACTCTGCATAGCATTCGATGTTGTGCCACAGCATCCTAACTCAAGCAATGGATGATTTCATTCAAACTTTTCTCACCAAGAAAATATTAAAAAAAACCCTGGTTTGTTCTAATCACAAACACAGAGATGCTAGCGATGGAAATCGAGAGTTCTCACACCACGCTCCTCCTTTGAGTAGTACACCAGGATCACCGACCAGTGTGCATCACACTGCAGCACACCAACAACACATCTTACCATAGACAACCCATCTGACACACAGATTGACAGCCCTTCTTACACGCAGAAAACCAAACATTGCAGTCTTAGCAACAGTTCACAGCAAACCCAACAAACAATTATTAATAGCTTATAACTACCTAACCAAATAGAACAGAATCTTGTACGATTCCCATAGGATTACAACATTAAATAGTTTTGGTGAGAAAAACATATGTTTCTTTGAATTATGTTTTTGGCGTATCTTGTTATAAGTTTACTTAATTTTCAATATGAGTGTACTAAAAGATACACACTGTGTATACTCATTAGATACAAAATTTAATTATATATCCAAAGTATGCATATCCTTCATGTTAATAAAATAAACGAGATATGCTAAAAATACAATAGATAATTTATTTTTCTTTCTTTTCCTTTAAAATTCATAATCCTTATTTTATTATTTTTCGTAAAAGGCCCATATCCTTATTTTATTATTCTTCATATAAGGCCCATTTTAGACCTCAAAATCCCTAATAAGTATCCACTTTCAAATGGATTATCTCTTAAAAGAACTCGATGACACATTTACCCATCACTTTATGAAAAAACTTGAACATGTTCCTCAACATAGATTTCTGAGGTACGTTTAATTTTTTAGTTTTTAATATTTTAGAGGGTCATGTCTAGGTGTTGGTTAGTTATGGTAGAACCTAAGGTCTTATTGCTTCATCACATGTTTCACTCCTCAATATATACTCAATAGAAGGATTGACCAATAGATGATTGAAAAACAAGAGATACTTAATTGACAGATCAACTGCAATTTAGTGGTCAACTAGGAATGTACCTAAGGTTACAATCAATTCAGTGGTTGACTAACAAGAGATATTTAATTAATGGATCAACTGCAATTTAGTGGTCAACTAGGAAAGTACCTAATGATACAATCAATTCAGTGGTTGACAATCATTGAATGGCTAGTTAAACTTGGACAACCATTTACCTAACAAAATATGAGTGAAATAAAATAGTCAAGTAACTAACAAAACAGAGTGAACATCACGGAAATGGTCGAAGTTACAAACACTCTTTGAGGACCAAACGTGTTGTAATCTAATGGAAATGGTTAGGTTTAGACACTAGAAATAAAGGACCCTATGGGTTAACTATGTATTGTGAATCATATGGTGATTCATACTAATTATGTCATGACACCTTAACGCACTATCATGCATTCTGATGTTTTCATCAGAATGGACCATACTTAAGTGTTGTAATGGTGTGTTTAGACAAAACCCATCATCTTGAAACATGAGTATATATTTTTTTTAATCTATTGTTTGTTCAGGTTTAATCTCCAACATGGTATAAAAGCTATTAGTTTTGACCTATCCCTAATGTCTTCAAATAATGTTGAGTCATGTCTTAGAATAATTGACTCTTGGTTGATTAATTTATTTATTTTAACCTATTATAAATATTAACATCTTTAAGTATTTTGAATATGGATTCCAAGTTTCATCCAGACATCATGAATGGAAAGAATTATGTTGTTTGGGAACAAAATATGGAAACTCGACTAATCATAAAATTGCTCTATAGTTATATAAATAATGCTATTCTACATTCAAAGGATGAACAAATAAATCTTGTCATCAATAGAAAGAAATATGAAGGCATCATTGTCATTATGACCTATATTTCTCAAGAAACGCATTTTCATACAAGTGGAATGACCATCCTCACAAGGTATTGAAGAAGCTAAAGTAACAATTTGATAAATTCAATGAAATTCAAGTCATGCAATTTGAGAAAGATTTGATTTCTCTTGATTCGCTTTCCTCTAAAAGGATTCAAGACTATTTCACCCATGTTAAGGAGTTATAGTTAAATTTGTGAGAATATGAGAATAAATTTTCAATGAAAGATGAACATCTCATTGAATTATTCATACTGAATCTGAAAACACCTTATGATGTTGTATGTTCCTCATTCCAGAACAAGTAGAGGTCGTGCGGGAAAATGTTAAGGGCTAAACCTTTGAAATTCTATGATTTGTTGATGAAGGACCAACAGAGGCTACTTGATGAAGGAATGTTTTATGGTACGGACCAAGCACGATTGCTTAAAGAAAACAATTTCTTAAATTAAAAGGACAAAGTTAGTAGGCATGACTACCTCGATAAAAAATACAAATATAAGGGTGATCAATCAACATCAATCAGGAAGAATCAAAGGAAGAAGATGTGTTCTTATTGTGGGAAGACTCGACATATGGAAAAAACATGTTGAAAGAATAGTAATGTGTTAGATTAAAAGGTTGGCATGCTTGAAGGAAATGTGTTAGTTGAGAAATAAACTATTCGAATGGACGAAATATTCACTTTTTTCATAGGAACTAAACAATTACATACCCACACCACACAAAATGAATGGGTTGTTGATTCTAGTTTCACTAATGATATAGTTAAACATGTTTCCCTATTCTCCTCGGATAAAACTATTGAGAAAAATATTTATCTGAGAAATGTTTTTTTCTCTCCACATTGTTGGGCATGGTAATGCACCTTCTCAAAGTGGAAAAATCATCAATGCATATTATGTGCCTATTTTGAGCATAAACCTATCAACATTTTTCCAACAAATACAAACTGGAAAAATTGCTAAATTTTGGTAGAATCGATTATTTGTAAAATATTTGAGGAAACACAAGTTAATTGTTCTTGAAGGGCTTCTCCATCAAAAGGATGAAATATATAATTTCCATTACTTTTCTTGACCAAATCATAAACTAAATTTCTTTATCACATTGATCGATGACCAAAGTCAACTATAAAATGATGAATCATACATCTAAAACATCAATGCATAAATACAATAGAAACACATATCAATTTTTTTTTGTTTTCGAAGGTTCTTCCTCCTCATGGATTTTGTAGAGGATGTGTTCTAAGAAAGCATGATCAAGCACTTTTTCACTTTAGAAAAGTGTGGAATATACATAAAATAGTGGACATGGTTCAAAATTACTTTGTTGCATTAATAATTCTTCATTAGTAGGTGTGAAATATATTTTAATCTTTATTGATGAATTATCTAGGTTTAATTTTGTATATTTCTTGAATAATAAGAATCGTATCTTCAAAAAATTCAAGGAATTTAGAGCATTGGTCAAGAAACAATGTGATAAAACCATTAAATTTATAATATCTAACAATGTAGGAGTGTATGTATATTGACGATTTGAATATTACCCTTTTTAATTAAGAATATCTTGGTAGAGCTTGGTTCCACATACCCCAAAAAAGAATTGTGTGGTAGCTTATAAGAATTAAAATTTAGTTGAATTTGTTCAATGCTATTACAAGATAATGATTTAGTAATGAAATTAAAATATTAAGTTGTTTATCGTGCCAATTACCTTCTAAATCTTGTTCCAACTAGACCTATTACTTATGTGACACTAGTAAAACAATGGCATGGTAGGAAGCCTTCTATCAGTCACGTCAAAATTATTTGATCTATTTCTTAGGTAGAGATTTCTTACAACTACAAAAAGAAATTGGATGGAACTATTCATGCTTATAACATGATGGGCTAATTTTAAGAGTCAAAATACTATTTCCTATTATATCACATCAAGAAAATAAACAGTATCAATAGAAATGTGATATTTGATGAGATATATTCTCACATCAAGTTGTTGAATTCATTTGGAAAATTGTGCAATGATCCCCTTGATGTTTTTCAAGATTATTGATTGGTTTCCATTTTATCAGTGCTTAAATGACACTATTAACTGCATCATCTAAGAAATGGTCATTTTCAACTTAGAATAAAACCTCTCTTGATCAATTTTTTGAATAAAATGTTAATTCACCAACTCCTTTTCTACATTGGTGGATACTAAAAAAATTGAAGCAACTACAGCTAATGTTGGTGATGTTTCCTTGTGCCAATGAACTTGTAGCCATAATTAACATGCCATCATTACAAGGATTGCCTATGTTCATTACTCATGTAATCCACAATCCTTTGCTAATGAAAAATAAATACTTGAATGGGAACAACTATGTAGGTTGAACTCAATTTTGTTTTGACGAATCATGGTTAGGACTTAGTTTCTCAACCACAAGGGAATAATTTTATCAAGTCTAAATGGGTATATAATATTAAATTAAATTTTTAAGGTGTTTTTGTGTATCATAAATATTATTTGGCCACAAAATTATATTCAAAGAAATAAGGAATCAATTCCACTAAAACCTTTTCCTCTATTGTAAAGATAAATTGTGTTCAATTTTTCCTATCCCTTCCTACTCATTTTGCATGGAAAATTCATCGTATGGATGTTAAGAGTACATTCCTTCATGGTGACTTATCTTCTACATGGATAAACCCCCTAGTTTTGTAATATATTAGAATCTTGTTTATTGGCTAAAAGAGCCATGGTTTGGTTTGAAGCATGCCCCTTGGGCTTGGCATGCTAAGAATTATTGATTCCTTCTTAATCTTAGGTTCAAACACTATAAATTTGATCACAAAATTTGTGTATTACACTTTAATGGTAATAATTTTATTAGTATGTACATGATTTGATTATCATAGGTATTAAAATTAAACAAGTTATTTGATTAAAGTGTCGATTTGTTGACAACTTTGAGATAACTAACCTTGGTTTTCTACATTTATTTCTTAGACTTTAATGTCTACAATTATTTAATGGCATTTTTCTCTTTCAATCAAAACATGTACTAGACTTCTTGAAATTATTTAATTTCATTGACATTTTAATCCATGTGCTACACCTTTTTAGCTAGGTGTCATGTTGACTAAAGAATATCAAACCTTGAAATTCAATTCTACCCTTTTATGATAGTTGTTGAGCCTCAATTTGGTCTAGGTCGTCATCCTCTTTTGATGAATAAATCTCATGCCTGCATCAGGTGTTTATAGTCGTTATTATAATTTTTATGTATTTTTGGGATATTATAGAGGTACTCAAAGGTAACATGTTCTTGATCTATGAATTCTCTTTGTTTTCATAATTTGGAAGTATTTGGTGTGAAAATATCACTAATAGTAGGCTCCCTTTGTGGCAAGTGTATAGTTCTTGTTCCAGTAGTTTAGCTCATGTTTCAACAGTTTAGTTCATGTTCATGTAGTACATATCTTTCTCTCGCCTCCATCATTATCACACATCCAGTTGTCATGATGGAAAACAAGAATATGGGTTTTTAAGAGTAAAGATCCAATATGGTGATGTGTTCCCTCAATCACACCCTGGTCTTCAAAATAAATTCGTAGGGCTAAGGTCAAAAGTACGTGGTCAAACAATTTGTAGAAGTTATAGGTTTTATTAGAAACATGTTATTCCAGTGAGGATTTCATGATTTAGTATCGATCACAGTGTTTATATGGAGCGTAAGGACTGATGGAAATCTAGTTTAATAAAAAAAACTCCTATTTTGGTTTGGAATCAGTTAGAGACTCGTAAAATTGTATATGTGTTTTGAACCTCCAATTAGTAGAGAAATTTGTCTCAGAACTGTGTTTTGACATGCAAAGGTTGATTTTGTTAAGGAAGGAAGGGAGGAGATTGTGTGCCCAGTGGGATGATCCCTAGAGGGGATAACTGGAGCCAAGTTTTGCATTGTTTGATGCCTATGTAAACAAGACTTCAATATTAATAAAATTTGGCATTTAACTCATGTTTGTTGTTATTTTTAATTCATTGGGACTATGTTTCAATCATTACAAGGGCAACGAGCTGTATGGTTTGGGCCTACCAGCTAGTCTACTGCCCCATACTTCTTAGGATCTCTCTAAGATTAGTTTCATCAATGCATAAGTGTGAGAGTGTGATTAAAGTATGTTTTTGTAATCTTATTTCAGAATTCTCTTTTATTCTTTGAAATTAAACTACACAAGCTTGATTGATGAGTTTCATGGTATGGTTACTCTCTTACAGTTCACACCTGCTTAGTATATTGAGATTCTATATTTAAAATGAAAATAGAGTATACCTAGAAAGTATCGTTTTTACTTCATTTCTCATGCTCATTATTTGATCTGATTCAGTTTATTACATAACTAAATATACTTTCAGTTTGCAGGAATTCAATGATTTCCACATATTAGTTGGAATGAATTTTCTTTATGCTTCTTAGTTTATTTCATGCTTTCCATTGCAACATAACATTAATTCTTTAAGAGGATTTGCATTCTTTATTTCCTAAATGCCTTGTCATTTTGAATCTACATTCCCTTGTCCCTTGGAAAACTGAGGTAGAATTTCTACAGGAGTCACTCAACCCAGAATAGGATCCATAAGTAGATTTACAGTTTTCTTCCTTTATTTTGAAATGCCTTGTTCCTTTTCCTGAATGATGCCTTTTTGAATTGTTTTTCAAGAGCTTGATTTTTATTCCACAAATCCCTTATTCATATTATGGCATATATTGTGCTATGCCTTGAATTTTACCAACCTAGATTAAAAATTTAAATTTTGATGTAAATATTGCTTTTATACCACCCAACAATTTGGCATCATTGCCAGGGAGGCATTGTATGATAAGGCCTCAACGATTTGTCATGTTTTTCCCTTTCCTTCGCAATTGAATTTTTAGATTAATTAGATTCCCCTTGCTTGCTAAAGCATACTGGACAGTATTTCTCGAGAGATCACAAGCCAGGATTTCCATACTACAAGTGAGTTTTTCCTTTACTGCAAAGTGTGATGGATGGTTAGTTTCTTTTACAAAAATTGTATTTTTCCTTTACTACAAAGTGTGTTGCCTTATTTGTTTCCTTTACATCAATTGAGTTTTTACTACAAAGTGTGATGATTTATTTACTACAACTACATTTTTAAAGAGTCAGTTTATTTACTGCAAAATGTGATGCTGGGGTGTTTTCTTTGCTGCAATTGAAGATTATTTTTTTTGCAAAGTGTGATTTTCTTGATAATTTTACAATCATGGTTTGTTTCTTTTAACTACAATTAAAATATTGAGTTACCGTGTTTCTATTTTTCTGGTACTAAAAGAACCAGCCCCCCCGCCCCCCCAACCCTAAATCCATGCGCTAACAAGACCTTCCAGTTAGTAGGAAAATTCCCAGAAGTTTGATGCTATTCCAAGAATTTTCTGAAATCCTAGCAGAAGCTGTGGTCTCTACTTCACACAAAGAACACATTTTGGCATCAATTATAAATATGTCTATTCCTTTGGAATAAAATATGCATGAAGGTCCAGAAGATTCTCCTAGGGAAATCGAGAAGCTATGGATCATTCTTGATGAGTAGAAGCCATAAAAAATAGAGAGTAAAGAACATCCACCTGATTCAACCTGGACTTTAGAGGATAAACAAAGAAATTTGAAGGATTTTCATGATACACTCAATTTTTCCCATGAATCAAATGACCATGATTATATGGATCCCATAGAATCTTGGTTTCAAATCAATGTCAGTATCCACTCGTCCTTTATCCTTCGACAATTTGTAGCTTCACATCAGTTAATCCAGCTAGTTCCTCATGTTCTGGTATTTTCTCGAATATAATTTTCAAATTTTATTATGAGTAGATTTATACTCTTTTTGTACACATGGTTGCATTGGAAGTACTTCTATACTTAAAAGGGAAGTCTTCTTCTTCTCAGGGTAGAGTACAATAGAAGAATAAATCAATGCCATGAATAAAGATGTTACAACAATGCTATTAGGGTTTCAACTTCCAAAGCATAGCCACTGAAACTTATTTTAATCCACACTGGTTTTTAACACACACATCTCGGGTAAGTCTTGTTGAAGTATGATTCACTCTAATACCTCATGATTTTGAAAAAGTGACCATCCTTAATCACTCTAATGAGTTTTCATCTAAGATATATTTTTAGTTTCCCTTAGAAGGTATCACTGGAAAACCTCCTATGGTAGACCACTCTTGAAAAGATCATAATGACCCATTCATGAGAACACTAGAATTATTAACTAAAAGAATCTTCCAGTCATTATCTGAGACATATTAATGAAATGAATCTTTAGGGTGGAGGAACTAGCTAGTAATGATTAGTCATTAAAAAAGTTTCACGCCATCCCATACTCTTAAGGAGTAGATCTGCCTCCCAACTTATTAATTAACCTTTGAAGTTAATTATAATCAAATTTTACGAAATGTTTGTGGAAGGATAGGAGGTCTCATGATGAGCTGACCTACCACGATCATGAGACCTAACATGCATGACATTACTTCTACCCATCACCAAGCTAGAGTAATGGCTTTCAGCTGAAAAGATGGAGGACACAAGGTCTCATCACGAGCCGACATGTTCATCCATCTTACTTATTGTGAGTGGCACTACCATCAGCTAGTTACCAACCCATGACAGTGGCCTTCATCTAATTTTTTAAATCAAATAAAATAACTCTGAATATATATCTAGTTGGTGGGACACAGGAAATTCATTAGGTTAAATGACATCCCTATCGAGGCTATAGATGCAAGCACGAAGGAATGGCTATGTCTATGGTATCAAAGTTAATTTCATACTAGGATTTACTCGTTTATCCTTATCTTTCCTTAAAAACTCATCATTTTAGCTCTTGGGAAATGGTTTTAAGATGATTTGAGCACAATCCTTTGACTTTAATTTTTTCAAAAATTATTAATATTTAATGAATGTGGTACCCTTACTGAAGGTAATTTTTTGTTCTGGATTAATAATAAATTTAGTTCTGCACCTGGATGACAATGAAATTTAGAGTGGCCAATCAAGAATTTTTTGATCTAGGAAGGTATCATCTTGTTCTATTTGTGTCTCCCTTTTCTGGTATCATAACTCACTTCAATTTTTTTTTTACACTATATTTAGAGTGATAAATTACTCAGTGATGATTACTCACAAGGTGTTGATGGACCACAATGTGTGTTGATTGTTGTTGCCTTTAAATAAGCACTATATGGTCTAGGTGCATGATTGTTATAGTAGGTGCAAGAATATTGTGGCAATCTTCTTGAAATTGCACTCTTCCAGCGAAGACTGTTTTAATCATTGGTGTTAATAATACTTTTATTTGAGGGAACAAGCAATGTAATTTTGAAAAGAAATCTATGAAAATCAGGGAGTTTATTTAGGACAAGACAATATGTATGAAGTGTTTATCTTAACAATGCAAAGGGAGCTGATATATAAGCTTTTTATAATGTTTTGTACATTTACTTTTTTCCTTCACCTAATTTTGGATGCCTTGAATTCGTCTTGTTATATAATAATCCTACTTTCACATCATAGATTCCCACCGCTAATAATTTTATCATTAATACGCTTGATACCTTCACAAGGGCTATAAAATGGTTTAGTAGGAACTATAATTATGTTGTTGCAGACTTGATGAATATTTCAAATCTAGATTAATATATCAGGTACCTTAATATTTCCTTGCTGGTGATTTTTGTTGTTAATTTTGTATTGTGGAGCATAGTATGATAATTCAGCATCTCCCAACCCACGATTTTACATTGATGCTCATGTCAAATACTTTAATTGATGCCTTAGACTTTCAACGGAAAAAAATAGTCGATTTATGATAGGACATTTTAATGTGTTGGAATATAGATGAAAAGTGTCCATGTCAAGAATTTTTTGACCTCGTAGTCATGATTTTTTTACATCATGGGAATGTCTGTAAAATTATTATAATAATACCCATGTACATTTGATCCAGCGCTTATTTGACTAAGTTAATCATGTTATGAAAGGAGAATGAATGAGGCTTGTTTTCATATTTATGATTGAATCAGATGAAACCTACGTCGTACTTTTTTTATAATTAATCTCTCCTTTGACATTTATTCCATCAAACCAACTTCATCTAATGTGCATCATGAGTAGTTATGTAGTTCGAAAAAATGAATCAACCTACCAAATTTCTTTAAGATCGAACGATCCTCTATTATTTAAGTATTTAACTGAAGCATATTGGCTCCACTTCTTATTTCTAATCATCCTATTCAATCTTAGAGTGCATATCACATTTGCAGTCCATAAAATCCATGAAGAAAATGAAATATGACCGCCATGAACCCGCATCTATAGAGGAGTTGGAGAAAAATCCTGAATACAATTCATGCAAATAGAAGTTGATAAAAGGAGGATGGAATGAATTCATGGCTAAGTTTCAGGGATCTGAGGAGCCTAATTTGAGTTGAAATTTTCACAAGGGTTCAATGGGAAGGTAATTCGAATTGGAGATTTGACTATGAATGTGACTGAGAAGACCATTTCCCGATAAATCGGATTACCATCAAAAGGAATTAAATGGTTCAATAAAAAATGTGTAGATAAACAAGAGAGTATGAAATTTATCAAATCAGGGCACCAAGAAGTTAATTGGGTGAAGGGGATATCATGTTCCCAGATTAGAGATGATGGTGCACTCCTCTATTCATCCTCCTGAAAGATTTGACTTGCAAAGGAAGGTATGAAACAAATTTTCTATATCATATTGGTTTTCTACAACATTTCACTCGAGATTAAAAGATAAATGTCCCATATTTCTTGTTAAAAATCATGCAGAAGATGTCACAAGGAATCTGTAGAGCCATTAAAAACCATAGGAAAAGCCTTTATCATTACGAGCTTATCAAAATATTGGTTGTGGATGAGCTAGGTATAATAAATGATAGTTGGGATGACTTTCTTCAACAAAATGGTTTTATAATAGGCATTGAAAAACCCAGCACCCAGCTTCCTGTTGAATTTTATAAGGAAGAAAATACTTAAAAGGAAAATCAAATGGAAAATATCCTCTCCTCACATCCTAGGAAATCCAGGTAGAAAATTATATACACCCTTGCAACATTACCATTTAAACCTCAAACCCCCATTTTTGTATGAAGGGTTACTTGTAGCATGATGAAGACCACTCGACTTCCCTCTAAAAACTTGGAGCCTCAAGCTGTCGATTTGGATCCAGGGGAAGAAGAAATAGTAAATGAAAGTACATGCACAATTGACGGAGAAAGATATACACTGCAGATATTTGAAGAATTTACTGCAAAATTTATGTCACAAATTCAAAATCTGGTAACTGATCAAGTCAATGAACCAACTATAGGAATAGATCAAATAGAAATCCTAGTAAAAGAAGTAGTTAAATTCAAAACTCATATGACAGAAGTAAACTCAGGGTTTGAATTCTCATTTGATCCTCTTGTAGCAGAAATTGTTGACATTCACTCCACCAATCAATAGAGATCAAAATGGTCCATTGATGGTTATATATTGAGCAAGAAACATAGGATGATAAAGGTATTGAAGAAGAAGGTACATGTGCTTACTGTTCGCAAAGAAAATGTGAATGGGGAGAACAAAGATTTGGAGAAACTCTGTATTAAGATGCATAGTAAAAATAGCATGCTAAGTGTTAAGAAGGAGAAGTTTCAGAAGCTAGAAAAGGATTGGATAAAGCGAGCAAAATATTATGCTTAACATAACAAGATCTTTAAAAGGTAAATTGAAATGGTCAGAAGCACGGAGGGAGAGAACTTGAACATTTCAATTAATACAGCAGGGCTCTAGGCCACAACCTTGGATTTTTGAAATTTTGTAGTGTATCTTATGATTTGGCTTGCACGAGGACATGCAAGAAGGTCATTGTGGGGGAGTTTTGATCCTCCATTTTATTTAGGTTTTCATACTCTTTTGCGGAATACCTCTCATGCCTAAGCCAAGTGTTTATAGTTTTTATTATCCTTTTTATGTATTTTTGGGCTATTAAAGAGGCACTCAGAGGTAAAATTTTAATGATCTATAAGTTCTCTTTGCTTGGATAATTTGGAAGGATTTGGTGGGAAAATGTCACTAATAGTAGTCTCCCCTTCTGGCAGGTATACAGTTCCTGTTCCAGCAGTTCAGTTCTTGTTCCAATAGATCAGTTCCTATTCACATAATACATATCCTGCTCTCACCTCCATGATTATCACACATCCATTTTTCATGATGGAAAATGAGCATACAGGTTTTTAAGAGTAAATATCCAAGCTGGGGATGTGTTCCCTAAATCACACCCAAATTTTCAAAATCAATGTGTAGGTTTAAGCTCAAAAGTACAAAGTAAAATCATTTCTAGAAATTATAGAGTTTGTTTGCAATGTGTTATTTGAGTGAGTATTTCACGATTTAGTATCAATCATAATGTTTATATGGAGCATAAGGACTGGTGGAAATCTAGTTGAATAAAAAAAATCCTTATTTTGGTTTGGAATCAGTTCGAGACTCTAAAAATTGTATATGTTATTTGAACCTCCAATTAGTAGACAACGTTGTTATAAATAGGGAGACTATGTACTAAGGAGAGGGATTAGAATTAGATTTCAGAACTGTGTTTTGGCAGGAAAAGCTTGATTTTGTTAAGGAAGGAAGGGAGGAGTCAGTGTGCCCGGTGGGATGATCCCTAGAGAAGACCACTGGAGAAAATATTTCATTGTTTGATGTCTATGTAAACATGACTTCATTATTATTAGAAGATAGCATATAACTCATGTTTATTGTTCTTTTGAATTCTTTGGGACTGTGATTCAATCATTTCAAGGGTAGTGATTTGGGTGGTTTGGGCCTACCAGCCAGTCTATTTCCGCACACCTCTTATGATTTCTCTAAGTTTCATTTGATCAATGCATAAGTGTGAGAGTGTGATTAAAGTAGAAGTTTGTAATATTATTTTATAATTCTCCTGTATGCTTTGATATTAAACTACACAAGCTTCATTGATGAGTTTTATGGTATGGTTACTCTCTTGGATTTCATTCCTCCTTAGTATATTGAGATTTTATATTTAAAATGAAAACATAGTATATTTAGTGAGTGTCCTTATTACTGAATTTCTCATGCACATTATTTGATCTGATTCAGTTTATTACATTACGAAATATACTTTCATTTTGCATGCATTCAATGATTTCCTCGTATTAGTTGGAATGAAGTTGGTTAATTCTTGCTAGTTTATTTCATGCTTCCTATTGCAACATAGTAGTAATCCTTTAAGAGGGTTTGCATTTTTTATTTCCTTAATGGTTTGTCAATTTGAATCTACAATCCCTTATCCCCTTGAAAATTGAGGTAGACCTTCTGCAGGAGTCACTCAACCCACAAGAGGAGCCAGAAGTTGATTTACAGTGTGCTTGCTTTATTTTGAGATGTCTTGTTACTTTTGTTGAATGATGCATTTTTATTTTTATTTTTTCAGGATCTTTTTTTTTATTCCATGGATCCCTTAGGTGTTCTCCTCGCATATATTATGCTACGCCTCGAAGTTTACCAACCAAGATTGAAAATTTAAATGTTGGTGTAAATCTTGGATTTATACCACTCAACAATAGCTAGTTGGCATCCTTATTTATTTAAATCATTGGTGACCTAATATTTATTTCACTATTAGTTTGGTTTATAGTCTTATGTAGGATCTTGGATAAATCCATAGAAAAGTTGCAAAAGAAATTTTTAGGTTAAGGGTACCTCTCATTTTCATAACAAATACAATTGATGTTTAGATTTATTAGTTGGCTCCATAGAATTCGAGTAGGTAAGCAACAATGATGATACTAATTTCACTTTTGGATATATGTATTGCCTTAATTCTAGACACATTTTTGTTCATGCAAGAACCAATGTGTAGTCTCTCTATAACTATGAAGTCTAAATATTGTGGAGTTGTTAATGCAGGGATGGAGGTAATTTAGATTAATCAATTTTTGGCATGGCTCGGGTTTCTTATTAATACCGCAACTACTATTTATTACATAGAGTAAAATTTTGGTTGTTTATAACCCTATTACATGCAGTAAGATGAAGCATGTCAAACTTCATGTTCATTAATTGAGGAATTTAATTGAAGAGAAGGTATCACATTTTGATATGGTATAATAGAGGATATTATTGTCAAAATATTTATGAAGGCATCGGAAGAATCTAAATTTGGTAATCTACATGGTATACATTGCCTTCATTAAGATACAACTATGCAGGAGTGGGGTGTCCTAAAATGTGATTTCACCTCCTAAACCTTTAGAATAATGTGTTTACTAGGAGGTTTTGGAACCTAAGGTATTATTGGTTTATCAAAACGCTTGAGCTTTAGGATATGTTCAGTAGAAGGATAGACCAATAGAGAATAAACTAACAAGAGTCTCTCAATCAAGTGGTCGACAAGTTTAGTAGTTTATCATATGATTGACTGTGTCATTGACAGTGACTAAATGATTGGGATAACTTTTGTAGTTGTCTAGTTGAAAAAATATAATTGAGTGGAATATCTAACTAGCTAATAAAAAAAACCAAATTTTGTGAAATGGTCGGAACTATCAATTCTCATTTCAACATTGAATCTTCTATAATCCAAGGGAATTGGTTAGATTCATATACTAAACATAAAATGCCTTATGGGTTGAATATGTATGGTGAATTATATGGTGACTCATATCGATCATGTGTTAATGAGTTATCTCACTATCATGCATTGAGAATAATCACAATGTGTTGTTCGTAAGTGTTGTAATGATAAATTCTATTATTTGTTATTTATTTAGGTTCATTCTAAAGCAATTTTTCATTCATTAAATGAAAATATTTCTAAGTGACCCAATGAATAATTTTATTGCACTAATCCAAACTTTCAGTGATTCAAATATAACAAATACCATTTCCTAAAACAAGTCACTCGTTTTCATAAGCTATGAAAAAAAAGTGTGATAGCCTGATGACTTATTCATAAATTCTAAAAGAAAATTAAAATTCATTTTTATTGAATCAATATCGCCCAAATATTTTGAATTAATAAAGTATCTCACTTGAGATTCCTTTGAATTGATGAAAATATGTCTCATTCTTGAATAGGATATGAAAGGTAATCCTAAATTCACTTCAAAGGGTATAAAACATTCAAACCTTGTGACTCAAATTATATTTAGATTCATCTTTCTCATATCCTTTGGGACATAATTTTAAAGTGATAAATTAGTAATATATTTCATTGATATGCAATAATATGAGGGGTTTTATCAACCCTAAACATATGCCCTTAATTTCTTTAAGAAAGTAACATGTTATGAATAAAAAAACTTGAAAATTTTAAAACTTTGTTGAATACAATCAATTATAGGGGGGAACCTCCTCAAAAATGAATCCAACATATACGACAATATTTTTATTGTACAAATGAATATTTTTTATTATAAATTTGAGATAAACAGACATGATGTAACCAATCACTAAACCAGTGTAAAAAGTAATGTTTATTAGGGCTTTATCATAGGGGACCAAGGGAATTAACATATCCCCCCTCTTTTAAAAAATTTTATTTTCCTTAAATATTGTAATTAAGTGCGTTCCTTCATAAACTACTCATTTTCCCAATTACATTCTTCTAGAGGCATATTAATCCACTAGATTAGGTACTCTCTAATGGTCCCATTCTTAAGATATAGAGAGAGATAATATACAACTTTCATGGGTTTAAGAATCAACTTCCCTTTTTCATTATGGAAGTTCTACATGCTCTACCATATTTTTTCCCAAAACCATTTTCAATAAAGATACATGAAAAGCTTATGAATTTGACAAGGAAAGTATGACTCATACACCACATCCAATCATTTGAATAGTCTTATGGGTTCCATAAATTTTTGGAATTAATTTTCTATTCTTCTTTTTCTTCATTGAATATTTTTATAATTGTGTAGTCTTATAAATAGATAATAACCATCCTCTAATTGACTTTCATTTTCATGTTTATTTGTTTATCACTTCATCTTCTATTACACCATTTGAAGTTTTTCATTTAGAATTGTTGAAAATTTTATAGTCCTATGCACATGTGACTTTATTTCCTTTAATTTATAGTTATTTTTTTTAAATTTATGAGACACTAGAAGTTGGGTATCCATACAATGCTTCAAATGGGGATAATTTAGTAGATGTGTCGTAAGTATAATTGTACTACCATTATTCAAGAGGAATCCACTTCATCAATTTCGATATCTTGTTTGATAAGTAATATGATAAATAACCCTTTAAATTACCTAGAGATACACTTTGTTATACATATTCTCACTGGTTGGTGTGTGGAAATCTATAAAGTAATGGTTGCCCCAAAATAAGCCAAAGGAAATCACCCACAACATGGAGAGAAGTATTTGGGATTTATTAGTGACCACTTTAAAATTAACTCACCTAGAACTCGATAATAGGTTGAGAAATATCTCAAGCAAACATTGAAATTGTTGGAAATCCAAGAATCAACATAATTATAACCTAAAAATGGTTGGAATTTCCAAATTTTTTATTCCTTCAAGTACTAAAATTAAAGAATAAATCCACACTAGTGTCTAGTTCCAAAAAATTTCCAAAGGAATATAAGTTGTATATATTAAATATTGATTAATCTTCAACATAATTAATATGAGATGTTCAACATGCTAATTGTATTTCCATATTTGTTGTAGTTGGTTATTAAATAACATTAACAATAGGTGTTTATAAGGGAGTTGAAGTAGGTTCCTTTAGTCGTTCCATAAAACTATCTTATATATTTCCTTTTCAATCTTTTTACTCCATAAATTCCATTATAATGGAAGGAGATATTGTCACAGAGGGTCAGGTAAGGGTGCCTTGACTCGGTCAAGTTGAGTAATGATTGAGCCACTACAAAGGGATGGAGCATGTTAAGCCAATCCACCTTCCATTTCCTAAAAAATAGTCATTGAAATATACCTCTTCAAGTTCTACAAAGCTTTACCATATTCTAAGAATGTTAGTAGTCTTTATATTCAAAGAATTTGACACCATTCATTCACTGAGCTTCAAAAAATGCTTCGAATTAGAAAAGTATTTGACCTATTTAATACTATAATAACATCTATAGTTGATGATATTGTAAAAATAAAGAAGTCCACTTTTGTTAATGTGAAAACCTATTTAAAATATCCATAAGAAGATTGAGTTTCTTAATCTCAAATCACAAATCCAATAAGATGAATTATAACAAAGGAATCAACACTCTGAACTAGTCTTTTTTCATATTCTCTATTCGAATTTGAGTAAGGCTCCTATAAGATAATAGCACATGAGCATATAAATGATGCCATTTAATTAGTATATTCAAATGAAGATGAATAATTTATGCTTACACTTCCCAAGTGACATTTTTTTAGAGATTTTTTGGGCTTAATTTTCAAAGGAAATTTTTTGGAGGTATTTTTTAAAGTGACGTGTTTTAAGAGATTGGACTTAATTTTCACTAGACATTTTTTGGAGGTATTTTTTAAAGTGGAATTTTTTGACAATAAGTGTTTTGTGTTGAAATAAATCTTTTATAATGATTTTTTAAAGTGACTTTTTTTCTAACTTTTTAAATGAATTTTTTTTGCAGGACTTGGAAGGAAATATTCTAATCTTCATTTCATTTTTAAAAGACATTATTTTGGTGGAATTTTTAAAGTAATTGTTTTGGGTTGAAGTGTGTCTTTTGTGAAAAATTTTAAAATGAGTTTTTTTTTTTTTAAATTAAATCTTTTGTGATGCTTTTTTAATTGAGTTTTTGTCTAAATTTTGATGTAGTGATTTTTTTTTACAGGATTTTGAAGGAAATTGTTTGAGTTTCATACTAAATTATCATGTGAAATAGAAGGAATTGCAAGATAAAATATGATTGAACAAGAGACCCTAAGGAAAGTAGAGAACAAGTGAGATAATATCACAAAAAACGAGAGAGAATAATGCTCAAATATTGAAATGGAAAATTAACCTCAACTAGAAGTTGAAGCAGGTATGTGTTATCACTCCAATAATTCTCAAGGGTTGTGCATATTTTGGTTTAAAGAATATTAGAGGTAACCACAAACCTACTTTTAAGCCTTAGGATCTAGCCTTCCTAATGCTCAGAGAGGACTTTCTCTATATGATTTATATTTGTTGATTTTAGTTGATTTTAGGCTAGTTATGTAGGATAGCTTGGGATTTTGATTTTGGATTTGGTGTGGTGGTGGAATCACTAGTTCAAATGGATAGATGTAAGTCTGAATTCCATTGGGAAATTGGAGTCAAAGTGTCAAGTAGTCAGACAAGAATCAAGGTTCTAAAGGGAAGTGTTCACAGGGAAAGATAGCTAAGTTACTTTAGATCCTTAGGTTGATGGTGAAAATGGTTTCAATCGGGATGAGAGAGCAATTAATGATTCTTAGATCCGGATAATGAGTGAAAAGACAGAGTTAAATCGAAACTAGGGAGAAATTAAGAATTCCCTAATCTAGATATCAGTAGAAAACATGAAAATGACATAACAATTCAAGACAGAGTGCTTTTAAACATATTCTGAAATAACATTCCTGTTATATATTTAGATTTAGAAAAACATACGTATTGTGAAAACTTTAGATAAAAACAAAGAACATTTGAGAATGCTTCATTGAAGTGGTCCAACACATGAATCCTGTAATATAATCTCTTTATTGCTCAATCCAATCTACTAACTTGAAAATGGTACAAAGAACCCTTAGGTTTTAGCTCAGCACACTACAGAAATGTTTAGCAATTCATCCACCCTCAATACTTCGAAATGTGAAGTATTTATACAAAAACTCTTAGAAAATATCGTGAAACAAACTTAGGAATTATTCAAGGAAAAATAAATATCTTCATATGTGAAGATAGATACAGCTATTCAAGTAATGAAAGTTGTCCCTGCTTTTATTGAATTTGTTGTTTGCTCAACGAATTCTGCTATTGAGTGTCTTTCACATTGGCATCGTTAACTTTGAACTCTGTTTTGACTTTAAATATTTTGACTTTCACCTAATACTCTTTAAACTCTGATACTCTTTGACTGTAATTTTTTTTTTTACTGCAAATTGTTATTGCTCTATTTTGTAACTGTAAAACTACCTGCTCTGTTTTATCTTTGTACTATTGTTCTTTATTTGACTGCCCTGTTTTACTGTTGTTATTTTCACTGTAAATCTGTCAATTTCTCCGAATTCTCTACATCTGGTAACTTAATTTTCATCATCCTAATGAATATCTCATCGGTCTCTGTATATTTTGAAAAAATAGGCTTGTTGATGAATAGGTGTTTTACCTCATGTTGCAGGAAAAAAATATTTTATAAACTCTTCTAGAGAACTTTCCTAGTTGGAATTCATTGTGAAGAAGGAAGGTTGGCTTGATCCTTGGCCACTTCTCTCATTTTCTTATCATAATCCTCTTGTTTCATCAATTTGTAATATTTAACCAGTGGATTTGGCAAGCCTTTATGTCTCAGAATATCAAACTTCATCATACATCTATTTATGCCAAGATCCATGTTTTGGCATTTTTCTTCAAATGGAATCATTAAATTCCTTTTTGAAATTACCTTTCTGACTTCAAGAATAGTATCTGTCCTATCACTAATTCCAATCTCCTCTAATTATTTCTTATTCTTGGAATTAAGGAATTTTATGATTTCATTAGCCTCTTCTAGCTTTTTACCAAGTTCTTCTTTGATTTTTTTAATGGCTTCACCTGTTGCTTTGATTAAATCTTTTTGTTCATAGATAACCTGAATGGATGGCAAAATATCTTTGATAGATTCAATGATATTGGCCCATAACTGCTGCTTGACTTGTGCCATTGGTTCTTTCAGAGTTAAATATTTCTTTAATTTCTTCAATTTCTCTGTCAACATGTTTTCTTTTTGTTCTTCATTCTTGTGCATCATCTGAGAAATTTTCTTCTCATCCTCCAGAAATTTCATCTATTCCTTAAGTTTGTTGATTTCATTTGACTGAATGGACACTTCATGCATTTCTTTAAATAAGTTACTTGCTTCATTAGTTGGATGTATTGTTGATGTAGATGACTCTGTTGCTAAAGTAGTTGCTGAGGTGACAGGAAGTGTTTTATCCATTAGAACTGAAGGGGCCAATGATTCTTCTAATGTAGATGGAAAAACAGTTGTGAATATAGGAATAGCAGTGACAGGGACTTCTTTCGATCTTGCCTTTTTCTCTTGCACTAGCTTATCCATTCATTTTCCATTTCTTTTAATTGGGAAGTCAACTAAAGGATGAGGTTCATCATCTCATACTTTTTATTTGCATCTTTTAATACTTCCTTTTTTTGAGGATGTTCAGTAGAAGGAAGTTTTTTTTGCTTCTTTAATGCAACAATGTCTGCATTTTTCTTCTTTATCAAGTCACTGCAACTTTGACATTTGTTGGATCATATACTACTTCAATAATAAAATATTCCAGTGATTTGATTATGTTATCCTTAGCCTGTGAGGATGCCTTCTCTAATTTGAGCTTATCTCTAATGTTCCCTAGAGTGTTTTGGAGCTTATGTACACTCATGGCTTTATTTGTCATTATAGAATACAACATTTCACCAGCTCGTTTATGAAATTCTATTTGGTCAATTGGATGAAAATCTTTTGCTTGAACTTCACATGTTGTCTTTTTATAATCTTTTGATGGTTTGGGATGCTTGAATTTTGGCTATAAGAAGATCATCTGCATCTTCTTAGTCTTGTAGTAAAATGTAGAAAGTAACCTACTCTGATCATTGGGTGACTACTACCAATACTGTGTGTATGTATCAGCCTTTAAGGCTTCATTTCTGATCTTTATTTATTAGAATTTCTGCATAATATCCATCTCTTTCTATGCTGGTTTGCTGGATAAAGATACTTCAATGCTGTGTTGTTTCTGAATAATCTGAGTTTTTGATACTGAAGTCTAATGAGCTTCTTCAGAAACTGCAGCAGGTGCATTATCTTTCACCACTATATCTGTGTCAATTACTTCAATTGTTTCTACTTTCTCATTTACAGGATTTAATTTTGGCTTCTTCTTGTAGATCATTTTGAATTTTGTTTCAGTGGTAGTTTCTAAAGTGTATGATCCTTCTTCTCTAACTCTTTTTGAGTTCCTATCTTCTTGGGCTGGAGTTTACAATATTTCACTAGTATCACCTTGCTTATCTACCTCTTTCAAAGTGTTCTCCAACCATTCAGACTAATTGGAGTATTTCTCAATGTCTGGCTTTGACTCATGCACATAAGGAGTTAATTTACATTTAACTCTCAATTTTCTTATTACTCCTAAAGGATCATAGTACCATTGAAAAATTTGAATGAATTTGAACTCCTGCCAATAATTTTCTGCCTGTGGACCTGCATCTCTGCTGTTGCAAATAAAAGGGTCAACCTGATTCTTAATTTTAAATTGTGTCTTCTTTTTAGCTACCAAGAAATTTATTGCATCAGAATTAAGGATCTTCTTGATATATTCAAGGGAAAATAACCTCATTGGGAGGTATTTAGGCAGCTTATATGGAAGAATATTAGATCCATATACTCTAATCTCTGTGTGGTTTTGATACAAGTACCAATCTCCTATCCTACTGTGTTCAGATCACTGCATGAAATTTTTAATTTCCTCATTGACTCTTGGTTGAATGTTGTTGTTCATCATGTTTCATATTGGATGGATGAAAGATTAAATGAAATCTGTTTATTTGAATTATGTTGAATCCTTCCTGAGTAAGGAAGTCCAAAATATTACTGACTGTGGATTACCTTCAACATCTAGTTTCTGAAGGTTGCTGGAAAAAAATTTAGACTGGAAATATAGAAACATGTGGAACATGACTAATGAATACTTGAAAATACCTTCTTCAGGAATTTTAAGAAGTTGTTCATGCATTGTGTTAGCAAGGTAGTGATAAAAATTGAAAATGGTAGTAGTAGGCTCACCAGGTCTGAAAGTAGACAAGAAACCTAATACTGAAGCATCAACATGCTCATCTATGAAGTAACCCAGAATAGAAAACAACATTGAAATGATGTGTCTAGTTCTCTTAGAAAATATGGTTGCTATGTAAGGAGGATTTGTTTTGGGAGTCTCTACAGATGAAGGAATGAATGTTTGAAATATCTGGAACCTCTTGGGGAAGTCTAGATTCAGGTATAACTGTGTAAGGGCCTCAATAGATAGAGGAGTTTCATCTGGTATAGGTTGGATCTACAACATTTGGTTAATTGAATCAGCTGTGATAGTGAACATAATTTCTTTACCAGGGGTTATTAGCACTCTTTGGTCAGGGAAATAAAAAATTTGAGAGAGTATAATCACTTCTGGGCACTAGAAAGTCTATGGGACAATGTACTTTGGAAAATTAGACTCCCAATTTAAAAATTTATCAGCTTGGTCAATGGATTTGTCATGGCTCCAGCAGTGGAGCTAAAGAATGTTAAATTCAGTGACACGGTCACTAATTTTAAAGTCTCTATCTACTAAGGGGGTGTGCTATACATCTACAATAGGAAGTTGCAGGGAATTGATAGTTACTATTCCTTGAGAAGCCATTATTTGTGTGATTTATCAATTAATTACTCTTTCGACTTAGGAAAACAAGTTCAAGCCTTTCGGAGCGCCTCTGAAAAATTAATATAGTCAGCAGAAGGATTTAGGATGAAACAGGGGTTTATCCTCTAGTCTACAAAGGTTTAAACTGATTCAATTAATCAAATAATATTGTCTGTGCTCAAAAATAATATCAGGACCTTATAAATCCTATGAAAAGCATACTAGAGTCTGCAGAAAAAGGATTGGAAGGAAATAGGGGCTTTATTTTGGTTTGTAGAGGCTCATAAATGATTCAATTACTTATTACTATCTTGCTGTAAGTACATGCCTTGGTATTTTAGGAATACCTAGAAAAATGAATTTTTGTTGATTGCAAAAGGGGTTTTGAGGTTCCGGAAGCTTTCTCAGGCTTCACTTGTCTTTATAGTGATTCAGATGAATTCTGCAGTATCTTTGGCAAAACATTTGTTGAATTCTGGTAAAAAGAGATTGAAATAAGATCGGTAGCAATTCTTTAGATCAGTAATAGGTCGTCAATGGCTTCGTTTGGATGAAATTGTAACAGAAATGGTGAAATGCACAAAAGGGCGGTCTTTCTGAGTTTTTTAACCAATAGTAGTTAATCATTAATGCACAGGGTTAATTCCAATGGAGGTGGTTTTCGTAATGGGCAAGAATATAACTTGTGTTTTTCGAATCGGCCGAAGGTGGTAGGTGGTAAATGTTTTGAGCATGCGATCGAATGGAATGTTGACACGTTGCAAGGGGCGAGGCTCTAAAAACAACTCATTTCGCAAGGTCAGGGTGTGCTTAAAGATTTGGCTATCGGGGATGCGATAGGAGATATGAGCCATCGGACCTGATGGGTATAGATCTGACGGTTGGAAAATAGCGAGGAACTATCGAGATTTGATAGGTGTGGGGCCTGGGTATTAAGTTATGTGATGGAATATGTATGGTTTAATATATATGGTCAGGATTGATAATGAAACTTTATATTAAATATAATATAAAGGGATGGAAATATATATATATATATATATCTGTGTGTGTGTGTGTGTGTGTGTGTGTGTGGGAATTATTTAAATACAGGATTAATATATATAAGGGGAGCTAATATATTAAATTTAATCATGGGGTTAAATGAACATGTGCAGAATCTATATACTTAGTTTTGATGTTTAAACAAAATGTCGAAGATGATTTAACACTGGAGCCCAAACATTTTATTTAATTTTTAGACTTAGGATAAGGGGTTTTTTGGGATTTATAAATGAAAAGGGAAGTTAATAAAAAGGATTTTAATTTTTCCAAAGGAAAATTTGTTTTAAACTAGGGAAAGGGTATTTATATAGGGAAAAATAAATGATGTAATGGGGAAAAATTAAAATGGAGGGGAATGGTTATTTTTACAAGGAAAATGAGTTTGAGAAAGAAGTTGGTAATATGAAATGATCAATTTCTGCTATCCATGCTTTGTAAAAACTACTTTTACCTACCCATCATCTACTCTAACATTTTTTTCTTCTTCATTTCTTTGGGCGCATTTGACCTTGCCAACCGTTATTCATTTTTCTTTTAACATCAAACTATCTAATTCTAACCTTATTACTTCCATGAGATCAGATTAAACTGTTGAGCTCCTTATTATTCTCTACCTAAATACTGATTTTCCAAGATTAAACAGTTTGGGTAGATCTTTATTCTCTATATATCAGCATAAAATTTAAAACATGAAATGTCAAGGTTAAGCAGTTTGACCTTCATTGATTGTGGCATTTTTGATAATTTGCACACAATCTTATTTTACAAATTAAAGTAAAGATTAGTGGCATTTAAATTTTCATCACTTTCATGATCTATTTTATTTATTTATTTATTTATTTATTTTGTTTGGCTTCATTTTTTGTATTTTCTTTTATCTTTTTTCTTTCAGTCCTTGATTTTTCTTTTAGGACTTTCACCCTCTTTACATTTTTTATTTTTAATGTGGGAAAACAATTTTTTAGAAAGAAAATTATGTACATATTACAAGACTAATCATAGTCAATTCAAAATTATGAATCATATTATTATAGGACCCTAACAGTGGCTCCACATGGGGATGGAATTTCCTGGTGAAATGTCAAGAAATTTAAAATCGGTAGCCTTGAACATTGACTGTGTTTTGCCTTGGAAGTGTTTTCTGAGCTCTACATTATTCATACTTATGATATCTTGTCTTTCAAAGCTTAGGGCCTTCTCTTCGAGCTTCAATTTTGCAAGAAAAACATCCAATCCATTCTAAACTCTGCAATGTTATGTACAATGAGCAAAGTAAACAAAATGAGTTAATGTTAATCAGGGGAATAGTAATGCTTCAACATTCTACCATTGATCGGTCCACCTGGTAGATCTCGTCCATCCAACTCCTTAAAAAATAATGCATTGTTACCTCTGTAACCATAAATGACATAGGGACCTTTCCATAGGAAATCAAATTTACCATGCTTACCTTTATCTTCTCTCCTGGAATCCCACTTAAGAACTTTGTCACCTATGTAAAAAATTTCTTCCTTTGTCTTTTTTTCAAATAACTTTTTAATCTTATCTTGGAAAGCTTCTGACTTGACATAGACTTCTTCCTTGGTTTGTTGCAAGTGTATGGTCTGATTTATCCTTCTCTTGATATCATTGGTTTCTACCTGAATTTCTTGGATCATCTTCATCACTCGTACTCCTAAAGAGGATGTAAAAACAACATCCATCCCATATACAAGTTGATAAGAGGATATACCAATGGACTTCTTTGTGGTGAGTCTATCTGCCCATAAGGCATTAACTAACCTTTTGTTCCAAGTCTTTTTATTGTCTTCTAGTAGTTTCTTGATGATATTAACAAGGTTTTTATTGGAGGATTCGACAAGTCGATTACCTTGAGGGTAATAGAAAGTGGAATGGCCAAGGCTATTGTGGTATTTCTTACAGAAGTCAATCATTTTATTAGACTTGAAAGCCACTGCATTATCAATAACGAGCTTTTGAGGGCATCCAAATCTAGAGAGTATATTGTTTTCTAAAAATGAGATTATGAAAGAATCAATGGATTTCCTAGAAGGAATGCCTTCTATCCATTTGAACAAATAGTTTGTGGTTGTCAAATTCTATTTGTGTTGGATTGAGGAGGGTGGGTGAATTTCACCAGTGAAGTCTAGACCCCATTGCTAAAATGGCATTTCTGTGGAGATGGGTTTAAGGGGTACAGGTAGTATTTTTTTCTTCCCTTCAAAGATATGGCATTTGTGGCAGGAGGTCACATACTTTCTTACATCTCCAAAAAGTGTAGGCCAGTAAAAACCAGCCCTCAAGATTTTGTCTGTAGGTGACTTCTAGTAAATATGTCCTCCACAATCACCTGCATGAAATTCTTCCATAACTTTATCAGCTTCATATTTAAGTAAACAATTCAATAAGATGCCACCATGATATTTCTAAAACAGATCATTATCTATAATACAAAATTTCATTTCTTTTAACTTTATAAATCTAGCTTTAGTTCTTGATAATCGAGGAGGAGCTTGTAAATTTAGTAATACAAATATGATATCTACATAACATGGTGAATCTGAAAAAGCTTCACTGATTTGTGGAGTCCCCATATCTTCCTGATCATCTACTTGGGCAATAAAATTTATATCTAAGGCCTGACAGCTTGATTGAGCCATGAGTTTGGCTAAACCTTGTCCTTTAATAAGTTTGGTGGGCTTAATTTCCATGTCATATTCTAAAATTGTGGCAATCCATTTGCCTCTCTTGCCATCAGGCCCATTCTGAGTCAAAATGTCCTTCACTACTGAATTTGAAACATATGCAATGATGTGTGAATATAATATGTACACTCTAAATTCTTTTATAGCCTTCACTAAAGCTAGAGTCTGCTTTTCCATTATGTTATACTTTATTATGGAATCTCTAAGTGATTTTTTGAAAAAAGCATTGGGTTGTTCATAGCCCTGATCATTCTTCTGCAGTAAGACTGCAACAATAGTATGTTCTGAAGCAAAAGAAAAAATAATGAAATCTTTTTTGAAATCAATACTTATTAGGAATGGTGTTTTTGTAAGGGCTTGTTTGATTGATTCAAAGGATTTTTTACCCTCTACTATACATTTCTTTGTTAAGTCTTTCTTTAACATGTTATTCAGTTCTCTAATTATTTCTGCTAAGTTTGAAATGAATCTTCTAAGAAAATTAATCTTACCTAAGAAATCCTGCAATTCCTTAATATTTCTAGGATGGCTTATGTTCAAAATGGCCTCTATTCTAGTTGGGTCTATCCTAATTCCCTCTTTTGATATTATATGTCTTAATAGTTTTCCTTCTTCAAGTCCAAAGAGAGTCTTTTTGGGATTCAAAGAAATACCAAATTTTATGCATTTGACAAACACTTGTCTCAAATGATCTAGATGTTCATTATCAGTTTTTTAAAATATATTTATATCATCTATATAAATTACAAGAAAATCATGAATTTCTTTGGCAAAAGCTATATCCATATCTCTCTGGAATGTGGCTCATGCATTCATTAATCCAAAAGGAATTTTCAAATACATGAAAGTACCCCATGGAGTAGTAAATTTAGTCTTTGGTCGGTCTTCTGGCTGAACTAAAATCTGATTATACCCAGAGACTCCATCAAGTAACGAAATCCTAGATGATCTAACTACCCTCTGTAAAATATGATCCATCTTTGGGAGAGGGTAGTTATCTTTTAGGGACACCTTGTTTAAATTACGGAAATCAACACAAACTCTGATTTCCCCTGTTTTCTTCCTAGTGTGAACTAAGTTTGAAACTGAATCAGAATATTTGATAGGTGCAATGATCTGAGCTTCATACATCCTCTTTACCTATTTTTCAATTAAAGGAATTAGAACTGGATTGATTCTTCTAAGCTTCTATTTAAAAGGTTTTTGATCTTCTTTGATAGGTATTTTGTGTTGTATTATGCTAGTGTGATAAGATTTTAAGTCTTCATAACTCCATCCAAATACATCCTGAAATTCCTTAAACACAGCTATGTATTTCAGTTTTTCTTCTTGAGGTAATGCTTCAGAAATTTTGATGAGTTTACGCCTTTGTTATATTCCTATATTGCATTCTTCTATATCTGATCTTAATGGTTCCATCTTTGGTATTCTTGCAACATCATTTGAATCAAAAATATCTTCTAATGGGGCTAATCCCTTAGGTAAAAAGTTATTCTTAAGGTTTAAAATTTCAGAATCATCATCTGCTAATTATTAAATTTCTACCTTTTCTAGTTTGTCTATTTCTACTTGAGTAAATTTAGTGGGTTCAGTAAAATCTAAATTATTTACATCTATCTCACTGTCTATTTTATCATCTACTTTAAAATTTGTATCTATGTTACAATTTTGGAATTCTCTTTCTGCATTCATAAAGTGATAGATTTGAGTATCTTGTGTGAAATTTTGCAATATTTTAAGTTGTCTGGTATAGTGGGCATGTGCCTTACCTCTGTTGTATATTGGTGATTGGGCTGAAGAGGTAGATTGCAGGTGCTAGCAAAAGTTTCTAAACTGTATGCTTGTATGTTCTGTTTTCTAGGAATTACAACAAAGTCACATTCAAGAAATTTTTTAATTAGATCTAATATTGTTTCTCTGTATTGGCTTAATCTAGGATTATATATATAATATTATCCTCTAATTTGTTTTACAATTAAGTCAGAGACTCCCATGATAGAAACTCTTTTGCCTCCTAAATTTCTAACAATCTGTCGTCCTAAAATCAAAGCTTCGTACTCTGCCATGTTGTTTGTACATTTGAAGTTTAATCTAAAGGCATGGCCTTCTGAATGATTGGTTTCCATGTTATGAATCCAAACTCCTGCTCCTGCTCATAATTTTTTCACTGATCCATCAAAGTCTAAGTGCCACATTGATTCATGAAATATGTTGTCACTCTCCGGTTCCTTATGTTTCTGTTTAAGTTGTGTCGTTATCTATGCCAATCTATAAATTACATAAAATGAATGAGTCCATATCAGTAGGTACAAAATAAATGGGATAGTTTCAAGCTATTTCTACACTACGGACCATGTACTTCATTAGAGTATCTGTGTAAAGTTTCTTAGGTTGACCAAATACTGAAATAGTGGCATAATACATGTCTAATTATAGATATCCCTGCAGTTTTTCTCCCCATGAGTGAGATAACAACATTCCATATTTAGGAGGTATATCAGCTACTACACTATTCATGAATATACTTTTTCCAGGGTATTGGACTAAAGTGACACATAAATCTTTGATTAATCCTAAACATTTCACTTTACTAGAATCAAATGAGAAAAGATCTTTATAAGGTTTAGTGATGTCTAAATTCAAAGTTTCCATAATGGCTTTTGGCATTAAATTATGTGAGGATCCTGAATCTAGCATAGCATTATGTAAAATTTGGTCATGAACATCCGAGCTAATGTAGAAAGGAGGAACTCCTCCTTCTTGGTGTTTTCCATTTACCTCACGACCAAACATTAGTTTTCGTTGGCCATCACTTAAATTAACAGAGTATCCTCCTTCATTCATGTTTAATGTGTCAGTGATCTGTGATCTGTATAAATCATGTTTTACCAATTTTGTCAAAGGAATTGGTATCTTCATTTTGGGAATTTCAGTTTGGATGTTGAATGGTGCTTCTGTTTTTCCTAACTGAATGACTTCTTCTTTACTAGATGTAGTTAGAGTGTGTTTCTCTTCTTTTTCTACAGTTGTTTTTTCATTTTCTGTTTTTTTTCCACTGTTTTACTATTTTTTATCTTCTTTTTAGGCACAGTTTGAGTTGCAGTGGTAACTTTGGCAGTTTTTGAAATTTCAGCAACTATTTTGGTAGTAGTTGTTTTAGGATCAACTGATTTGGGATCAGCAACAGATGTTTTTGGATCAGAAGTTGTTATTTTAGCAAAAAAATTTGTCATAGCAGCAACAATTTTTTGATGATCAGCTGGTGTTTGAACAACAGTATCTGTAATGTCAACAATTTTAGGACTAGGTGCAATTTTTGGACTAGAAATTTTCTAATTAGGATTTGAATTTTTTTGATTTGAAACAGAGTTTTGTTGGGTTTCCCTAGGGATAATTTGCAGTACTTTGGTTGTATGAGCTTCTATTGATTTCTTGGTATGATTTTGGGTAGATTTCTTAGTAGGGGATTCTACATTTTTCTTACTCCTAAGGTTATATTGCTTGTGAACTTCATTAATGGAAAATTCATAACCTTGCTTATAATCAAAAGACTCCCCAGATTCTAATTGTAACTGTTGTAATTCATATAATCCATGTTCTTCTTGTGTAAGAAAAATAGTATTATCATCCTTAATTCCCATTAGATTAATCTGAGTGTCTTCATCATCTTCATTTTGGTGAGAACTTTCAGCATAGTTCTCTTGGAAAGGTGGTCTTATTGTTTGATCAAGTGCTCATTCTCTAGATTTACCAGTGTTGGTGTTTTTTCTAAAATTGGGATTTCTTGGTTGAGGGACTTCTTGTTGATTATCCCACTGTGGTTTAATTTCCATACTTTATAGTCTATCCATCATTTTATCCATGGCTTTTGCTAAACTATCTAATTTTCTATCTGATGTAGATGTTTCCTCTTTTATTGTTATCCTTTTTTCATTTCTCGTTCTTGCTCTCTTAGCTAAAAAATTGGCTTCTACACTAACTGTTACGTTTTGCATTTGTTCTAGTGTTTCTGGGTTCCTTTCCCTCAGTTGGTATGACATATCCATATGAAAACCATCAGGAAATTTGAGTAAAGCTAGATCTGGTGGTGGTCTAATGTTTACTGGAATACCATTATAGATACTGTTGAATCTAGTACAATAGTCTTCAACTAACTCATTAGTTCCTCTTTTTATGTGTTCATACTTAGACAAAATTTGTAAAGGATTATTCTTTTTCTCCCATCTACTGATAAAAAATCTATGGAAGGCTTCTAAATCAGCAATATGATTTGCAGGCAAATCTTTAAATTTTTTTACTTCTCCAGCTAAAGTTTGGGAAAACGGTCTCATTTGGACATCAGATTCATCAATTTCATGTAGTTTGAAGTAATCAGTAATTTTGTTAACATGTTGTTGTGCAGTGCATTGACTGGTTCCATCAAATTGAGGGATTTTGCTTTGATAATCTTGGGGCATGTCATGTAACTGCCCTGGTAGGACCAAAGGAGCATATCTGGAAGCCATGGCTAAGATCCTGGCTGGACTAGGAGGTCAATGGGTGGTGCTTGGTGTTGAAGTTGAGGTACTTGCTGATGAGGTTGGGACACTAGAAGATGTACTTGTAAATGTGGTTGAATTACTTGAAGATGAGGTTGGGACACTAGAAGATGTACTTGGAAATGTGGTTGAAGTGTTGGAAAATACAACAACAGTGCTAGAGGATGAACTTGAAGTATTTGGGGATGGAAATAAAACTCTAGGTTGTAGAGGAAGCTTAGGGATGAAGGATTCTATGGAATGAGGTGTAGTGGAAATAATAGATGAGGTGGTACTAAATAAATTTGAATTTAAAAACTCTAAATGATTGGTAGAAGGCTTAGGGGTAGAAGCCTTAGGGGTATAAGAAGATAAAGCAGCCAATTCAATTGAATGTTGAAAATAATTTTCATCAAGTTCCTTAATCAAATTTGCAGTTAAAGCATCAAGTTTATCTTAAATTTGTAAGGCTTTCTCATCTGAATCAAGTGAAACAGTTTCCTTCTTAGTTTCAATAAATGAAATCATATCACGATCAATTACACTATCATATATGGCACTTTCTGATTTAGTTCTAAACAAAGATTGCTCCAAAGCTAAATCAAGTTCAATGTTTTGTAAACTTGATAATTTATTGGGAAGAGGATTTTCCTTGATCAATATATTTTTATCACCTAAACTTTCTTCTTTTTTGTTTTTCTTTAATATTCTGTCAGGATTATCTACTATTACACTAGGTTCTGGATCAGGATTAGACCTGGTATAGTAGATCCTTCTGGAAGCCAGAATCTTAGCTTTTAATGAAAATTTTACTTAACAACCCTTTAAAACAATCTTAAGGAGAAAATATAAGTAAAAATATTTCCATTAAGATTTATTTTAAACAGTGAGAACTGGTTAGTTCCCCAGTATGGTCGCCAGTATGTTATCACTCTAATAATTCTCAAGGGTTGTGTATATTTTGATGTAAGTCTAAATTCCATTGGGCAATTGGAGTCGAAGTGTCAAGCAGTTAGAGCAGAATCAAGGTTCTAAAGGAAGTTTTCATAGAGAAAGATATATAAGTTACTTTAGATCCTTAGGTTGATGGTGAAAATGGTTTCAATCGGGATGAGAGAGAAATTAAGGATTCTTAGATGCGGATGATGAGTAAAAAGACATAAGCCAATAGAAAATAGGGAGAAATTAATTATTCCCTAATATGGATATCAGTAGAAAACATGAAAATGACATAATAGTTCAAGACAAAGTTCTTTTAAACATTTTCTGAAATAACATTCCTGTTATATATTTAGATTTAGAAAAACATACAAGTATTGTGAAAACTTTAGAGAAATACAGAGAACATTTGAGAATACTTCACTGAAGTGGCCCAACACATGAATCATGTAATATAATCTCTTTATTTCTCAATCCAATCTGCTTACTTGAAAATGGTACAAAAAACCCTTAGGTTTAAGCTCAATACAACTATAGAAATGTTTAGCAATTCATCCACCATCAATACTTCGAAATGTGAAGTATTTATACAAAAAATCTTACAAAATATCCTAAAACAAACTTAGGAATTATTCAAGGAAAAATAAATATCTTCATACAAGAAGATAGAGACAACTATCTAACTAACGCAAGTTGTCCCTACTTTTATTGAATTTTCTGTTTGCTCAGTGAGTTCTGTTGTTGAGTGTCTTTCACGTTGGCATCTTTAACTTTCAACTCTGTTTTGACTTTATATATTTTGATTTTCACCTGATACTCTTTAAACTCCGAAACTCTTTGATTGTAACTATTTTTTTTACTGCAAACAGTTACTGCTCTGTTTTGTAACTATAAAATTGTTATTGCTCTATTTTGTAACTATAAAACTACCTGCTCTGTTTTATCTTTGTATTGTTGTTCTTTATTTGACTGCCATGTTTTACTGTTACTCTTTTCACAGTAAATAAGTAATTTTCTCCCAATTCTCTCCATCTAGTAACTGAATTTTCACCATCCTTCTGAATATCTCATCTAACTCTCTATATTTTGAAAAAGTAGGCTTGTTGATGAATAGTTGTTTTACCTCATCTTCCAGGTAAAAAATATTTTCAAAACTCTTGTAGAGAACTTTCCTTGTTGGAATTCCTTGTGAAGAAGGAAGGTTGGCTTGACCCTTGGCCACTTCTCTCATTTTCTTATCATAATCCTCTTGTTTCATCAATTTGTCATGAATAAACAGTGGATTTGGCAAGCCTTTCTGTCTCAGAATATCAAACTTCATCAGAAATCTAGTTATGGAAAGCTCCATGTTTTTGCATTTTTCTTCTAGTTGAATCATTAAATTCCTTTTTGAAATTACCTTTCTGACCTCAAGAATAGTATTTGTCATGTCACTAATTCCAATATCCTCTAATTCTTGGTTATTCTTGGAATTAAGGAATTTTATGATTTCATTAACCTCTTCAGGTTTCTTACCAAGTTCTTCTTTGATTTTTTGAATGGCTTCACCTGCTGCTTTGATTAAATTTTTTTGTTCATTGATAACCTGAATGTATCGCTAAATATCATTTACAAATTCAATGATATTGGCCCATTTTTGTTTCTTGACTTGTGCCATTGGTTCTTTCAGAGTTAAATATTTCTCTAATTTATTCAATTAATCTGTAAACTTGTTTGATTTATGTTCTTCATTATTTTGCATCATCTGAGCAAGTTTCTTCTCATCCTCCACACTTTTCACCTATTCTTTAAGTCTGTTGATTTCATTTGACTGAATGGACATTTCCTGCATTGCTTTAACTAAGTTACTTGCTTCATCAGTTGGCTGTAATGTCGATGTAGATGACTCTGTTGCTGAAGTAGTCGCTGAGGTGACAGGAATTTCTCTAGCCATTGGAACTGAAAGGGTCAATGATTCTACTAATGTAGATGGAATAGTAGTTGTGACTACAGGAATAACAGTGAGAGGGAATTCTTCTGATCTTGCCTTTTTCTCCTGCATTAGCTTATCCATTTATTTTAACTATGTAGTCAACTGAAGGATGAAGTTCATCATCTCATATTTTTTATTTGCATCTTGTAATACTTCCTTTGTATGGGGATGTTCAGTAGGAGGCAGTTTTATTTGCTTCTTTAATGAAACAATATCTGTATTTTTCTTCTTTATCAATTCATCTGCAACTTTGACATTTGTTGGATCATATCATACTTCAATAATCAAATCTTTGAGTGATTTGATTTTGTTATCCTTAGCCTGTGAGGATGCCTTATATAATTTGAAATTATGTCTGATGTTCCCTATATTGTTTTGGAGCTTCTGTACACTCATGGCTTTAGTTGTCATTATAGAATACAACATTTCAATAGCTTGCTTGTGAAATTCTATTTGGTCAATTGGTTGAAGATCTTCTTCTTGAACTTCATATGATTTCTTTTTATGATATGCTGATTATTTGGGATGATTGAATTTTGGCTGTAAGAAGGTCATTTGCATCTTCCTAGTCTTGTAGTCAAATGCAGAAAGTAACCTACTCTAATCATTGGGTGACTGCTTCCAATATTGTGTGTATGTATCATCCTTTAAGGCTTCATTTCTGATCTTTATTTCTTTGTATTTCTACATAATATCCATCTCTTTATTTGTTGGTTTGGTGGATGAAGATACTTCAATGTTGTGATATTTCTGAATAAAATGATTTTTGGATACTAAAGGCTGATGAGTTTCTTCAGAAACTGTAGGAGGTGCATTCTCTTTCACCACTGTATATGTGCCAATTCATTCAATTGTTTCTACTTCCTCATTTACAGGATTTAATTTTGGCTTCTTCCTGTAGATCATTTTGAATATTGTTTCAGTGGTAGTTTCTGCAGTGTATTATCCTTCTTCTTTGACTCTTTTTGAGTTCCTATCTTCTTGGGCTGGAGCCTACAAGATTTGACTATAATCACCTTGCTTATCTTCCTCTTTCAAAGTGTTCTCCAACCATTCAGACTGATTGGAGTATTTCTCAATGTCTGGCTTTGCCTCATGCACATAAGGAGTTAATTTACATTTAACTCTCAATTTTCTTATTACTCCTAAAGGATCATAGTCCCATTGAGAACTCTGACTAAATTTTAACTCCTACAAATACTTTTCTGCCTGTGGACCTGCATCTCTACTGTTGAAAATAAAAGGGTCAACCTGGTTCTTAATTTTAAACTGTGTCTTCTTTTTGGTTTCCAAGAAATTTATTGCATCAGAATTAAGGATATGCCTAATATATTCAAGGGAAAATAACCTCATTGAAAGGTATTTGGGTAGCTTATATGGAAGAATATTAGATCCATATACTCTAATCTCTGTGTGGTTTTGATACAAGTACCAATCTCCTATCCTACTCTATTCAGATAACTGCATGAACTTTTTAATTTCCTCACTGAACCTTGGTTGAATGTTGTTGTTCATCATGTTGACCATTGGATGCATGAAAGAGTCAATGAAATCTGTGTACATGAATTGTGTTGAATCCTTCCTGAGTAAGGAAGTCCAAAATATTATTGACTGTGGATTACCTTCAACATCTAGTTTCTGAAGGTTGATGGAAAATTTTTCAGACTGGAAATATAGAAACATGTGGAATGGGACTAATGAATACTTGAAAACACCTTCTTCAGGAATTTTAACAAGTTGTTCATGCATTGTGTCAGCAAGGTACTGAGCAAAATTGAAAATGGTAGCTGGAGGCTGAACAGGTGTGAAAGTAGACAAGAAACCTACTACTGAAGCATCAACATTCTCATCTGTGAAATAACCGAGAATAGAAGACAACATTGAAATGATGTGTCTCGTTCTCTCAGAAAATATGGATGCTAGATAAGGAGGATTTGTTTTGGGAGTCTCTACAGATGAAGGAATGAATGTATGAAATATCTAGAACCTCTTGGGGAAGTCCATATTCAGGTATAACTATGTAAGGGCCTCAATAGACAGAGGATTTTCATCTGATCCAGGTTGGATTTGTAGCATTTGGTTAATTGACTCAGTTTTGATAGTGAACATAATTTCTTTACGAGAGGTTATTAGGGCTCTTTGGTCAGGGAAATTATAATTTTGATAGAGTCTAATCACTTATGGGCACTGGAAAGTCTGTGGGATGACATACTTTTGTAAATTAGTCTCCCATATGAAAAATTCATCAGCTTGGTCAATGGTTTTCTCATGGCTCCAGCAGTGGAGCTAAAGAAGGTTAAATTCAGTATCAGGGTCACTCATTTTAAAGTCTCTATCTGCTAAGTGGGTATGCTCTACATCTACAACAGGAGGTTTTAGGGGATTGACAATTACCATTCCTTGAGAAGCCATTATTTGTTTTATTTATCAATTAATTACTCTTTTGACTTAGGAAAACAAGCTCATGCCTTTAGGAGCACCTCTAAAAAATTAATACAGTCTACAGAAGGATTTAGGATGAAACTGGGGTTTATCCTCTGGTCTACAAAGGTTTAAACTGATTCAATTGATCAAATAATAATTTTTGTGCTCAAAAATAATCTCAGGACCTCAGAAATTCTGTGAAAATAGGACTAGGGTCTGTAGAAAAAGGATTGGAATACAAATGGGCATTCTTTTGGTTTGTAGAGGCTCCTAAATGATTCATTTACTTACTACTCTTGATGTAAGTAGAGGCCTTGGTATTTTAGGAATACCTGGAAAAATGAAGTTTTGTTGATTGCAGAAGGGGGTCTGAGGTTGCGGAAGCTTTTTGAGGCTTCACTTGTCTTTATAGTCCTTCGGATGGATTCTGCAATGTCTTTGCTAGCAAATTTGTTGAATTCTGGTAAAAAGAGCTTGAAATAATTTTGGTAGAAATTCTTTAGATCAGTAATAGGTCTGCAATGGCTTCTTTTACCCGAAATTGTAAAAGAAATGGTGAAATTCAAAAAAGGGCGGTCTTTATGAGTTTTTTAACCAATAGTAGTGAATCATTAATTCACGGGGTTAATTCAAATGGAGGTGGTTTTCGCAAAGGGAAAAAATATAAATTGTTGTTTTTGCATCAGCTGAAGCTGGTAGGTGGTAAATTTTCTGAGGATGTGATTGAATGGAATGCTGACATGTTGTAAGGGGCAAGGTTCCGAAAACAACTCATTTCGCAAGGTCAGGGTGTGGTTAAAGATTTGTCTATCGGGGATGCGATAGGAGATATTGGCCATCAGATCTGATCGGTATAGATTTTATGGTTGGCAAATATCGAGGAACTATCGGGATTTGATAGGCGTGGGGCCCGATTATTAAGTTATGCGATGGAATATGTATGGTTTAATATATATGGTCGGGATTGATAATGAGACTTTATATTAAATATAATATAAATGGATGGGAATATATATATATATATATATATATATATATATATATATATATATATATATATATATATATATGCGGGAATTATTTAAATACGGTATTAATATATAAGGGGAGATAAGATATTAAAGTTAATCATGGGGTTAAATGAATATATGCAGAATTTATATATTAAGTTTTGATGTTTAAACAAAATGTCAGAGATGATTTAGCACTAGAGCCCAAACATTTTATTTAATTTTTAGACTTAGGATAAGGGCTGATTTTTAAATGAAAAGGGAAGTTAATAGAAAGGATTTTCATTTTTCCAAAGGAAAATGTGTTTTAAACCAGGGAAATGATATTTACATAGGGAAAAATGAATGATGTAATGGAAAAAAAGTAAAATGAAGAGCAAGGGGTATTTTTACAAGGAAAATGAGTTTGAGAAGGAAGTTAGTAATATCAAATGATCAATTTCTGCTATCCATGCTTTGTAAAAACTTATTTTACCTACCCATCAGCTACTCTAACATTTTTTTTTCTTCATTTCTTTGCGTGCATTTGACCTTGCAGACCCTTATTAATTTTTATTTTAATAGAAAACTATATAATTCTAACCTTATTACTTCTAAGGGCTCACATTAAACTCTTGAGCTCCTTATTATTCTCTACCAAACTACTGATCTAGAAATATTAAACAGTTTGGCTAGATCTTTATTCTCTATCTATAAGCATAAAATTTAAAACATGAAAGGACAAGGTTAAGCATTTTGACCTTCATGGATTGTGGCATTTTTGATAAGTTGCACACAATATTATTTTTCAAAGTAAAGTAAAAATTAGTGGCATTTAAATTTGCATCACTTTCATGATCTTTTTTTTTGGGGGGGTTCATTTTTTATATTCTTTTTGATATTTTTTCTTTCATTCCTTTGATTTTTCTTTGAGGACTTTCACCCTCTTTACATTTTTTTTTTTTTAATATGGGAAAACAATTTTGCAGAAAGCAAAGTTTGTACATATTACAAGACTACTCATAGTCAATTCAAAATTATGAATCCTATTATTATAGGACCCTAACAATATGTAAATGTAAATATTATAAATTTGATATTTAAAATTTGACTGGTGTATTGTGAAACTTAATTTTTATTTGATGAACTAATTTGAAAAATATTTTCCAATGTAAAAAGAGAGAGATATTTCTCAAAACATTGATGATGAGATAGAAAATTTTGAAAGAGAAAGTGAAAGAGATATTGAACCTGTTGTCAACCCTAGAGACAGCCTTGAGTTGTGAAAGACCAGTGCCTAGGACATCTTATATAGCAAGGAGCATATGATATAATATGGGAAGTTATCAAAAAAAGGCTCTCATGCTATCTCTTGTAAACATGAAGGTTAATTTGAATGGGACCAAAACTTTCAGAAGCTTGACACAGGGAAAGAAATACTGTAGAGGCAAGGTGTGAAACTTTAATACAAGTGTATCAGACAACTCAAAGGCAGCTTACTGTAAAGAGGGTTGGGTTCTAAAATCCCTCACAGAGATGAATAATCAGAAGGTGTTTACTATGTATGAAAGATTAAGATAATACTAAATGTCATTGAGATGATATCCAGAAACAAATATCAACATGTAATGGGCTTACAAAATTAAGAATCCATACTTGACAATAGCATTTTAAAAATAACATCCCATAGAAGCTAATATAGAAGAAGCATGGTTGGAGTGGAAAATGAAATAGTATATCACGCCTGAGCCATATTTAAAGCGCTTGACAGGTTATAGCATGAATATCAATTAGGATAAATTCATACCAAAAACTAGTGAGCCACTCGCATTCCAGAACATGATACAAGCGAAATGGATGAAAACGAGAAGAACAATTAAACTATCACATATAGGCGAGAGTTACAAACTGTGAAGCACAAAGACCAGAATCCTCATTAAAGATGGAACTCCTCATCACTGAAACCCGACGGGCTCTTTGCATTCATATAAAAGTTCAACAAAATGCATAAAAAATTCTCTCACAACATATTTTTCTGAAAATATGGAACCTTTTACAATCTATTCTTGGGGATTCTTATAGGAGTAAAATGAGTAACAGGAGTGGATAATGTACATTAAATTGATTCATTAAGATAGCATGGAGGAAGCGTCCACGCCCATACGCTTAATAGCCTTTGCATTCTGTATTTACTTTATAGTATGGCTAAGGGGTCTTTGTCAGGTCGATATCTAACCTCTGATGTTTTTATGGAGTCCTCTCTGGCTGTAAAGCTCTCTGTCCTGCCTTCTGGAATTAATGGCATGGATATAAGGTCTGCGAGTCTCCATACTCCATAACTTCTAGTTCTGAAAGTCTTTTAAGAAGCTTCTGTCAATGTAATTAACTGTTTCTGGGCTTGAGGAGACATGGAGACTTTAGCGAGAAGGTGTATTGTCTAGGGAAAAATGTCCCGCTGATATTAAACACAGATATGGCTGTTTCGTGTGCTCTTTAGTCTTCCAACTGCGTCCTTTACTTTTGAATAAGGATTAAAGCGTTTAATATTCAATTTCAGGCTTTAATCAACCTTTAAATCTCTGCTACTCTTACACTATCCGTGGCTGTCATGGCCTCTCTGTAATCTCTGCACAATAAAATAAACCTGTCATAAAACCCGAGGCGGTGGTGGAGAAATCGGTGGAGATACGACCTTTTAATGAGAACATTAAGGTTTTGGGCCTTTGAATCGTGATACAAAGGGGAATGTGCGAAAAAATATGAAATGGCTAAGGAACTGGTGAGACCCGGCTAAGGCCGAGGGTGATTTGATATGAGCCGTTAGATCTCAGGAGGAGATCAACGATTGAGAAGACGTGATGAAATTTTATGGTCGAGCGATAAACAAATATGGGTGGAAGGTGAGATGAGATATGGACCGTTAGATCAAAAGAAATGAATGGTTGCGACCGGATCAGCGGATCGCAATCGGGGGGGGGGGGGGGCGGAGGGGACACCTTTAAGAACTTGTGATTGGTGATGTGCGATTGAGCACCAGCCGTCAGATCGCGAAAGGGGATCAATGGTGGAGATTCAATCGGCGGGGAGATAGGCGGAGACAAAGGAGCGGAGCGAGATAAATCTGAACCATCGAATCCGAACAGATAGACGGCTAGGATTGGATCGGGGAGTTGCAATCAGGAGATACCACGGCAGCACATCAAGCTTCTTGTGATTGCGATTGGAGCGGTGGTGCGATGGCCGTCCGATCCAACAGCAAATCGATAGTGGAGATGAGCATCGGGGGTTTTACACAGTAGAGAGGTGGGGCGCGATAGAACTTGCACAGATCATCGGATCTGTATAGATCGACGGTGGGTATTACACCCGCGCTCCATAGAACATAACGCCATCGCATCGGAGCCTTTTTGGTTTACAAAGGGTTGCGCCCACATTGATTGCTCTGATTGCGATAAGCACCAGGTGCTTAAACGCTTGGTCTCGAGTGCAGGGCATATGTGGGGAAGTGGTTAAGGGGCTAGCCGAAAGGAGCTAAAGCCTGTTATGTCAAATGGATGATTCTAAGCCGAAAAGAGGGCTTTTTAAGGCTTAAAAGGGGTGTTAGGGTGATTTTAAGGGGTTAATGAGGAATTAAGGGAGGGAAAAAAGGTGAAGAAACAGAGGTTAAGTGGGGATGAAATAAGAGGGAAAAAGCCTTTTTGGGCATTCTTCACACAAACAGAGAGGCTTTTAAACTGGAAACAACGGTGAGGATTTATCAAAGGAAAAGGGCACAAGGAGGCGTCCAGGATGATGCGTTTTCAGAGGAAATGTATTCCTTGAAGGCTCAAAAACAATTTAGCCCCCTGTTTTCTTGTAAAAAAATTCATAAGGGGCTAACACTCCCCTTTTTGTACATGTGCTTAGTTATTCAGCCACATGACTTGCCTTAGCATCATTTCTCTCCAACCATTATTTAAACTTTTCACCACGAGTCATGACATTTGATACTTAGCTACTCAAGGTTATCTTTAAAAATGACTAATGTTAACCATATGATCAACATTGGCACCACCTGGGGATGACACGTTCATCCTTGGGTGTGTCGAGAACTTCGCAGATCACTTGTTAATCTTCTGTGTGGACACCACTCTTCAGCACTTTTTATTTTTCTCTTCATGATTCATCACGACACACACATCATCCAAACAAAGATGAAAACAGAAAACTAATGTACAGTATAATACATTAGGCTCTCTCGGCCTGAATCAGAACTGGAAGTAAGGTTTGAGGAACTGACCGCTTACAGGGGCATCGAGAAAGTCTCCCTGTAAATTTTCCAACGTGAAAGTGTTATTTCCCCCTTGTTCCACAATTTTAAAAGGGTCGAACCAGAGTGGGTCGAATTTACCATGTTTCCCCTTTTCAGCTCTTCGAATATCCCATCTAAGCACTAAATCCCCAACCTGCAACTTCATGTCCTTGGCATGCTGATCAAAAAGGTCCTTCATCTTCTTTTTATATTCAGTTAGCCTCTGACTTACCTAGTTCCATGTTTCTTCTAACTCCACCAACTGATTGATTCTCCTGGTGACATCATCGGGTTCTTCTTGACTTTCTTGCATGAATCGGGCTACTGGTAAGGCTAACTGTATAGGGAATACTTATACCCTCCCATATACTAATTCATATGGGGACTTCCTAGTAGCTCTCTTGCTGGTAATCCTGTTGGCCCACAGAGTGAATTTCAACTGGGAATCCCAATTTTTCTGATTTTCGTTGATAGCCTTCTTCAGTGCCCTCACCAAGGTTTTATTTGAAGACTCTGCTAGGTCATTTCCTTGTGGGTAATAGGCCATAGAGTGACCTAGCACAATGTTATACTACTGGAAGAAACTGGAAAACTTTGCAGACTTAAATGCCTGTGCATTTTCGGTCACTATCTTGGCAGGGTAGCCAAATATGGATATCATATTTTCTTCCATAAATTTCATTACCACAGCATCTGTTGCATTCCTTGCAGGTATAGCTTCCACCCACTTCGTGAAATAATCTGTGGTAGTTAATATTCACTTATGCTGACCACTTCATGGAGGATGTATTTCACCAATAAAGTCAATTCCCCATTGTTTGAATGGTTCATCCACGTGAATAGGGATCATGGGCAGAGGTGCCAACTTCTATCTTTCAACAAAATTTTGGCATTTCTCACAATTTATGACCCGGGAAAACACATCTCCAAAGATTTTGGGCCAGAAGAAACTAGCCTTCAAGATTTTGTGAGCAGTGGCTCTCCAACTATAATGACCCCCATAGATTCCTTCATGAAATTCGGCCATTATAATCTCAACCTCGTCTTCTGTGAGACACAGGAGAAGGATTCCTGAGGGATCTCGCCAGTACAACTGGCCATTGGCAACTATATACTTCTGTGATCTCAACCTTATTGTTCTGTATTTAGCTTTATCACAGCTAGGAGGGAAGCTGACTGTTAGAAGATATTCCACTATCTCTTTGTACCACGGGTTGATGAGGTACTTCATATGTGTCTTCTGAGTAGCTATCTCTACTCCCTGTTTCTCTTCTTTCTTCTCAGACTCCTCATTTGCTATCATGGACAGATTTATACCCAGAGCCTGACAGTTTGATTCAGACAAGATTTTGGCTAATCCTTGTCCCTTAATCAGTTTGGTAGGGCGAATATCCAGCTCATATTCTTGTATTTTGACAATCCACTTCCCCCTTTTTCCTTCACTATCCCATTGGATAAGGATGTCTTTTACTGTAGTTGTGGGTACAAATTCCATGATTTGTGACTGCAGGACATACATACGAAATGCTTTGAGGGACTTCACCAGAGCATAAGCTTGTTTTTCTAATATATTATATTTCAATTCTGCATCACGGAGCACCTGACTGAAGAAAGCGATGGGCTTCTCATACCCCTCTCCATTTTTCTGCAATAAGACTCCTGCCACTATATGAGGTGATGCAAATGAAAAAATCATGAATGGTTTGGTGTAGTCTTGCCCAGCTAACACCGGGGCTTCAGTAAAGGCATTTTTTATTCTGGAAAAGGCCTCTCATGATTCCTGGGACCATTTCACCTCATTATTCTTCTTAATCATGTCTTTTATATGTCTAACTATCTCTGCATAGTTAGGGATAAACCTTCTTAGAAAATTAATACACCCAAGGAACACCTGCACCTCCTTTTTATTTTTGGGAAGATAAATGCCATTTATGACTTCAACCCTCTTAGGATCAATTTTTACCCCATCTTTGGTTACAATATGTCCCAAAATCTTACCCTCTCCCAATGAAAATAATCACTTTTGTGGATTGAGGGAGAGGCCATACTTTCTACATTTCTCAAAAGTTCTATGCAAATGCTCAATTTGCTCTGTATCATCCTTTGAAAACATAGTGATATCATCAAGATAGACCATGACAAACTTATCTTGCTCCCCAAAAAAGGCAATTTCCATGGCCCTTTCGAAAGTGGCCCCTACATTAATCAACCCAAAAGGCATCCTGGCATACATAATGTACCCCATGGCGTGGTGAAAGCAGTCTTTTTCTAGTCTTCTGGAAGTACAGCCACCTGATTGTAACCAAAGAAACCATCCATCATCGACATCCGAGAAGCTCCCACCACTTTCGGTAGGATATGATCCATTTTGGGCAGTAGGTAATTATCCTTCAAGGATGCTCGATTCAGATTCCTGAAATCAACACACAGCCTTATTTCTCCATTTTTTTCTGGACAGGGACTAAATTTGCCACCCACTCAGAGTACCTCAATGGCACAATTATTTTGGCCTTCAATAAATTCTTAATTTCTTTCTCTATTGAGGGGAGCAACAGAAGGTTAATCTGTCTAAGCTTCTTCTTGTGCATCTTCACATCTCCTTTTAGAGGAATTTTGTGTTGCATGATGCTAATATCAAAATTTTTTAGGTCCCGATAAGACCATGCAAACACATCTTTGTAGGACTGAAACAGTTTCTGGTAGAGCTCTTTATATTCTCCTGGGACTTTCTTGGATAGCCTCACAATTTTGGGGTCAACATCAGTACCAAGATTTAGGTCTTCTACCTGATTTTCTTCTACCACTTTGTTTGGCTGCAATGGGACGTCATTCTTGTCAAACAATCTTTCTACAGGCACCAACCCTCTAGGTATAACATTTCCCTTCAATTGCAACACTTTATGACCTACCACATTTTCTTCCCATTTGTTTTCTGAAAAGTCTTCAGCTTCTTCTTCTTCATAAACATCTATCTCCATGTTTAATAATTCTCTGATTGTTTCCATAAATATTTTCACTTGCTCTTCATCCTCAAACACCTGCCAGTGCTTGATGTTATCTGGGATTGATGGCCGATAACGCACCTCAAATTCATATCTTAAGAGAGGGTTCTGAGGTGGACGAAATGTACTAGCAGCCACTGTAAGGGAATCAACCATCCTATTCTACTCTCTAGGCATAAATTGAATTTTAAATGCCAAGAAAAAAATTTCCACCAGGTCCCACACTTCGTTCCTATAAGCCCTGAGCTTAGGATGTTTGGTTTGACACTGATTCTTCACTTGTCTAACCACCAGTTTCGAATCTCCCAGAACCTTTAAACTATGTATATTCATGCTTCTAGCTGTCTATAACCCTAACAGGAGTGCCTCATATTCGGCCACATTATTAGTGGCTTCATATTCTAGCTTGAAAGACAATGGGACCCATTTTCCTATAGGAGCAATCAATAATACTCCGACCCCATTACCTTCTCTTGAATTTGCTCTGTCAAAATGAAGTGTCCAGATTCGTGCTTCATGGCTCTCTAAGGACTGCTCGATCTTGATCTGGCAGAAGGATGGTTCATGAGCATAATCTTGATCTTCTTCCAGCATCAAGCATTAGAAATCTCCCTCTTTACTATAGACTAGGGAATTAACTGAGTTGTCAGCATTGGTAACTGTCTTAACAAATCTAGTTTCCCTGTACAATCTCCTCTCCTGGCCGCCAAAAACCGAGATAGTTGCATAGGTCAAGTCCAACTTGATCGACCCACTGATTTTAGTTCCCCAGGACCTTGACAGCAACATGTCGAAGCGAGCTGGGATGTCAGCCACCACGATGTCCATCACCACACTTTTTGCTGGGATTTGGGCCAAATTGACCACCAAATCCTTGATCATACCCAATAATTTAACTCTTTTGGAATCAAATGAATATAGGTCCTTGTATGGATGGGTGATTTGTAATCCTAGTTGTTCCATGACCGACAAGGGAAATAGGTTATGGGAAGCTCCTGAATCTAACATGAAATTATGCAACAACAGGTCATGAATTACTAAGGACACATAAAATGGGGGAGTAGAGGCATCTAATTCCTCAACATGTGGGCCAAATAAAACCATGGGTATTTCTTCTTGAAGGTTCAAAATGTCTGGAATATGTGTTACTTCTGGGGGAAGCATAAAGGATGTGACCTGAGACTAATATGCAGGCTGCTTCAACAATTCGGTCAAGGGAACTGGGATTTTGACCTTCTCAAGCTCCTTTTGTAAACTGAAGGCAGGGGAGGACTTATCTACTAACATATCTTTTGACTCTTTGCTTTGGACAAGGGTTTTGACTTCCTTTGTGACTGACTTAACATTGGTGGGGGTAACAACTTGTGAGGAGGAAGGAATTTGATCAGCAGACTGCAAAGATTCGTTAAGAAGCCTCTTACCTTTGTCTGTGGTCCTTTGAGTTGTTGTCTCCTTTTGAGCAGATGATTCCTCATGAGGTGCATCTTCCTCCTGATCCTGAGTGTGAGTTCTCTTCCTAGGAGATCTGAGGTCATATCTTCTATTAAATTGTGCTTGCATGAAATCCACAAACTGCTTGCAGTAGTCATCAATCTCAGGATCTTCTGTGCTTTCATTAACTTTTTCTTCCACATGTGATGGAATCTGCACTTCATCACTTCCTTGTAAGGGACATTCTACTTCATCACTGTTTGAAAAAGCAAGATATGCCTCCTCTTTCTCATAAGTGGTGTCTTCGGTGGGACCATCTACCTGACCTTCCAAGTACAGAGGGTGTGGTACCTGATCTTGTTGCTCCTTTCGTTCCCTTTGCAGTATCTGCAAGGGTGGTTTTCTGTACTGAGGGTTGTAACCCTTGTTTGGGGCATTCTAGGAATTCTTGGAGGATGAATTCTTAGCCTCTAGTTCAAGTTTGACCAGCTTACTGGAAAGATTCTTAATCATTTTGTTCATTTCCTCAATTCTGTCATTAGCTGAGTCTCTATCTTGGCTAGAGGTAGATACCTCCTCTTTGCCCTTTCTTCTAGTATCTTATTCAGATTTTCCCTTTGATTTACCAGTGGAGACAAAATTCGCCTCCAACTCTAGTGCATATGTTTGAGCATCATCTAGGGTGGCATGTTTTCTTTCTCTCAGAGAGAAACCAAATTTTGAGTCAAAAGCTACCACGAAAAAAACTTTAGCAGCGGTTTGATGAGGTTTCATATTAGCAAGAAGGCTCAAATACAATTTTTTAAATCTCTTGATGAACTCTGACACCCCTTCATTATGTATTTTCTTGTGTGTTAAACTCAGTAAGATAATGTCCATGATCTTTTTTCTCCCCCCATTTTCTGAGAAAAGCATCTTCCATTCCTTCCCAAGTGGTGATGGAACGGTCTCCTAATGTCTTAAACCACTTTCTGGCTTTTCCATCAAGAGATTGAACAAACAGTCTTAAGACTACATCTAGATGCTCCACATTAAAGTTCTCTGCAAAAGAACAGAAGACCTCAAGATTTTTTTGAGCTTCAATCTCATTTTCCCCATTGAATCAGGGTAAGATATTTAGATAGTCCTCTGGCATATCATTCAACACTTGAGGTAATTCCAGGGGGGCATACTTATTCAACAAGAAGTGAGGAACATTGGCCATTGGGGGAGGTGGGGGTAGTGCAAGAGTTTGAGGTGTAAAAGGAGGAGGAGGTGGAAGTGAAGTATGAATGACGATAGGAATGTATTGGACAACAGCTTGAGGTGTTGACGGAAACAACGGGTTGTTAATAGTAGATACTTTAGTGACTTCTTTGACCTCTTTGACCTCAGGAGTAGGGTGGAAGGTGTAATATGTGATATCCCTTGATTCAGCTTCATCTTTAATTTGGACACCTCCTCGGGGTGGACTATCTGAGTAGTAATCGGTATCTCCCACAGTGGAGTCGGGACCTTGCACTTGGGAAAATTGAGAGGAGGAGGACGGAAAGTCTTCTAAAGAGAATTCAGGGATCTCAGTATGGACTGATTGTCTTTCCCTCCTATTCCTTATATGTAGGATCTTCTCTGGGGAAGACACAGAAGGTGTCTTTGGCTGAGACGTATCTGACCTCAGGTGTGGCTTACGAGGAGCCAGGACTGCAAGTAAATGTTTCTGATAAATGAATGTGGAGTTGCCAAGGTGAGGGATCTACAACTCTCAACTCTCCATGCTCACCTATTTGAAGAGTGAATAATATTTTCTCGAGGCCCGGGGATTCAACTTCTCTCAACTTTGATTCCCTGGAAATGGCACCAAAATGATGTTGTCAGCCCTAGAGACAGCCTTGAGTTGTGAAAGACCAGTGCCTAGGACATCTTATACAGCAAGGAGCATCCGATATAATATGGGAAGTTATCATAAAAATGCTCTCATGCTATCTCTTGTAAACAGGAAGGTTAATTTGAATGGGACCAAAAATTTCAGAAGCTTGACATAGGGAAAGAAATACTGCAGAGGCAAGGTGTGAAACTTTAATACAAGTGTATCAGACAAATCAAAGACAACTTACTGTAAAGAGGGCTTGGTTCTAAAATACCTCACAGAGATTAAAAATCAGAAGGTGTTTACTACGTATGAAAGATTAAGATAATACTAACTGTCATTGAGATGATATCCAGAAACAAATATCAACATGTAATGGGCTTACAAAATTAAGAATCCATACATGACAATAGCATTTTAAAAATAACATCCCATAGAAGCTAATATAGCAGAAGCATGGCTGGAGTGGAAAATGAAACAGTATATCACGCCTGAGCCATATTTAAAGCGCTTGACAGGTTCTAGCATGAGTATCAATTAAGATAAATTCATACCAAAAACTAGTGAGCCACTCGCATTCCAGAACATGATACAAGCGAAATGGATGAAAACGAGATGAACAATTAAACTATCACATATAGGGGAGAGTTACAAATTGTGAAGCACAAAGACCAAAATCCTCATTAAATATGGAACTCCTCATCACTAAAACCCGACGGGCTCTTTGCAATCATATAAAAGTTCAACAAAATGCATACAAAATTCTCTCATAGCATATTTTTCTGAAAATATGGAACCTTTTACAATCTGTTCTTGGGGATTCTTATAGGAGAAAAATGAGTAACAGGAGTGGATGATGTACATTAAATTGATTCATTAAGATAGCATGGAGGAAGCGTCCACGCCCATACTGCTTAATGGCACTACATTGCTGTATTTACTTTATAGTATGGCTGAGGGGTCTTTGTCAGGTCGATATCTGACCTCTGATGTTTCTTCGGAGTCCTTTCTGGATGTAAAGCTATCTGTCCTACCTTCTGGAATTAATGGCATGGATATAAGGTCTGCAGGTCTCCATACTCCATAACTGCTAGTTCTGACAGTCTTTTAAGAAGCTTATGTCAATGTAATTAACTGTTTCTGGGCTCGAGGAGACATGGAGACTTTATCGGGAAGGTGTACTGTTTGGGGAAAAATGTCCCGCTGATATTAAACACAGATATGGCTATTTCATGCGCTCTTTAGTCTTCCAACTGCGTCCTTTCCTTTTGAATAAGGATTAAAGAATTTAATCTTCAATTTTTGGCTTTAATCAACCTTTAAATCTTTGTTGCTGTTACACTGGCCGCAGCTATCATGGCCTCTCTGTGATCTCTGCACAATAAAATAAACCTGTCATAAAACCCGGGGCGGTGGTGGAGAAAGGCCGCGGAGGCCTGTGGATGAGTGATGGAAATGGTGGATGCAATGGAATGTGGTGGAGATACGACCTTTTAATGAGAACATTAAGTTTTTTGGCCTTTGAATCATGATACAAAGGGGAATGCGCAAAAACAGATGAAATGACTGAGGGACTGGTGAGACTTGTCTAAGGCGGAGGGTGATTTGATATGAGCCATCAGATCTCAGGAGGAGATCGACAGTTGAGAAGACGTGATGAAATTATACAGTCGTGCGATGAACAAATATGGGTGGAAGGCGAGATGAGATATGGACCGTTAGATCAAAAGAAATGAACGGTTGCGACCGAATCAGCCGGTCGCAATCGGGAGGGAACGGAGGGGACACCTTTAAGAACTTGCGATTGGCAATGTGCGATTGACCGCCAGCCGTCAGATCGCGAAAAGGGATCAATGGTGGAGATTGAATCGGCGGGGAGACGGGCGGGGACAAAGGAGTGGAGGGGGATAAATCTGAACCGTCGAATCTGAACGGATAGACGGCTAGGATTGGATCAGGGAGTCGCAATCGGGAGATACCATGGCAAAACATCAAACTTCTTGCACTTGTGATTAGAGTGGTGGTACGATGGCCGTCCGACCCAACAGCGAATCGACGATGGAGATGAGCATCGGGGGTTTTACACAGTAGAGAGGCGGGGCATGATAGGACTTGCGTAGACCGTCGGATCTGTATAGATCAATCGCGGGCATTACACCCGCACTCCATAGAACATAACGCCATCGCATCGGAGCCTTTTCGGTTTACAAAGGGTTCTGCCCACATTGATCGCTCCGATTGCGATAAGCGCCCGAGGCTTAAGCGCTTGGTCTCGAGTGCAGGGCATATGTGGGGAAGTGGTTAAGGGGCTGCCCGAAAGGGGCTAAACCCTATTATTTCAAATGGATGATTTTAAGCTGAAAAGAGGGCTTTTTAAGGCTTAAAAGGGGTGTTAGGGTGATTTTAAGGGGTTAATGAGGAATTAAGGGAGGGAAAAAAGGTGAAGAAACAGAAGTTAAGCGGGGATGAAATAAGAGGGAAAAGGCCTTTTTGGGCATTCTTCACACAAACAGAGAGGATTTTAAACTGGAAACAGCGGTGAGGATTTATCAAAGGACAAGGGCACAAGGAGGCTTCGAGGATGATGTTTTTTCAGAGGAAATGCATTCCTTGAAGGCTCAAAAACAATTTAGCCCCCTGTTTGCTTGTCAAAAAATTCATAGGGGGCTAACACTCCCCTTTTTGGACATGTTCTTAGTTATTCAGCCACATGACTTAGCTTAGCATCGTTTCTCTCCAGCAATTATTTAAAATTTTCACCACGAGTCATGACATTTGATACTTGGCTACTCAATGTTATCTTTAAAAATGACTAATGTTAACCATATGATCAAAAGAACCAATGGTTGAAGATGTTGAAAATGTTGAAAGAAATTCAAGTGAAGAAATTGAATCACCAAGTATGTATATGTATGTTGAATGTGTATTATTGAAATTATACATATTTATTAATTTAATTATTTATTGAATATGTAAACTCATTATGTAGATTTAATTCTAATATATACAGATGAAATCAATATCGATGATAAGATGTTAGAAAGTTTTGACACTCACACATATAGAGATAAAAAAGTTGACCATGTTATATGATATTATGTTAATCACATTATTTATTCTTTCTTCAAAGATGAAATTGTGGTATTTCAAGCCCAAATGTTGAAAAGTCTCTTAACATCAAAGAAATTAAAAGAAGCTACGACTTTACTGGGTATTAGAAAATCAACAAAAGATAAAAAAAATGAAGGAAAATGTGATACAAAATATAAATAGTGCTCTAAAGTCAATTGGAAGATCTAAAGTTCTTTATATGCACATAGATCAATACAAATGGTAGTGGTTTCATCAAGTACTAAAGAGAATCGCTTGGTAAAATATATGGCACAAGCATTAGGAACCTCATGAAAAAATTTTCACAAACATCAGAAATTTCGATTGCAAATAGATGTAAATGATTAACTCGCTTGTTGGACATCTATTTGTATGCAACCATACAATGATAGACTTGGAGAAGATGTTAAAAAAATAATATATGAATATTGGATGAAAAATTCATGCGTTTCACCAAAATCAAGGGATGTGATGCGAAGAAGAATAACATGAAAACAATACGAAGAACATGCAAAACATTTCTTGGACACCACTTAGATAGATTTTTTCAACAAGTTCATAGAAGAGAATCATGAAATCAATGTCTCAATCAGTGCTTTTGTGAAACAAAAACCTTGGTATGTTAAAGCTATCACTGTATGTGACACTTGTTGTTGTCGTTATCATGTGAAATTTCAGTTATATTATGACACATTCCTTAATTTTGGTAGATTTTTTTGCAAATATTCACCTCCTCCTTCCACTCTCCATGATTTCATATCTCAAATTCTATGTGGAAGAGAAAGCCATGAATTATTTTACCAAAAGAAATTTCTTGGTGGTAAGAAATACGATGATTGTCAAAACTTGAGTAAATTTCAAAAAAAATATCGTACTGATATAAATGATAAATCATTGTCCAATATAAAATTGAAATGGAAGAGATATGAATATATTCATACATCGATTGGTTCAAGTAGTACTACAAGTGATAAAAGAATTGATTTACAAGAAGAATAAATTTTTTTGATAGAGTTTTTGAGAAAGTTTGAGGCAAGAATTTATAAATACATCGAGCATTCCTATATAGCTTGATGGGAGGACTTGCAATTCAAAAAATCCCGTGAAGTGTTTCCACCAAGGACCATTTCGTCAATAGTTTATTTTGCAGAAAACTACACATTTATTCCATAAAATGAAATATAGAGTGAATACTATCATTCTAACCAAGTCTTCATGCCTGTCCATATTCTATATAGACATTTTGAACAAAATCTTGATCATATGGAAAGCACCAGTGAAAATAGGCATGTTATTAAATAATATCATTTTTATATTAGTGACGATTGTACACATGATACATATTTTGTACAACATTGTTTTACAAATATTTATAACTCCTTGAAAAGTCGTCAAATAAAATTCAATGAACATTGGATATGGTCATATGGATGCACAGGTCAATTCAATTCTTCAAGATCATTCTTTTGGTTGTGTCATCTTCATATGAAAACCCGCATTAAACATTGTTGGAATTTCTTAGAGACTGGTCATGGAAAAGGATAACATGATGGTGCAAGGACATGTATAAAATGAGCTCTTCGAAGATATCAAATAGACCACTCTGCACACTGAATTGTCTCAGCTAAACAAGCTTTTCAATGGTGCATTGCTGCACTAAGCCATGAGACTAACTAATCAAGGGAAGTATGAAGGTACATGATTTAATTTTTATTGGATTTCTAATTTTAAACATTATTTATCAAAATGATTATCTTTGATGGTATTTTTAATAACATACTTATACTCTTGTTTGAATTTTCCATATAGTTTTTTTTGGCATATTGGGGTCGAAGATGTAGATAGATCGATTGGAGATGATGTTGAAACAATAAAAGGGACTCGAAAATTGCATTCAATCAAAACAAAGTTTTCCAAAAATGTTTTTGCATTGGATAAAACAAAATATTATTTTTTTTGTCATGTTTCCATAGACAACACATAATCCAATGATGTTTGTAAGAATAAAATGTATGTAAAAGATTGTAAACATACAGAACTAAATACAAAGGGGAAAATGTTCGTTGCAAACTTTGAAGAAATGAAATCAGAGGAGACTACAGTATCATCTGAAGGTGATTGAGTTTCTGATATTGTTAGAGAAGGAAACATTTCAATTGCTTTCAAATGATAGAGATCTATAAATAGATAATAAAATCTGGTACACATGTTAATTTTAAAGTTCATTTTTCATGTTAATTATGATCTAAATTTAAATGTAAGTTTTTTTTATTGTGCACGAGATTTTTTTGATGTAGTTGCACCTACTACCAACAATGAAAATGTGAAGTATTATTTGATGCATTGCACTGAACGAAAGATGGAGTTATTCGAAAAATATGATGATAATGGTTTTGCATATGACAGAGGGTCTATTATTCGGAAATGTTATTTTTTCCAACAAACTCATCAAAGTCGGTATTTTGTTTTCTTTGAAGATTATTAACCTAATGTGATAAGTTGTCATTATAGTCACTTGGTGTGTGTAACACACATAAATTTGATAGAAGTTTAATCAAAGAAAAAAGTGAAAATTAAGAAATGGAAAATGTCAAAAGCCGATCAGGAACGCATCATTGAAGATGGCATTCCATTAGAACTTTTTTTATTGAATTGCCCAACAATTTATTCTCTTTGGATTCGTCTTTTATGAACTAAACTAAAAGTTGAACAAGCATTTTTTTTGTGCATTCTTGAGTTTTAAAATTATTATAATTTATGTATATTTTATGTTATATGTACAAGTGTTTGCACATGTACACTTTCTTGGTACATGCACACGAGTAGATTATATGGTCTTAAATGATTTCATAGATTCTCTGGTACAATTTGTCATAATGTCGTTATTGCAAAATGTACATATCTATGTATCTAGCATTGTTGATTTAATGCAAATTTTAAGTTACACGGTTTTGTTGTATATGTATATATTAAGAAAACTATAATATTCATTCGCGAATGAAAAATGTGTGGTACGTGTTTTGTAATTTCTAGTTTACTATCAACTGAAAGTAGCTTTTCTATGTACATTAATGACAAATGTTGTGTACTAGATATATGTTTTAATGCAATTTTAAAATTTTATGATTGTTTGACACATATATGAACACCTAGAATTTTATGATTGTTTTTAGATATATACATCAATATGTATTGTACTTCAATCATTTTTACATATATTCAAACATGTACTTCAATCACGTTTATGTACATATATTCATGTGAACTTAAATATGTAAAACCATCTACGATTGTTTTAAATGACATGTATGATCATGCAAAATGTACTTAAATATCACCTAAATAATAGATGTATCCTAAATTATATAACATTCACACACATTTCGAAATGCATAACATGTACCAATGTATGTGTTAAATGTAATTTTAAATTTCCATCTAAATTCATTTTATATTTAACAAATAAAATTACAATTTGAGTTTTAAAAGCAAAACATTATATCACAACATGTGAGCACATGCCAAATGTAGTTCAACTATCCAAAATATACACGTGTTTTGTAATTTTAAATTTCCATCTAGATTCATTTTATGTTTAACAAATAAAATGACAACTTGAGTTTTAAAAACAAAACATTATATCACAACATGTAATCACATGCAAAATGAGTTCAACTATCCAAAATATACACATGTTTTTTGTAATTTCAAAATTCCATCTAGATTCATTTTATATTTAACAAATAAAATTACAACTTGAGTTTTAAAAACAAAACATTATATCACAATATGTGATCAAATGCCAAATTTAGTTCAACTATTCAAAATATACACATATATGTGTTTTGTAATTTGAAATCTCCATCTATATTCATTTTATATTTAACAAATAAAATGACAATTTGAGTTTTAAAAACAAAACGTTATATCACAACATGTGATCACATGCCAAATGTAGTTCAACTATCCAAAATATACATGTGTTTTGTAATTTTAAATTTCCATCTAGAGATTCAATTTATATTTAACAAATAAAATGACAACTTGAGTTTTAAAAACAAAACATTATATCACAACATGTGATCACATGAAAAATGTAGTTCAACTATCCAAAATATGCACATGTATGTGTTTTGTAATTTGAAATTTCCATATAGATTCATTTTATATTTAACAAATAAAATGACAACTTTATTTTTAAGAGCAAAACATTATATCAGAACATGTGATCACATGACAAATGTAGTTCAACTATCCAAAATATACACATGTATGTGTTTTGTAATTTGAAATTTCCATCTGGATTCATTTTATATTTAACAAATAAAATGAAAACTTGAGTTTTAAAAACAAAACATTATATCACAACATGTGATCACATGCCAAATGTAACTATCAGAAACTTAAAATTATTCTTGATAAAATTAAACGTAGTTCGAAAATATATCCAAAATGTAAAATATGTCCAAAATTTATATCACATGAATAATAAAAGTAAATATATCTAACAATGTATAGTTTTAAAAGTATCAAGTTATATAGAAAAGTAAATATGATTGCATACATAAGAATATATAGAGAAATAAGTTTAACATTATCTATAAAATAAAATGTTGCACATGTGCATCATCAATCAAATATAGATGGATCCAGTCTTTTCCAGCACCGTCCTAACCCTCATTGTGCTATCCTCTGAAGAATGGGGAACTTGTACACAACTTGTACAAACATTAAAATTCAATTTTTTAAAATTGAATGAGAATGTAGAACTTCATGTAAGAAAACAAAAGGAAAAGAAAAAAAAATCATGCAATACCTCATGTAGCTCCCTCTCCATTGTATTATGTTGGTCATCCATCAATACATCCTCCATAGTAAACTATACAATATATATGTACACGTATATATATATATATATATATATATATATATATATATATATATATATATATATTAAAAAATTTCAAATTAAAATGCATAAACTAATTTTCAATAATATTAAAAAATAATTTAGTCAACTTGTTCAAATGGTTTCAATGTTCGTATCTACATCATACACTCCATCACTAGAGTCCTTGAAGAATAGAAATCATCTCCAAAAACCTAAAATTCAAAAAAAATTAAACTATAAAATAAATCAAGGTCTAGATATCATTTTTTAATGAAACTTTTTAACTTCAATTTATAATTTAAACATATAAGAAAAAAGTTTAATACTTGTGACGGTGGATTTGGAACATATCCTAATAGGGAAGAATAAAGTGGCTCTGAATGAAAATCATCTCCACAAACCTAAAATTCAAAAAATTTAAAACAGTAAAATAACTCAAGATCTAGATCTCATTTTTTAATGTAAATTTTGAACTACAATATACAACTTAGAAATGTAAGTGAAAAAATGAATACTTGTCAGGGTGGATTTGGCACATCTCCTAATAGGGAAGAAGAGGGTGGCTCTGAATGAAAATAATCTCCATAAACCTAAAATTCAATAATTTTAAAACTGTAAGATAACTCAAGATCTACATCTCATTTTTTAATGAAGCTTTCACTTCAATTTATAACTTTAAAACATATTTAAGTGAAAAAATGTTCATACTTGTGACGGTGGATTTGGCACATCTCCTAACAGGGAAGAAGAGGGTACCTCCATCGCAAAAACATCAGACAAAATCATAATCTGTTAAAATTTAATTATATACATGTACATGTGTGCACAATTATTTATTTAAAAATATGTCATCATGTTCCAATATAACAATAGATTAAAATAATTGTACATCAACATCATGAAAACTTAAAAAACACTAAAATTTTCCAACATATCATCTTGATTGTGAGAACCTGAAGCTTGGACCGTGATATTGAAATCTTCATTCATCAAGCGTGAGAACTGCAAATGGTGTTCACATATATGATACATTTTTGTTAGATTAACATATACAAATAAATGTATGTATATGTATCTATTACAAGTTGTAAATATGTTAAAATATTCACCCTAACCATTAACAGATACCGATCCCATGCCCTCTTCCTCATGAATAATTAATTCTTACCAACCATTGCGACAATTATTTTCATATGTTCTAATCTCTTTAATACTCATGTTTTCTATCTCATCATATGTACGATACACAAAATTAGCACATGCATTCTCTCGTGCTCTTTTTCTATTTAGAAAAACATCAATTCCACCAAGTCCACTCTGAACATTGTCTATGATGACATCACTTGTTTCTCGACTAATTTGAGAAGTGGCATCCATCTCTGACCACAGATTTTCCACACGAAGAGGTCAACTTACCAATGGTGGCTTGGGGCGAGGCAAATCAGCATCACGCTTAGCACCCCTATAGTCACATAATTGACCTTTCTCGGGACTAAAAAATTTAGAGGGAAGGTCATTATAATTGGATTTCATTCTAAAAAATAATTATTCATAAGATAATTTTGAAAAATAAAGAGTAACCTTGTCATTCCATGCTATTATTCCATAGGCAGCAAGGTTCCTATCATACAAATCACATGCTATATTAGGGTGCTTGAAATATTTCACCTTTAACATCTTTCTTTCCAGCCCTTCTTTGAAATTGAACCTAGACTTGGCCATTTATGTTGTAACTCGGTGTTTAGCATCCTCCCATGCATTGAGACCCATCACTGTTTCCTTTCTTTTCCTCATCATTTCTACAAAAGTATCAGTGGTTGTCCAAATAATTTTGTACACATCTACAAGTGTTCTTAAAGAGTGAGTAACTATTTCTAAGCTTTCTCGATTCTCAGCAGAGAGCTTCAAAGACACAAGATCATTCTTCAATTTTAAATAAATATTTTGACACCATTGTATTGTGCATTGCTGGATGTTTGTTTCCCAAGGTAAATCAGAAATGTCAGAAGGATAAGTTGTGGTTGGTGTACAACCTTCTTCTTGAATAACATGTTCTGCCCTACATCTTTTTCGACTAAAATTTTCACCCTCTACATCAATATATAAAGTTTTGTATAAATAAAAAAACATGTCAATGAATTTGTACAAATTGAATGAAAATAATATTTAGGTTGATGGCCACCTCAAGATGGTTGGGCAGCATCATGCCCACCCTGAGATTTTTGAGAACCAGAATGACCACCGATTGGTTGAGAACCAACATGACCACCCATTGATTGGCCTTTGGGGGAATGCATATCACCACCCTCACGCAATTGGGCACCACCTATTGATCGGCCACTAGAGGAACATGTACCACCACCACCCTCACGTGATGAGAGGGAAGCTTCATAAAAAAATATGAATTTATAATCAATTCAAAAATAAATACATAAATATAAATACATGTACATATGAATGATTAAATTGTGTGAACCATGGCCATGACCCATTGATGGAGTAGATACTCTCATCCTCATAACTCCTAAAAAATAAAAAATAAAATTTATTAAAACTAATTTAACTCACAAAATTGATAAAAAATAAATTCCATATGTATACATGTATGTACATGGGGATAAAATTATATATATATATATATATATATATATATATATTCAATAAAAAAATAATTCCACATGTATACATGTATGTCTGGAGATAAGATTATATATTCAAATGTCATTTAAAAACATACACTTTTAATATAAATATCATTAACATCCCTCGATCCATGATCCCCATATCTCATAGAGGCATGATATTCTATTGATCTTCGCCTTTCATCCTCCATGATATATATATGGATATCTGCAGTGTACATTTACAATTATTTTTAAAATTACTATTTAAAATAAATTCAAAATATTTCAAAAAATTAATTTAATTTAGTACACAAATGTTGAGAACACACACAAATTATGTAAAACACAAGTTTCAAAGCACAAATTGATGTATGAAACTCACTTTAAACAAAAATTTGTTGAAGTCCTCGCATTTTAATTTTATAAAACATGAAGTTCACCAAGTTTTTCTTACATGGTGGGAGCACACTTGGTATATAATTGAAAAAAACACATGGTCATTAAAAATGATGCATTTATAAGTAAAAAAAACACACATATCAAATATATGTTACAATGTCCATAAATAATTTTTTAGGGAGAGTGTCTCAACACTAATTCATCTTTGAGAGATGAATCTTGAATTGGTATTTCCCCGTATAATACTAATTCATCTTTGACAGATGCATCTTGAATTGGCATTTCCCCAGGAAATAGATCACCAGACATCTTATTAAAATTTTCACAATGTCTTATACTAAAAAATTGAAATTGTTTAACTATATTGTTTGCTTTTCCATGCAGTTATTTTAGTCTCTGCTTCATAACTTGGTACACGCTTTTCATTTGATTACGCACAAGTTTAGAATTAGTGAAAATTACAATTCCATTTGATCCATACACCCTAGTTTTTCCCAAGCCTTCTATCAATGTAATACAATATGATTCATTGTTTGTAGTTCTTCTCGATATATTCATTTTCCTTTGGAGGACCTTGTTAGTCGCAATATTACAAAGCACATATGTAATCATTGCTTTCCCTGGATTGGAATAACAAGAAACATCTATGCATAATGTCTATTTTTCAACCATGTTTAGTGGGCTTTTTTATCCAAAAAAAAAAAAAATTCAATAAAATATATTAAATGAACATTTATTGCAAATGCATGGGGGAAACAACATGTACATGTTTTGCCTCAAAATTTATGGGTGAAATGACATGTACATGGTTCCCAAAAACACTAGAAAATGCCTTAAAGTTTATGGGAGAAATTGCATGTACATGGTTTCAAAAAACACTATCATTTTCCTTATTAAAATGAGTTAAATTTTATTGCAAATGCCTTAAATTTTATGGGAGAAATGGCATGTACATGGTTGAGAGAAATTTCATGTACATGGTTCCCCAAAACACTAGAAAATGTTTTATGGGAGAAATGACATGTACATGGTTTCCAAAAACACTAGAAAATGCCTTAAAATTTATGCGAGAAATGACATGTACATGGTTTCCAAAAACACTAGCATTTTCCTTACAAAAATATTAAATGAAAATTTATTGAAAATGACTTAAATTTTATTGCAAATTCCTTAAAGTTTATAGCAGATGGCATGTACATGGTTTTCCTTAAAGTTTATGGGAGAAATGGCATGTACATGGTTTTCAAAAACAATAGAAAATGCCAAGTTTATGAGAGAAATGACATGTACATGGTTTCCAAATACACATAAAATTCCTTAAAAATATATTAAATTAAATTTTATGGAAAAAATTACATGTACATGGTTTTCCTTAAATTTTATGGGAGAAATGACAAGTATATGTTTACCCTTAAAGTTTTCCTCAAGTTTATGGGAGAAATTACTTGTACATGGTTTTCTTTAAAGTTTATGGGAGAAGTTTAAAGTTTGAATTAAGTTTATGGGAGAAATGACATGTACATGGTTTTCCTTGACGTTTATGGAAGAAATGACATGTACATGGTTTGCCTTAAAGTTTATGAGAGAAATGACATGTGTACATGGTTTGCATTAAAGGTTATGGGAGAAATTACATGTACAAGGTTTTCCTTAAATTTTATGGGAGAAATGACATGTACATGGTTTGCCTTAAATTTTATGGGAGAAATGACATGTACATGGTTTTCCTTAAAGTTTTCCTTAAATTTTATGGGATAAATTACATAGAAATGATATGTACATGGTTCCCAAATCACTAGCAAATGCCTTAAATTTTTATGGGAGAAATTACATAGAAATGACATGAACATGGTTTCCAAAACACTAGAAAATGCCTTAAAGTTTACGGGATAAATGACATGTACATGGTTTCCAAAAACACTATCATTTTCCTTAAAAATATATTAAATTAAATTTTATGGGAGAAATGACACATACATGGTTTTCCTTAAAGTTTGCCTTAAATTTTATGGATGTAATGACATAGAAATTACATGTATATGGTTCCCAAAACACTAGAAAATTCCTTAAAGTTTATAGGAGAAATTACATGTACATGGTTTTCAAAAACACTAGCACTTTCATTAAAAATGTATTAAATTAAATTTTATGGGAGAATGACATGTACATGGTTTTCCTTAAATTTTATGGGAAAAATGACATGTACATGGTTTTCCTTAAAGTTTTCCTTATGTTTATGGGATAAATGACATGTACATGGTTTGCCTTAAAGTTTTCCTTAAAGTTTTTGGGATAAATTACATAGAAATGACATGTTCATGGTTCACAAAACACTAGAAAATACCTTAAAGTTTATGGAGAAATTACATATAAATGACATGTACATGGTTCCCAAAACACTAGAAAATGCCTTAAATTTTATGGGAAAAATGATATCCTTAAAAATATATTAAATTAAATTTTATGAGAGAAGTGACATGTAAATGGTTTGCATTACAGTTTATGGGAGAAATGACATGTACATGATTTGCCTTAAAGCTTTCCTTGAGTTTATGGGAGAAATGACATGTACATGGTTTGCCTTAAAGTTTGCCTTAGATTTTATGAGAGAAATGACATCTACAAATGACATGCCTTAAAGTTTTCCTTGAGTTTATGGGAGAAATTACATGTACATTGTTTACCTTAAAGTTTATGGGAGAAAGGACATAGAAATGACATGATTTAAAGTTTTCCTTGAGTTTATGGGAGAAATGACACATGTACATGGTTTGACTTAAATTTTTCCTTAAATTTTATTGGATAAATGACATATAAATGAAATGTACATGGTGCCCAAAACACAAGGAAATGTCTTAAAGTTTATGGGAGAAATGAAATCTACATGGTTTGCCTTAAAGTTTGCCTTAATTTTATAGGAGAAATGAGATGTAAATGGGTTTCCTTCAAGTTTGCGTTAGAGTTTATGGGAGTAATGGCATAAAAATGGCATGTATCTGGTTCCCAAAACACTACCAAATTCCTGGAAGTTTATGGGAGAAATGACATGAAAATGGTTTTTCTTAAATTTTGACTTAATTTTATGGGATAAATGACATGCACATGGTTTGCCTTAAATTTTATGGCAGTAATGACATAGAATGACATGTATATGGTTCCCAAAACACTAGAAAATGCCTTGAAGTTTATGGGAGAAACGACATGTACATGGTTTTCAAAAACACTAGCATTTTCCTTAAGAATATATTAAATTAAATTTTATGGGAGAAATGACATGTACATGGTTTACCTTAAATTTTATGGGAGAAATGACATGTACATGGTTAGCCTTAAAGTTTTCCTTAACTTTATGGGAGAAATGATATACATGGTTTTCCTTAATTTTATGAGAGAAATGACATGTACATGATTTGCCTTCAAGTTTTCCTTAATTTTTATGGCAGTAATGACATAGAAATAACATGTATATGGTTCCCAAAACACTAGAAAATGCTTTAATGTTTATAGGAGAAATGACATCTACATGGTTTTCAAAAACACTAGCATTTTCATTAAAAATATATTAAATAAAATTTTATGGTAGAATGACATGTCCATGGTTTGCCTTAAAGTTTGCCTTAAGTTTATGGGATAAATGACATGTAGATGGTTTGCCTTAAAGTTTTACTTTAATTTTATGAGATTAATGACATAGAAATGACATGTATATGGTTCCCAAAACACTAGAAATTGCATTAACATTTATGGGAGAAATGACATGTACATGGTTTTAAAAAACACTAGCATTTTCCTTAAGAATATATTAAATTAAAGTTTATGGGAGAAATGACATGTACATGGTTTGCCTTAATGTTTATGGAATAAATGACATGTACATTGTTAGCCTTAGATTTTGCCTTAAGTTTATGGGAGAAATGACATGTAAATGGTTCTGCTTAAATTTTGCCTTAAATTTTATGGGAGAGATAAAATAGAAATGACATGTACATGGTTCCCAAAACACTATCAAATTCCTTAAAGTTTATTGGAGAACAACCTTAAAGTTTATGGGAGAAATTACATGTACATGGTTTCAAAAAACACTAACATTTTCCTTAAAAATATATAAAATTAAATTTTATGGTAGAAATGACATGTACATTGTTTGCCTTAAAGTTAATGGGAGAAATTACATGTACATGGTTTGCCTTAAAGTTTGCCTTAAGTTTATGGGAGAAATGACATGTACATATTTTTCCCTAAAGTTTGCATTAAATTTTATGGGAGAAATGACATAGAAATGACATGTCCATGGTTCCCAAAACACTAGGAAATGCCTTAAAGTTTATGGGAGAAATGACACACTAGCAAATGCCTTAAAGTTTATGAGAGAAATGTACACATTTTATGGAAAAAATGACATGTATAGCGAGTGATGGTAATAGCTCACTGTTAACACACATATCTAAACATATAATTGTCATTTCTAAGCATTTTGATCTTGCTAATTGTCACTGTCTATATTGGCACATTACCTCATGTTTTTGGTTTCAATGGTATTTGAAAAATGGTTTTTTGCCACATGTTTTGTGTTAATATTGATAATTTTCCAAACCCCTCCATATAAATCATAAAACTTGGAATAAAATGATATTGATAATTTTCCAAATCCATCCATATAAATAATAAAACTTGGACTAAAAGGAAATGATTGTAATAAAATGTATAGAGACAAGCAAACACAAATCGTGGACAACTTCCAAGGGAGAGAGTTAATAGCATTGCATAAACTAAAAATTAAATTTAAAAAACAATAAAAAATAATAAAAAAATGAAAAAAACATATCATAAACCATAACACCTTCTCACCTTTGCTTTGTCCTCTCCTCACCTTTGCAATAGTGAGGCAGCAACAGAGCAGCGAGACAAAAATAGAGCAGTGGAATGATGAGATAGAAATCAACCGAGACAACAACATAACAGAGCAGCAAGACAGGAACATAGCCACACGTTTTGTGTTGATATTGATAATGTGCCAAAACTATCCATATAAATCATAAAACTTGGACTAAAAGGAAACGATTGTAGTAAAATGTATAGAAACGATTCTAATAAAATGTATAGAGACAAGCAAACACAAACTGTGGACAACTTCCAAGGGAGAGAATTAATAGCATTGCAACAAATGAATAAGCTAAATTATAAGAGAACTTCATAAATAGATTAATATGCCAAGGACTTCAAAAAGGATGACAGAATCATGAAATAAATTCAAAAAGAATGACCGGGCTTCCAACGTAAGAGAAAATTAGGACAAACCTCAAAATATTCATACAACATAAAGAGGAACCTTGTTAAATCTGACATAGATTCAAATAACATGGCCACAACACCGATAAGGATGAAAAAATCATCAAATAACTTCAAAAAGGATGAAAAGTCTTTCTGCATAAGAGAACATTAGGATAACCCTCGAAATATTAGACACATAAACATAAGAGAACATTAGGACAACCCTCAAAATATTACACACATCAAAGACAGTGGGTTCAACGAACTATATCAGTGGGCATAATGCATGTAGAATTATCTGTGGAATCAGAGTGACCTATCCTCTAAACCCATCAGTGCATATATAGTGAATTTTCATCTTATCCTAAGCATAGTTTACTTTACAGATAGGTCACTCTATTGAACTTGTTTGTTATTATATGCCAGAGTTGGAGTCATCTACAAGTAATGATGAAAAGAAAGAATCTCCTCACGCTGTTAGTATGAATCTTAATTGCAAGTGTACGAAAAAAGACCACTTTAGCTTTGCATAACAAACAGCCCTAACAGCAAAGATGGCTGCCAATATCTTTAAATCTGCAATTAGGTGATCAAGATAAATGCTACAAAAATCTAAATCTATGCATCAAAAAACATAAAGCAGTAGATAAAAATGAGATTTACTCCATGCATCTAATAGACAATACAATAATATGTTGAATGAATTTTGTATTAAGGGCACCTGGGAGGAAAGCATAGAAGGATGTTACCAGTTCTCCTCAATGGGATGGGTTCTTGTAAGTCCTCATCACTTCAGATCTAAAATTCTTTTCTCTTGATGTGTAGAAAACCCAGACAAAAATGGAACTCAAAGGGAGCTCACAAGAAAAAAGATAGAAAAATATGACAATGATGGTGGATCAAAGTCAGACCAAAAGTATAGATCGAGAGTGATATTTTGGCAATAAAAGGTGGTGAATGAATGGAAAAACTCTTCTATTTATAACAAAATATTGAGTTAGTCTAGATATTGGTGCATAATTAAAATATTATTAACCAATTCTAGATCCAACTTTTATGGAATATTTTATTATATGTTTTGGAGGGAAAAGGAATTTGACTTGGGTCAAATCCCTTTATTTGTAAATAATAAATAAATAAATGATTTATTTATCATTTTAAGGATGTGGTTGCATAATAATCAAATAAATAATGATTTATTTAATTATTAATGAATGATTTAGTCAAATTTAACAAGAAATATTATTTAAATAAGGTTTTAATAATTATTCCTAAAAAATAATAAGATAAATAATAATTTATCTAATTAATTTTCTTGTTTTGGGGTAAATATGACTAGGAATATTAGTTAAACTGTTGTTTAACTAATTATTCCTCAAGGAAAATCAGACAAAAGTAGATTTATTTAATAGCTCCTCATGGGGTTTCCTGTTTAGACCATAAACAACTTAATAAAGGTGGTTTACTAAGTTATTTTTCATAGTGAAAGAAATTTTGCGTAGGGTAAAATTGGTCTGACATGGTGTATTTAGGTCCATCTAATAGTAACAGGTTAGATGACCAAAAAATGGTGTAACAGATTGCCCCGCAGCGTGCGAGCGTTAGGAGGTAATCGTATGACTGAAGTATGTTGTAAGAACTCAATCACTGGACACCGAATGGAAAGTCAAAGAGAGAGAAATATAAGGTAGACCGAAACGCTAAATGACTAGACCCTGAGGAGGCGAGACCTACAGGTGCGACAAGTCTCTTTTATGAGTGAGTACATGTGCTATAGGTGGCTAGGGAGGCATACCTATGCCCGTTGAGACAAAGTACACAGAATAATGTGTCTATTAAACAAGGGACTGAACAATATACTACATGTTGGCATAAACACGAGCCAGGTAAAAACCTGACAATGAATCCCACATACATATTATGCCTAGGATAACAACCAGGACTCATACAATAATATTTGAGTACATGAGATACAAATAAAACCCGAATGCCCCTGTAAACAGCAAAGGGCTTTGAAAATCTGAGGGATACAGGCAAACAAAAAGGCGCTGCAACCGGCTGAGGCCGACATCATCAAATATATGGATCTACATCAAAGGCTATCATGAAGAGGTCAACCGGGAATGTGGGGGGCTACCTATAGGGCCACCCCCTCATGAGGGTTGAAACATCTCACACACACCTGGGAATTGGCAGTATCATTTGTTGCATCACTGAACCATCAAGTATACGGATCTTGATCATGCTGAGAGGAGTTGGAGCTAAGAAAAAATCAAGTCAAAGGGAAATAAGGAGTCTCTTTACTTGATCTGAGGTAGCGAAAGAGGGTGGACACTGGAACCAAGGTACACCACCCTCTAGACCTATCTTATGGAATGAATGATCTGATGTCGACAAAAGGAGGTCCACTATAGGTGAGGCAATAAGTGATCCTCAACTAAGGCACAAGAGAAAATAGTAGAGCGACTGACAGACTGACACCAGGGATGATGATGAAATGGGGGGTACTGAGTAGCGGACAGACGACTTCCCTTGTTAGAGCATAAAGGGCATTGATGACTTGGAGGTTACTGATACAATATCATGAGGGATAGGGGACAGTCGGACTAAAGGCCATAATGTTTGACATGAGAGAGGAACCAAGCAATGAAGGATTGAGGACTATAGTGGGATACAAAGGGACTCAGGATAGACTCCATGAATGTGATGCTGACTCAACTCGGATGCTCTAAAAAAGGGTGACTTGATGATGCTACCACACAGAAAAGGTCCAATGGGGACCATAAAAACATGAGTACATGATGGTTACTCACAATGAAAATCAACAAGAGCATGGATAAGTGTGAAGGCAAAGTGGTGCCCCAAGTACAAGTGTTTCAAGTGAAGAAATTTGATTTTGAGGAGTGAAGTGACCCTTATTGGATGAAATGTGTCCTGGTGAAGTATCAAATCACAAAAAACTAATAGATACCCATTTGAGGGCTCGGTGAGATATTTCCAATGGTATAGACAGTTTTTCAAACTGAGCTATGGTTTCACCGTAGCAGGCGAAAGAAAAATCAGGGGTTTCTCTTTTACAAGGCATTTTCCCTCCAAATTCACTCATTTTCATGTGGAGCTGTGGTGAATGTAGAGAGGAGAGAAGGCCCTAAATCTTGCGGTGATCGTAGCGGACAAATCGACCATTGGAATCGAGATCTGTCAGTTGCAAGTAAGAGGCCTAACCCTACTCTTTCATTTCAGTGGATTGAAATTTCATTTTAGGTATCGAGAGCTCATGAACAGGCCAGGTCACACGTTTTGGGGTCTATTTTGTGACTTGGATAGCAGGTACTGGGCAGAAAACTGCAACATGTCCCAGGAAATGACCTGAAAAGTGTGACCTTTCATAGAAAGGGGGTTTCAGTGTTGTTTTTGGCTGAGATATGGGATTTTTATGGTTTAGGGGCATGGGTGCCCCCAAGCATGTTATGGTCATGCCAAAATGTATTTAGAAAGGGGGAATCTAAACAAATTTTTATGATGTGGTGTGCCATTTGTTTTTGTTATGGTTATGCAGTTCGAGAAAGGGAATGGAGGATTACCAATCTCTTTGGGTACTGCATATATGAAGCAAATGGACTTAAGTTTCTGGGCTGGCATACATGGTGTCACTATCCCAAAGAATGGATTTTGAGATAATGAACTGGTGCTCTCCTAAAAAAACCCACAGGTTGATCAACAACAATGTCTAGGGGACTGGGTTGCTGATGTACGATGAAGGAATGATGCGGGTTATCATCCCTAGAGTGGTTTGAAGTGATATGGGATTCTAGAGGTTCTTCAGAATGGGGAAGAATAATGGTACTAGAGTCGACACGACCAAATACACTAGGAGAGTTCTAGAGAATTTCTTCCCCTGGTCTCTCGAATATGGGTGCCCCCTTACCCAAACATTCGATGTCAATGTAATGGCCACAAGGTGTATGTGGTTCGAATGCATGGGTTCGATATAAGGGGGAATAGATAGAGTCAGGGATGGTGACTACTTCCATAATGTCGTCATCATAATAGAATATATGGTGACTGGTGGAAGGAAGACTGCCTGACGCAGTGAAGCTACCTGACTCATCATCATGAGAAGAGCGGTTCACATGCACATTGTCACAGGGGATGACCGAAGAACAAGCAAATAAGGGATCTACCGATGTTGAGCCCAGGATGATCGCTCAAGGGAGGTCAAGCGAAATAATAGGGGAAGATTCACAGGAAGCTTCCACCGAGGGTCTCATGGATGATGATAGGTAGAGGATGGTGGCTGCAGGCTCCGTCATATCGACATCAGGAGGGGGAATGTTAATGAGAGTGGGTAAATCCTCTGGCTGGCCTGCAGCATACTGCACAAGTACGGGAGAGGCAAATTGGTTTTGTTCAACCTCTTACTACCGAACTACTTCCAAAGAGGCTTGGTAATGTGTAAGGCGGGGATAATGGTGGGAATAATGGCCATGGAGATCACACAAAGCACAGGGTTGATTGGTGTGAATATTCTTAGGGTTCTTGGCTACAGTCGAGGAAGAAACAAAGGCTTCAGGGACCGTAGACATAGGGAATGCAACATTAACCATGGGCTTGATACGAGGCAACTCAAGACAGGTATGGGTGGCATGGCCGGTGACATCACGCAAAGCATAAGGCTTTGGAGGTGGAGGAGGAGCAGCGTCAGTCGGGGCAGCCTTGTCTTTTGATGCCCTCTTATGAGCTTTTCCCTTCTTACCCGAAGTGGTCGCAATAGGAGATGGTTCTTGTTGAGGTTGCTGAGGCACTGTAGAAACGAGAGGAGTCATAGGGACCGGTTGAATTGGGGTCAAAGCAAGATAAATTTTGGGTTGACTAGGTGGGGTAGAGAATGGGGGATCGAGGTACCATACAGGAATATCTAGGGTCAGGTTAGGAAGAGAGGGTAGCCATGATAGGTATTGTGTACACTCCAAGAGGGGGAGCTAGGAATGGTATCTGACCGAAGGGGTAATGGCTAGGCGGGATGGCTCCAAGATGGTTAGGGCCTCGAGGAACCGTTCCAGGAGGGTAGAGAGGCTCGTGAACACTAGCTATAGGTGAAGGGCCAGGAGGAGGGGGTAAAAAAGGCTGAATCGAAGGGTTATGAGTAGGTTGTGGAGGGAGAGGCTGCTGAATAGCCGAACCGGGCCGCTTGAGGGAGGCCCGAGACAATTGCATCATGAAAACATTCGATGAGCTGGGATAAGAGACAGGAGGAGGAAGACCAGGGAATGTACCCAGCAATGAGGAGTCTTTGTAGACTCTAGGTGAGACACTGATCAAATGATCGATGGTTTTCTTATTGGCCACCGAAGAGATGATGGACTCAGGGGAGGTCCGAGACTCCGGTTCGTAATATGTCAACTGGTCAATGGTGACTATATTTTCATTCTGAGGGAACGACATCTTGCGGTGAACCACAAATGGGACAGAAGACGTCGCATAGGTGTAGCTATGACCCAATAGAATGTTGTAATCTAAGGGGGCATCTATGACTTCTACGTCAATGCAAACATTCTTTCCCGCAAGAGTAATAGACAATTGCGAAATAGGCCAATGGGCTAGGAGGTGTGGCCATCCAACACTTGAAGAGTGATCGTGGAATGAGCCAACTCAAGTGATTCGAGTTGCTTCCAAACCGAAGCGAACATCACACAGGTGGATTCCCCCTCATCAATGATGCACCGGGAAACATTGGTGTTTCGGATCTTGACTGGGATTTGGAAGGTGACGGAAGCAAGAAGGGGAGGATGTTATGACCAGTCAACATCAAAGACGATCAAGCGATCATCGGAAGGATCTATAGCACCCATGGCAGATAGTAGAGCTTTTCGTTTTGAAGGGCATGACTAGAGGAGTTGCAGCCCGGCAGTAGGAGATTGTGTCAAATCATCTACTATATTATACAAATGGATAGCTTTTCGAGAAGCAGCATTTCGGCGTAGTGCTCCCTTAGGGATCTTAGTATGAACCTCTACCTTAGGCTGAGGGATCTGCAAAGAACCATTAGGTGTCGAAAGAGGCTTTGTAGAGACTAAAGGAGGTGGCTCAGGGATATACGTAGCGGGAGGTTTGTTATACTAATGGGACCAAGTCCGAAGATTGATATCTATGGTTAAAGGTTGGTCAGAATTCATCATGAGAATATGGTAATCAGAGGTACCAGATGGAAGAGTTTGAGTGGCCACCTGACCTTCAGGTGGTTGGGTAGCCACAAATCCTTGCTGAGGGAAAGGATTAGTAAACATAGTCGGCTGACTAGGCGCAGCACTGGGAGGGATGGAATGGGAGGATTGTTGTCCTAGCGATGTTGCATGAGACTCCCACATCTACTTCATATGTGGTAAAAGAGGACAATCATGCATGTAATGACCATAAACACCACAACAATAACAAGGCTTGTTCATGCGAACATGCCTGTCCTGCTTGGGTTGAGTGCCCTATTGCTGGTTAGTAGTGTTAGGTGCATTATTTTGAGGATTAGGTCCAGGATTACTGAGAACAGATTGATTTTGAGTGCCTTTCCTCTTATTTTTGGAGGGAGGAGGATTAGTCGCGCCCTGTTGTGCATACACCCGCCCCTGAGGGGGCGGTGGTTGCTGTTGCAGTGGTTGAGAAGGTAAGGGAGGGGGAGGTGCTAATGCTGGAGGAGCTAGAGCACCAAGCTGTGGATATGGATAATAAGGAGGTTGGATAACATTTTAGTAAACAAGAGGTTGGGAAAAAGGAGGAGGCATACCGCATCCTGGATACATGCTACTGGGAGGGGGAAAAGTGTAGGAGGTGTTGGTCCCCCCCTCGACGAAAACCGTAGCCCATGGGAGGCTGAGCATATGGATGAGAGAGAGCTCCAAGGATACCGTAAGTGGCATGAGATGCCCCTGGTGCGTTGGCACCATCGAGTCTAGGAAGATCAGGTAGAATGGTATAAACATAACTCGACTGAGCATAGATGAGGTCATATTTTAATGCAATTTGGAGAGTAGCTTCTTCAGTTTTAGGAAAATGCGATGCGACATCTTTGTCGATAGAAGGCAAGAGAGATCTAAGGAACCAGTCGATGTATACATAGTCTTCGAAGGTAGGGGCTCGACATAGGCTCTTTCTTCTTCGCCATTCTTGGACATGATCGGATAGGCAGGTCACAGACGATTGACAGAAAGAAGTCAAAATTTTTGTACTAGTGTCATAACGAAGGGGAAGCTGGAAATAAGACAAAAAAGCCTAAGCAAGAGTTGCAAAGGTTGTATGAGAGGATTAGGCCTGATCAACATACCACTTAGAAGCTTCTTCAGTAAGCGTACATTGGAACAATCGAAGACGGACAAAGTCATCAGTATTGGAGTTAGATGAACACCACATGTGGAAATATCAAACATGATTTATAGGATCTTCTCTAGAAAGGCCTTCAAACTTGGGGATGTCAAAAGGGAGCTTGGTCGACATAGTAGGCCAACTAGCGTCATGGTGTATAGGGTCATTGATCAACTGGTTAAAATTGGGAAGACTGAGGCCTTCCATGTAGGGGATCAAGGGAACAGTCGGAGTAGTTCCAATTGCAGTCCCACTAGTAGTATTCCTAGCATTAGGGCTGGGGCTACCACCAGCGTTAAGTCCTAAACCAAATATGGTGAATGTGACAGGAGGGGAATCGGGGGAAGAACCAGAAGGAGAACCCAATGAACCAGAAGAGGAGTCGAAGTGTAGACTCGGTGGAGGACTAACTCGAATCCTACGCGGAGGAGTAAGTCTTCCTACCGGAAACTAAGGATGAAGGCCAAGAAGTCTCCAGGATAAATGCCTTGGTGGCGCAATGATGACAACAAAAACATGACACAAAGGGAAGAGAAACCAAAAAGGGCGGAGAGGTGTAGGATCAAATGATTACAATGTCAAAACAAGGGCATAGAGGTGCAGGATCAATTGATTTCAATGTTAAATTCTTTGCTTCGCGCTGTTAACCAAGCTCTTCTTCACTTAGGGTGTGTGTGTAAATTGTGTAAATTTTAATTTTTAAACCTAGATGTTTGTAGAGAAAAGGAAAATGTGTGTTCTATAACTGTAAATAAACCTACAGATAACAGTATATGAAACTGAAATAACAGCAAATAAACAGCTAATAATGCAATAATCTAAACCCAAGGGGGGGGGCCTCTCAACAAGTAGTCTGTAGGTGGGCAAAAAACTATTCAAAACACACCAAAATAGCCAATATATCTAAGGTCGAGAAGGACAGGGATCGAAAGGTCAAATCCGCTGGAAATAGGTGTAGACAAACAACAAAAAATCAGAGGAAATATTGTTGTAAATGAGGTGGCGAAAGACTATCTCCTGGAGGGAAACAGAGTGGACCCTAGAGGAAAACCAAAAAAAAACTAAAGAAGGTGATTTGGATGGATAAATAGTCAATTTGAAGTGGATCTGAAGGTGAGGTATCTGATCTGAAAAATGGTTGAACACTCTAAAAATTTCAGACAACCTGCAGCAGTTAAAACTCTTCTACAAAATGTGGAGGGTACTGAAGCCCTAGGGGCTAGGTTCCCACTTATTTGAGTAAAAAATAACAAGTATAGGTCCAAAACAGGCAGAGACAGAGATCAAACAACCCTGAACAAAGGCTTAGACAAACCCAGAAAACTTTTAGAAAAACTCCCGCAAAAAGTCTAGGTCACAGATTCTAACATGTTTCTTATTGAGGTCACACATTTTGGGTAGTTTTCCACGTCTTGAAGCTCCAGGTCATAGGTTTAGGGCCAAAAAGTGTGACCTGCACTTCCAGTGCTCTCAGGAGCAGGTTTTAACAGAATGTGTCATCTCAGCTGCGGCTGATGTCTGTCACCTGCGCAATAGGTCCGAAAACACATGGAAGTTAGAAATTTTAACATTTTAGGGTTTTATAGGTTAAAAAAACATCAAGAAAAGAAAAACAAGTAGCTGAAGAGAAATAGTAGGGTTTGAAGTAGCTGGATATGTAGGCATATGAAAAACGACAGCGGTCGTAATCATAAACCCGTGTGGAGTCGCCAGTTGTTAGTATGAATCTTAATTGCAAGTGTATGAAAAAAGACCACTTTAGCTGTGCATAACAAACAACCCTAACAAAAAATATGGTTGCCAATCTCTTTAGATCTGCAATTAGGTGATCAATATAAATGCTACAAAAATATAAATCTATGCATCAGAATACATAAAGTAGTAGATAAAAATGATATTTACTCCATGCATCCAATAGAAAAGACAAGAATATGTTCAATGATTTTTTTATTAAAGGCACTTGGGAGGAAAGCATAGAAGGATGTTACCAATTCTCCTCAATGGGATGGGTTCTTGTAAGTCCTCATCACATCAGATCTAAACTTCCTCTCTCTTGATGGTGTAGAAAACCTAGACAAAAATGGAACTCAAAGGGAGCTCACAAGAAAAGAGATAGAAAAATATGACAATGATGGTGGATCAAAGTTAGACCAAAAGTATAGATCAAGAGTGATCTTTTGGCAACAAAAGGTGGTGAATGAATGGAAAAACCCTTCTATTTTTAACAAAATATTGAGTTAGTCTAGATATTGGTGCAGGATTAAAAAATTATTAACCAATTCTAGATCCAACTTTTATGGAATATTTTATTATATTTGTTGGAGGGAAAAAGAATTTGACTTGGGTCAAATCCCTTTATTTGTAAATAATAAATAATTAAATGATTTATTTATCATTTTAAGGATGTCGTTGAGTAATGATCAAATAAATAATTATTTATTTAATTATTAATGAATGATTTAGTCAAATTTAACAAGGAATATTATTTAAATAAGGTTTAAATAATTATTCCTAAAAAATAATAAGATAAATAATAATTTATCTAATTAATTTTCCTGTTTTGGGTTAAATATGACCAGGGATATTAGTTAAACTGATGTTTAACTAATTATTCCTTGAGTAAAATCAAACAAATGTAGGTTTATTTAATATTTCCTCATGGGGTTTCCTATTTAGACCATAAACAACTTAATAAAGGTGGTTTACTAAGTTATTTTTCATAGTTAAAGCAATTTTACTTAGGATAAAATTGGTCTTACATGGTGTACTGAGGTCCAACTAATAGTAACAGGTTAGATGACCAAAAAATGGTGTAACACATGCACCTTTGCTTTAGTAGGAATCACATAATGAACCTTCTATAACATATAATAATGACTAAATAACAGAGAATAATGAAATAATGAATAATAATAGAGAATATAAATAGTAACACTAAGTTCATAAAGTAGTGTCTAAATTACGTGTCACCACTTACGACATTTACTATCCATTTAGTGGCACTTATTGCTAAAACCTAATCATGCATGATGTGATAGCCTTCTACATGTGTCATACCATGTTTCCTTAACCATCTATTCAATATCACTAATCTAGATTCATGGTAAGAGCATTTAGTGCGCTTAATCATTAAGGAGAAATACAAGAATGATTATTGTGTGCTTTAACCAGTAACGTCATACTCCAAATGGAAGGTGAGGGTGAATAATTGAATGGGAACAAGCCTAAAAAAAAATGATAATGGGACTGACTGATGATCGATAGGCTAGCTCATTAACTTTTGGAGGGGCCGACTTAACAGACTAGCTTATTAGTATGTACCAGTAAGCCGCCCTATGCTGCACTAGCTGAAGTCTTAGCTCTCTCGACACTTTCTTTCTCTCTTACTTGCTGTAATATTCACCCTAGTCTTAAATATTAGTAGAGTTTTATTTAAGAAGTTCCATGTGAAGTTGTAGGGAAGGTAAGTAAGGAACGGTTATGTTCTATTTTCTTTCTTGCTTTATTCTGTTCCATTTTTATGATAAGCTTAGTGATGTCTTACGTAAGGGCATACGAAAAGGCTAAATGGGCTTATCCAGTTAACCACTATATTACCTAGAATAATGAAATCTAAAAACACTTCATTATCACTCAAGCTAAGTGTAATATATTACCTCTATGGGTAATATGATCAATAATAGTTCTAGCATGAACTACTAGTCTGCAACCTAATCCCTAGTATATTGTAATTTCTTAATTCATGCATGGATTAAGTTAATCTATTGATTAGTACAAAACTTAGAGCATAGTGCACCTAGGTTAAGTTACATTTTACTTATATGGATCAAATTACTGTAAATACGTGGATTGATAGTGCTTATGAAACCGATTAGTTTACACAACTTGCAACAAGTTAGTTATTGACTTGTAATTCCATTGATTCACTCTATTCATTACTATAAGGATATGTACACTGAACTATGATTAAGCATATAAGAAATAGTTGTAATTAACATGTGCTTGTTTCCCACTTAGTATTGAGATCACTATTGACTTTTTATGTGTACTTATATAACTCGATCATGCTAATCGCTACTACTAATGAAACTAGTATGTCACTCTTATAAGCATTCCAGTAATTAAACTATAGTAGTAACAACTATCATAACTCATTACAAGAGTAAGCTTCTACATGATTAATTTTCATAAATCATCAGTGGATTAATATGTGAATTATATCATTAGTATAAGGTGTAGAGCATCTATTAAATCCTGGCCAATGAGAAATACCTAGAAACAGAGACCAGACAACCAGAGAACGCACGGCAATCACATAGAAAGAGTATGTATATCGAGCAGGAAACACACCTACAAATTGAAACGCACCTGCAAACACAGAAAATTAAAATTAAAAAACATAAAAATAACATTAAAAAAATAAATAGAGCATAAAAATAACAAAGTCTCACCTTAGCTTTCTCCTCTCCTCGCCACTGCAAAAACGAGACAACAACATAGTAGCGACATAGAAATAGAGAAGCGCAATGGCGAGACAAACATAGGAGCGAGACAAACAGAACAGAGCAACGATACAAATAGAGCAAAGCAGCGAGACAATCAGAGAAGCGAGACAAATAGAGCAGCGCAATGGTAATGAAAACTTGTTTCAGTCTAGGGGTCGGTATATTTATAAAAAAAAAATTCTGTCGAATTATTTTAAAAAATTTGCTCGAACAATTAGTTTGGCTAGACTATTAGTTCGGTCGAACTATTGTTGCTGGTGTTCCATCTTCGGCCAAAAATATGTTTACCCATGACATCAATACGCGCTCAATGTTAACGGTAGAAACAGTTTGGCTGAATTATTTTCATAACTTTGGTGGAACTTTCTGAAATTTCGGCTAAACTGTGGCAAAAATGAAATTTTTGAACGTGTTTCTCACGAAAGTGTAACCCACCTTCACATTTTTACCCATCAATAATATATTCACAAATTCCAACATTATCATCCAATTGACCACATGAAACATTAGTGTTTTTAAATTTACTCTTGTGATAATTATGGAAAACATACTCATAATCTATATATATGCTCCAATCGTAAGAACCCTACAAGAAAAATATTCATCTTATGTGCATTACTTCTCAAGAATGATCTTCAACAACTAAAAACATATGTAAATCATACCACATAATTCATTCTTATGTATTGACACATCTTATGATAGAGATATTTTTTACTTCTCACCTTGTATCTAATATTGGGGGAATCGATATTTAGCTCCTAGTTTCAAAGTTATCTCAAGAGAGCTTGAACCATAACCAAAACTTTATTCAATAGCTAGAGCCTAAAACTAGAGTCAATCAGAGTCGAAGCTAGATTATGAGTTGTTGCTAGAGACAGACTCATGTTCCATGAGCACCATTTGATTTGTGGTCCTCCTTAAACCAACACTTAGTAGAAGAATTACTGCTGCTACTAGAATATAATTTCTGGTCATCCTTAAACTAACATATCAACAATTCGTGGTCATCTTTAAACCTCCATATGAGATTCTTTCCATTTCATATAATACATCAACGTTTGGATAGGCTCATAATTGTTCTAGGGAATAATTCAAGCCATGTTCCAGAGTAGGTGGTCAACCCTAATTCACTACTAGTATAATAGTTAGACTTTTTCATCCGATTTATTTTTTGATCTTCCTTAAACCATCATTTTCATAGAGGAAATCTAGTCATTGGCTATTTTCTACCTTCATATTTCTACACCCTTATTAGAATCACATTCACCCTTTTGTATTGGTTGGGGGCGGGGGGATGTTTGAAACATAATCCTCAGGGATCATGTAAATTGTATTATTCACTTGTGAGGAGGGAAAAAAGCCACAAGTGAAGCAAAGTGGAGTATCCATGAGGAGTCCAAGGGACCTATTGGTTGATGAAAAAAAAGGGTCATAAGAATTGTATTTATGTGTATCATAGGAATTAATATTGCATCCCATGCCTTATATTTTTAATATATTTGCACTTAACATATATCAAAATATTAAAATAAATCCCTTGTTTATTTCTACTATAATTTTTTTTACCTTAACCATTTCAAAAAAACAAATTATGGTGCACTAGAAGACATTGAGAGCTACAATCTAAAAAAATTATTGTTTGATAAGGTTAAGACCATTTTAGGTTGCACTAACTAAAGGCCTTGTAACTGCAAGATTACAATGAATTTGAAATATATATATATATATATATATATATATATATATATATATATATATATATATATATATATATATATATATATATATATATATATATATATATATATATATATATATATATTAATAAGAACCCCCTTTTCTCTACAATTCCACAAATTTTTATAAGAATATTCGACCATTTGGGCTCTCAAAGGTTGAATTAACATAAATGTATTCATCATATTTTCCATGAAAAATAATATATGAATTATATAAATACTCAAAATTAAGATATTTAGACACATTTTCTATAAATAAAAATATTATATTCACAAAATTTAGTTCATAATTTAAAGTTTTTACACCATATTCACATTCATTTCCTGAATAGCTCTAATTATTCTTCCAATTTCATAGATTGTTATTTTTCCATGCTTGGATTGGAATTAATTCATAATGGGACCATCATTAGCTTGCACCCACCCTCAACTAAATTACAAAGAGTTGTTTAAAAACAAAGAAATAAAAGGGTGTTTTTTTTTGTCAAAGATGTGTCAAAGGGAATGAAAGTGTTAAATATCCATGCATTAAGAAAAATGAAAAGTGGAATTTTAAGAATGTGCCATTAAAAGGCTTCCTACATATGGTTTATTTATAAAAAATAACAAAATATTTTAATACAAATAACAAGGACATATTTTTAGGAAATTATTTTATTTAAAAAAATGGATGACATATTAAAAAGGGAAAAGGGGAGATGGTTTAATTTTATTTGTTAAAAGGAATAACAGTTAAAGAAGAGCAAATGGAAGCTTATGTAAATAAAATATGGGAATGATTCACAAAGAAAGGAAGGGTGCATGTTAAATAAATACGCGACGACCCTTTAATTTACCTTGACATTAGTAATGTGATTGTAATACTAATGTTAGTGTAGAAGCCACAACTCACTAACACAATGTGTTTTTAAAATATTTAAATTTCATTACCCGACTGAAGGAGAGGACGAAAATTTGGATCCCAATATCTCAGGGAGTTTTCTTGATTTTTTAAAAGGCCATGAAACAAATATTGAATGTAGTTTCTAAATTTAATGAGCTACCAATTGAAAACCTAGTCAAGGCCAACCTACAGCTAAGTTTATATGATGCAATTGGAGATTAGCTTCTTATTTATAGTCGTATACAAGACATGATTGGAGGAAGTAGAGGAGCAGATGATTCTTTTTTCCCTAGTGCTTCAAAAATCTATTGAGTAGTATCTAAAATGTATAGGGGGATGCCAGGAAGAAATATACAAATACACAACTGAAGAAGAATAGTTCTATCTCTCATTAGTTTTTGGTTTTTGGTGTCTGATCTCCCATGTGGGTTGATTTTGGAGTTAGATATATAGGGAGGAATTGTTCGTTAGGATCACACTACAAATTTTTGGAGCATGCAAGTTGTTAGTATTTGGTAATAGAAGAAAAAAAGATGTCTAATTTGTTTGCAAATCCTTATTCAAGAGTTATACCCTTTTGAACCTAGTGAAATCCTTGTGAACTATGTGAGGCCACTAGACTATGATTTCTAAGCCAGTAAGATTACTGGGAGGCTCGTTAGATTATTGAATCACTTTGGTGCTTTTTTACAGCTGATAAATCACCTAGACATGGAATTCGCAGTCATTACGGTGCTTGTTAAGTAGCTAATAAACCACCTAAACAATGGAAGTATGACCCGTGTGGTTCTTACTATGAAAATAAAACTAGTAAACCATTAATATAGTGGATTCCAACTCCTGAGACTGAGAAATACTCCTTCTAAACCTTCACTAAATCCTTGTGAATTAATTCAGAGGAGAGAGTGGATCAATCTGATCCTTACTAATAGGAAATAGTTGATCTACCACAATGGTGCTTGTTATTATAGGGAAGTTGATAGAACACTTGGATTTTTGGCAGCATATTATAAGTGTTAAAGAAATAATCTAGTATGAATTCCTAAGAAAGTGTTCCTTAGAAATTTGATTCAATTGATGGGTGGTGAGTTTCAAGAAAGTTGCAGTGTAGGTGGCCTATGGTTGGGTGCAGAGTGGAAGTCCTTCCTTTAGTTTCCAAACATTTTAAGACACAAAAATAAGTATATTCTATTTATATGTTTGAAACATGAACCATAATATTGAATTATAATATTAGTGTTTGGTCAATTCAGTGTGTCCTAAATTGCTACATTAATTTGTCAATCCGGGATTCGTAAGCTAACGAAGTGTGGCGCACTATATGTGCAAGATAACCTATTTCTTACTTTTTGTCGTTTTTGGTTTTTTTTTTCTTGGTTGGTTTCCTAATGTGAGATAGAAATTCTAAAAGAAAAGTATGGTTATGATTGTTCAAGGCAATGATGTCCTTTATAATGATTTACCAAACTTCAAACTTCAAAAGGATTTTGAAACATACAATGATGAAATTAAAAGGAAATGAAAATGTGCCACTATTCTAGTTAAAACAAACAGTGAACTATTGATCATGAAAACCATTACCCTTGCTGCTGTCTAAACATAAAAGAAACTGTACTCAAAGAAAAGATTGCAAGTAAAGTAAAACTAAAATCAAATTACATCAACTCATATTCTGACCCCTCACCATTACTCTCGCTATGGCTTTCGGAGGTAATCATAAACAACTTGAGCAATCTGATATCTAATTTGCAGAAAAACAAACTAATATCAAATTACACACTCATACTTCAATCCCTCACCATTAGTCTCGCTATGGATTTCAGAGGTAACTGATAATGACATGAGCAATTTAATATCTACCTTGCAGAAAAGTAAACTAATATCAAACTATACACTCATACTTCAATCCCTCACCATTAGTCTCGCTATAGCTTTCAGAGGTAACTGAAAATGACATGAACAGTTTAATATCTAACTTGCAGAAAAGTAAACTAATATCAAACTACACACTCATACTTCAATTCCTCACCATTAGTCTCGCTATGGCTTTCAGAGGTAATTGAAAATGACATGAGCAATTTAATATCTAATCTAACTACTAAAGCAAATGTGCAAGACTGAAATAAACAAAACAGTGCTGGATTTAAACAAAAACTAAGAAAAGTAAATTAGCAGAAGGAAAATATTGATTCCATGTCATTAGTCATTATAAAAATATGTGCAAATGCCCGGGCTGCCTATTGTAATATGAAACAAGAGCACTGATCAGTTAAAAACAACATAAAACATAAAATATTATGGACAGAAATAAAATATAAAACATGAAAGATTATGGACAAAGATGAAATATAAATACCATGAAAGATGTAATCTATATACACGTGAATGATTATGGCACAATGAACATAAAGAAATGAAGCATGAAACTATACAGTAATACACAAAACCTCAGCGTGTGCAGGGGCCCTCTGCACACACCTCGGGGAGCAGCTTTCAAATACGAATTATGCTTATGAACAGAGTCTTATTATATATTAAAATGCGGTCATAATAGAGAGATAATGTCACAGCACAATGGCGACGCAATTACATTACAGAGCTAAAGAAGATCTAACTATTATGTGTATGAGAACGCATTATTTATAACAGAGGGAGATATAACTAATTCCCTAAAGTCTGCGCTGATAGAAGACACGTGAACCATCACGTCCAGAGATCTAGCATTATGGTCGCCGTGAGGATTAAATCTATGGAGAGTGAATGTTGGATTCGGCTTATGGAGCCGTTTACAGGTGTTGATATGTCTCCGGTGATTTAGAAACGACCACGCAAATCTTCACGTGATGAGAAACAGAGTTCTGTCACCGTGGGACTCTACGGTTGACCACCACTTGGCCACCTTTGACCACAGCCTTCTTAGGTGAATTCAACTGAGCCAATAGGACACGATCCATGTCCATGTCATTTCTAACTTGCCCATGTGGCTCGATTTTCCTGAAGACACCTTCAATATAGACTTTAACAAAATGGCTGCGGAAAGTTGCAGCAGCTGCGGAAAGTGACAAGATTCCGCAGCTAAATGAGCAAAAATCTAAATCAAACAGCAGACACAAAAAATAGTTAAAAACCATTTTAAATGCTCTTTTACAATTAATATGCAATGATATTGATGACTTAGAAGGTCCAGGTGAATGAAAAAGGTCTAGAAAGGTGTATAAGAAAGATGCAGATTTGAGACTCAACATACACCCACTGTGAAGGTGTTGCATGTCCTCATGCAACTAAAATTTTGATAATCCTTCTTCAATTCATATGCCTTGACACTTCATCCAGTACATCCAGTCCTCTTCTCCTCTTCCTTGGTGCTGCTAACATCCTGGGCTTCTTCATCAAGCATCTGAATTTGATATTAACCAGTGCTTTACTTAACTTCTAGCATTTCTTCTTCAATTTCCTGTTCTTTTTCTGCCATAGTCCCAGATGTAGCATGGTATTGTCATGAATGATCTTGTCTAATTTGCTTTGTTCCTTCAATGCCTCATTTTCATTTTTAATGTGTTTATTTAAAACCTCCAACTCAAAGACTTCTTGTTTCAATGATTGGATTAGATCTTCTTGTGCTATGTGAGGCTAAGTGGATGAAGTACTGGGACCCGTGGCTGCTTTTTCTAAAGATTCTATATAATCATACACTTCTTTCTGCTTTGGGTCTATCTCAGGTGTTATTTTCATTGGGCTATCCCCAAAATGTCGTGGAGGAGAATTGTATTCAAAATCTGGTTGAAAAGGGCTCATGTCAACGTCTGGCTGAGAATGAGATGGACTATGTTCAATGTCTGACTGAGAATGAAATGAACTATGTTCATTGTCTGACTGAGAATGAGATTGACTATGGCCAGATGGAGTTTGTTCAGATGTTTCTTCTCCCAAATCAATAAAATGGGGTCCTTTCGTTTGTGTTTTCCTCAACTTCCCTTTAAGCCTGGAACTTCTTCTTACACGCTGTGGACTACTGTCTTTTTGCTTTTGTTTCCCTTTTCCTCTCTTTTTGGCCATAGATGATTGTTTCTGAAGGTGAACTAGTCTCTCAGATAACACTTGATGATCTTCTTCTGAAGAAGGAGTTTGATGCATAGCCTCAATGCCTTTTCTCTCTTTTGATTTTATTGGCTTTTTACCCTTGGTTTCTTCCTTCCTTCTTTTTGACAGTCTCTCTTCTATACTAGTTCTTTCAACTGCAGTAGTAGGAGTAATTTGAGTTTCATCATTTGTTCTCTTTCTCCTACTCCTTCTTGATGTACTTCCTTTAGGAATTTCTTGAGGTTCTTCAAAGAAATTTCTAATCAAAAATTGTTCCCATGTGTCCTTTTTCTCTTTTAACTATTTTTCAATCAAAATTTTCACAAGACCATGGTGATATAAATGTGGTTCTATGTCCCCTAAATGCTTATAAACGGTCACAGACATCTTCTTCAAACTATTTAATAAAAAGTATGACAGATTGAGGGTCTAATTATCTAGAAAATTCATCAGCAATCGGGTATGATACATATACATTGACCCAAAACGGCTCTCACAGGTGATAAATTTTTGAATAACTAGCAGCAAAGTAGCCCACTCCTCTTTCAAAGCATGAACAGGAATTCCCCTTTTAAAAATAGTTACATCCACACCTGGGTTACGTAGGATTACTCTCCAGGCTTCATCACTAATACTCTTGTTCTTGAACCAGCGTTCACCTTCTTGAGGAAGTTCTGTGGCAGCTGCTATGGATGCCTCATTCACCGTAAATTTGAGGTCCCCAATCTCTACCTCCAAGCCATTGAAAGACCTTGCAAAAGTTTTTGTCACCTCTTTTTGGTAGCCTCTAAACTTTTGGATAAACCGAAGCCACTTTGCCTTTTTCAATATATCCCTGACTTGCGGGTATCCTTCCATGAATTTAGGTCCTTCTGGTTCTGTTCTCAACAACTGACCAATCCTTCTTTCTGCTCTTTAAAACTTGTCTGCGTGAGGATGGTTCAACGTAGGTAAGACGACTAAATGAGCGGAAATGAGCACGATGACTGTAGGCAGATATCAGAGAATGGGTATACAGACTGTAGCATAATAGAGAAAAAATGGGGTGAAGCGGAACAGAGAAGGGTTACGTGAGCACGGTAGAAATGCGGCTGTGAGATCAATAGAACAATAGGAGGAGTAGAACGCATCCGGCAATATTTAAATTTGGGTGGCTACAGATTAAATGTAAGCACGTTTATAAAATGGCTACGGATTTTATGCGGCTGAAAGAAGCCGTAGTAAAATCAACCACATTTCATCATCACAGGTGGAGTATCGGAGTATGAGTGAAGATCGGAGGCTTGATTATGGGACCGTTTGAAAATGAATGCAAGGATTGTGGGAGGATCATATAGAGATCGTGGAATGGTTACGGATTTTGTCAACACAATCATTGCATATAATGGAGCTATGGTTTATAACTATGTAAAAATGTGCTTAAATGCCATTTGAAATAAATTTTTACTCATACCTTGGAATTCTTGCCATTTTTCATTGGTCTTCAATTAGTTGCTCCTCATTGATGTCTTGAATGCCCCATATCTTCATAATATGTCTTCATACCTGCATTTGATTTCATGATTGTGGAAATACATCTGACTGTACATTCTTTTGAGAACAGAGTGGTAGCTATAGAATCTGCTTCCGGCTGCAGAAACTGGTTTCAGCTACGGAAACAGGTGTCAGCTGCGGAAACTGACACAACTATTATTTGGGTGAATGGAAATAGACGGATGATAACTGACTGAATGAAAATGGTCATGAAAGAAAATTTTATTGGTGAAATGAAATGAAATAGATGAAATGAAGTGAAATGGAATGAAGTGGAGTGAAATGAAGTGGAATGAAGTGGAATGGAATGGAGTGGGTG